>JANHMN010000011.1:8447745-8502332 GCA_030674055.1 Rhabdomys pumilio
ACACACACACACACACACACACACACACACACACACACACACACACACAGAGTTGTTCAATTTCAACTTGCCTTCTTGGCACAGTTGCTGGACACTACTATCTCCTGCCTGGAAAAGCATGCCCTTAGCAACATTCTTAGCTCTGTAGCTTCCACCTGCCCTAACTTTAGTTGCTTCTACTGTCCCCGATCACCTGCCTGTAGGAGCGGCCATAGGCCACCACTCCACCCAAGACCTCACACGTGGGGCAAGTTTTCTCCCATCAGAAGCCTAGTGAACTCTACCCTCCTCCATTGCATCTGTCTTTTCCTCCAGTGACCCAGAAGTCCCGTCTATTCCTTCTGACCAGCGATTGGCCCATGGCTTCTTTTCTGGCCGATGAAGAACCAATTGAAAAACAGGACAGCTTTCAGAACCACTCCCACACCTCTCTGCTCTGACTGTCCCACCCTCCGGTTTCTGCAACAACTTATTTTTCCCTTCCACAGTCTCCTTTTTAGGTTCATAGCCTATCCTTACATTCACTCCTATACTTACACATGCCACACACACACATACACACACACACACACACACACACACACACACACACACGTGCGCGCGTGCGGTACACATACATACACATATTAAAATCTAGGATTAAATATGAGAGCATGCAATCTGCAATCTCGGTCATTCTGAGTTGGTCATCTTGCTTAGTAGACCACTGTCTAGCTTGATCCATTCTTCTACACATTTCATTGCTGCCTCCTTGCGCGGCTCCAGGGTTTGGCCCGACTGAGGCAGTGAGGGAATGAAGAAAGACAATCACACAGACACAGTCACAGAGACTGTGGGATCTGGTGATCTGGGTTCTCAGGTAGAGAAGCTACAGCACCCCACAGCTCACAGTGTTTGCCATACACAGTTGAGCAAGGAGGCAGGATTAGTTCATCTGTGAGCAGTCTTCAGGCCATAAACAAAGTGGGAGGAGCTACAGCAGACATTTACTACGCACTGTCCACATTCACATTCGGACCGGGGGAAGCCTTCACCATCCCTCCGAGCCCCACCCAGGGAAGGCTTTGTCACCGGGGTCCTTGCCGTGGGTGTGCCAATGTCAACACTACGAGTCCACTCGGCACTTGACTCGCTCCCTGAATGTCATGACTTCACTTTTCTTTGCTGCTAAGACTCCACTGTGTCTGTACCATGTTTTCATTATCCATTTATCTGTTGCTGGACATCGAGGCTGCTTCTATTTCGTTGGTGTTAGTGATAAAAAGCATTAATAAGCAGATATCCACTAAAACTCAATTTAGATACAAAAATATAAAAAGGAAGCAAGAAGAAACCCAAGTACAGAACTTTATATGAAGCGGCAGCTTTCGCATGACTGCGCAGGGATCGTTAGAATTTTAGAGTGGAAGCTATAGGCTCTCCACCTGCCACCTCCTCTCTGATCTGCACATGCTAAGCATATGGGACAGTCTCTTACCCCAGATGGAACTACTAAATTAACTTGTAAAATCCCACGAAGGAGCTCTGTTACGATTGGCTTGGAGAGAAATGCTCCTGGCTGTGAGGCACTCACATAAAAATCCATAAGTATTAGGATTTCCCCAAGTGTTCTGTCGAGTTTGCGACTTAGGGGAATTCTGACGAATGACACTAGTCCTGTAGGGGTATTGAGGCAACTTGTCCTCTGAGTCACTTCTTGTGCTAGCTACATGGAAGTAAAATAAAAGGGTTGTGAATGGGCTTTTCAACAATAATTGTCTTTACCATATCTGTCTAAAATACATTTTAAAAATCTTCTAATAGTTTGTGAGCCTAACATCACACCAAGCAGCAAATATTCATCAGCCACCAATACTATTTCTAAGGAGAAAAATACTAAAAATTCATTACAGAGCATGATTTTACATGTCTTTACTTTTTTCTTATTTTTACATAGTTTGGAGCAGGTGGACACATTGGCACTATTTTTGCTAAATTGAAAAGTTACAATATGAGGGAGCAAGTATCCATGAAAATTGCGAGATGATATACTCATAAAATTGGCTTGTCTCGTGGAGTGCTGGTATGTAACAATTCATATTGCCTAATTACTAATTTCTTTTTTAAAAAAGATGACGCCGTGGTACAAACTGCTCTGAGTATAAAAATAAAACACTAACCAGAATGAGGCGAAAGGAAAATGACTCTGTAGACTGAAGCTGTGTCTCTGTTAGGGGTGGGAGAGAGTAATTCTGTCTTTTTTAAATTACTTTATTTATTTATAATCTAGCCATTGCCCCCTCCCAGTCCCCTCTCACAATTCCTCATCCCACCCCACCCCCGACCCCTTGCCCTCAAGAGGGTGCTTCCCACCCCACCAAACCTCCCCACTTCCCAGGGCCTCAAGTCTCTCCAGGATTAGGCATGTCTTCTCCACTGAGGCCAGACCAGGCAATCCTCTTGTTATATATGTGCCGGGAGCCTCAGACCAGCCTATGTATGCTGCCTGGTTGGTGGCTCAATCTCTGGAAGCTACCAGGGCTCCATTAGTTAAGACTGCTGGTCTTCCTATAGGGGCTCCCTCCCCTTCAGCTTCTTCCATCCTTCCCCTAAAATTCAACCATCTGAGTCTCCGACTTCAGTCAATGGTTGGGTGTAAGTATCTGAGTCTGTCTCAGTCAGCTGTTAGTAGGGCCTCATAGAGGACAGCCATGATAGGCTCCTGTCTGCAAGCACATCATAGAATCAGGACAGTGTCAAGCTTTGGTGTTCCTCCACCCCTCTGAGAGATGGATCAAATGTTCAAAGTCCCCAGTCATCAGGGAAATGCAAATCAAAACAACCCTGAGATTCTGCCTTACACCAATCAGAATGTCTACGATCAAAAACTCAAGTGACAGCAGATGCTGCTGAGGATGTGGAGAAAGAGGAACACTCCTTCATTGCTGGTGGGATTGCAAACTGGTACAACTATTCTGGAAATCAGTCTGGTGTTCTTCAGAAAATTGGAAATAGTTCTACCTGAATAACCAACTATACCACTCTTGGACATATACCCAAAAGATGCCCCACCATGCCACAAAGACACGTGCTCTACTATGTTTATAGCAGCCTTATTTGTAATAACCAGAAGCTGGAAACAACCCAAATATCCCTCATCCAAAGAAAACATATAGAAAACGTGGTTCATTTACACAATGGAATACTATTCAGCTATTAAGAACAAGAATATCATGAATTTTGCAGGCAAATGGATAGAACTAGAAAATATCATCTTGAGTGAGGTAACTCAGATCCAAAAGGAAATGTATAGCAGGTACTCACTGATAAGTGGATATTAGCCAAAAAGTACAGAACACTCAGGATACAACCCACAGACTGTAAGAAGGATAACAAGCAGAAAGGCCCAAGTGAGGATGTTTCAATCCCACATAGAAGGGGGAAGAAAATAATCATGGGAGGTAGAGGGAAGGTTGGGATGGGAGGGGGTGGGGAAAAGGGGAGCAGGATCAAGTGGGGGTGGGGGACAGGAGAGGAGCCCAGAAGGCCAGGAGAATGAATGGAAATAAGCAGCATGGGGACTGGGGGTGGGAGGTGGGGGACCTCTAGAAAGTACCAGAGACTTGGAAGGTGAGAGACTCTCAGGACTCAATGGGACTCGAAGAATCCATCTCCAGTGGATAGACAGAGCCTCAAGTAGAGGGATGGGGCTACTAACCCACAGTCAAAATTTCTGACCCAGAATTGTTCCTGTCTAAAAGAAATGCAGGGACAAAAATGGAGAAGAGACTGTGATTCTGTCTTAAAGTGAAATGACAGAGGCTCTGGGATGAGGAGGAAAAAGAGAAGGAGGAAGAGAAGAAGGAAGAGGAGGAGGAAGAGAAGGAAGAAGAGGAGGAAGAGGAGGAGGAAGATAAAAAAATTGACATAAAAACCTACAAAACAATTTTGGAAAAGGAACTTTGTCTCCTGTGGCCAAATACGGCTAATCATGGATAAGTTCATCGTAAAGGGTAGTTTAAAATGAGCTTGGGGCTGGAGAGACCTCTCAGTGGCAAAGAGTGAGTACTGCTTATACAAAAGACCCAGGCCAACTTCCCAGCATCCACGCTGGGGTGGCTCACAAAGGCCTGTAAATCCAGCCCCAAGGAATCTAGTGTTCTTGCTTGGCCTTTGGCATATGCATAACATACACATATGCTCACACACATATCACACACACTCACATACACACACATATACACACAAAGAAACGCACACATGCACACATACACACAAACACATACACACATATACTCACACACATACACACTCACGCATGCTTACACATATACACATACACAAGTATGCATGCACACTCTTGCAGACACATATACCTACACTCACACACATGCACACTCACACACACATATACACATATACACACATATACTCACACACAGACACACACATACACACAAACACAGAAAATGCATATACATGCACACACACACATAACATAATGCACACTCATATACAAGCACATACATACACACACAAATAACAACATACATGCACACTCACATAAACACAGATATATATGAACACGTACATACACATAACATACACACACACACACACACACACACACATACACACACACACATCAAAACATTTAAAATATAGTAAATGAAAATGGGCTTCAGCCATGGAGCCAGCCTTCTGGTTCCATCACCCCTAATTTCCTCTGAGTGTTCTCACTGTCACTCACTAAATTGTCTGCTAAGTCTTACTTCACAGTGACCTACAGTTCTGTGCATTCCAGCATTCAAATGGAAGCTTTTGAGAAATTGCTTTCCCAAAATCACATCCAGAAGAAAATCTGGATGATGAAGTAACCGTGAGATTTCTCATAGAACCCACCATACACACACACACACACACACACACACACACACACACACAGTCTAAGGATTTGTCTTTTTACCTTGTAAAAAGAGAAATGCTTTAAAAAAAAAAGTTTAGGTTTCCTGAGTGCGTTGAGTCATACTAAGAACACTGTCACAGATGGGCTTTAGCTCCGTGTCATTTTAGTGTGGGTAAATCCTGTTAATGTACACATTCCACATGCTGTGGACATCTCATAGAAATTCCCCATTACCCCTGCCATCTACATATATGCCACAGTAAAGTCTTATCAATCATAAAACCTATCCC
This sequence comes from Rhabdomys pumilio, assembly GCA_030674055.1. Lineage (NCBI taxonomy): Eukaryota > Metazoa > Chordata > Mammalia > Rodentia > Muridae > Rhabdomys > Rhabdomys pumilio. The sequence goes on from JANHMN010000011.1 coordinate 8,452,921, forward strand.
TCCAATATTTGCACAACTTTGATATTTAAAGTTGGATTTGACACAGAAACAAGCAATTTTTTTTTACAATTTTATGTTTTCATGAAGAATTCTCATCAGATCTTTAACCATAGCCATTTATTTATTTATTTATTTATTTATTTATTTATTTATTTATTTATTTTACAATTCAACACTGTTCTGTTTTTCTTAGATTCTTCTCCAGAAGTATTTGTAGTCACCTCCTGACTAGCAATAAAAAGGGACTTTCCTGGGGACCCGTGAGATGGACTAGACCAGGTACTCAAGGAACGTTTCTGACAGCATTGCTTATATAACTTAGAGACCACAGCACCGGACTAGGGATTTCGAGAGCATCAATCTAATAGATGATTCATAAAATAGTTCATGACACCTAAGTGTCATAAATGCTCGTATATAACAGCCCACAAATGTTGAGCCTTACTTCTAATCATGGCTGCATCTGAAGATGGGTGTTCTTTAATTGAGACTAAAGTTATTTGCGTAGGTTTAATACGTATCAGTCTTCCTCAGGTTAATACGTATCTGTCTTCTCTATAACAGGACACTAGTGGAAGAACTGATCGTGTGAGCAAGGCATTGGCTGGAACATCGCACTTGGCAATGATGTACATACAGTACCCAGATGTGACCACGCAGGTTTAAGAAATGGAGGCTGACTATGTAGTTTGGAAATTTAACTGGTACTGATAGGAGTACCGGTGGCAGATGCAACCCACACACAATCCCCAGCTTGCTAAGAGTGAATAGGGATGAATGCTAACACCACGGGTGGTCTCCACTGCAACATCAAGGGAGGGGGAGGGGAGACAAGCAGCTTCCCTGACTGAGAGCCTTCCTAAGTCCTGGAGGGCTCTCCACCTCTTGGTCCTTGTTTTATACCTTTGCATGCACCCAGCCCATCAGGGCCCACCAGGGTCTATGTAAACCTTGGGCTTCCGCCTCCAGTCCGGTATTTGCTCCTACATGCGGAACAAACTCACCACTCCTTGCCTCCAAAATTTACAACTTTTACTACTTCCACTTTTACTCCGTTCACAGACTCAGCCTTGGGACCCACTCTAGATGGGCATTTCTGTCACTGTGCGCTCAGAGCTGTACTGGTAGTCCCTTCTTGCTTGGCATGCCTGAAGTTCTCCAAGGGGCTTAGAGTCATAACATTTGAGACTCCTGCGTAGCATCCTGCTGCCATCGGAAGCTCAAAGCTTGTGCTTCTCTGCTTGAATTGTCACTTCCAGGTAGTGAATGAAACCCTCCTCGTTTGTTCACACTCCGCCCGCTGTCTGCTCAGTCAACCTTGTGGGTGGGGAACGGAACAAGAAGAGAATGATGGAATAAGCAGCTCTTAGTACTGCCTGGCTTACAGGAAGTGCAGTCTTACAAATGAGTGAGGAATGACCACTTCCTGCCAGGCAACGGGATCATTAGAGAACTTCAGGAGAGGAACGAACCCAAATCTCTAGGTTATGCAGATTAAATAAATCTGTTGGTAAGAACTTGGGTCAATTGCCTTTTAAAACTCTAATCTGAGGGGTTGGAGAGACGACTTGGTGGTTAAGAGCGCTGGCTGTTCTTCTAGAGGATTCAGGTCCGATGCCCAGCACCTCACCTCACAGCAATCTGTAACTCTCATTCTAGGGAATCCAATGTCTACTTCTGGCCTCCATGGCCACTAGACATACATATGCTTCACAGACTTGCATGCAGACCAAACCCATAGATGTGAGAAAAAAAATTAAAAGAAATTCTACACTGGGATTCTTTAGGAAGCCACCACCAAGGGGAAAATAAAACCCTAAGAGATTTATTTGATCAGTTATTCTTGCTTCACTTAAGTAAATAATCAGAAGAAGTTTTTTGAGAGAAAAGTTTTATTTTAACAGGAAGGGTGATATGTAGGAAGAGCTAAGGTGGGAGGAGTAAGGAGAGGAGGAGAAGGAGAGGAGGAGCTAGGCAACGAGAGAGAGGGTTGGGGGGAACATGGAGGCAGATGTTCGCATGTCTCTGCCAGTCAAAGATAATTGATATATCTAGGTTGAGTATTGGGTCATACTTCTGATTGTATCGGCATCTTGTTATTGAGCATTACCAAACTTATAAAGCCTTTGATTAACATTTTAAAAAACTGTATAAATGCAAAAAGGAGAAGGAGGGATGGGATAGGGGTTTTCTAGGGAGGGGAAAATGGGGAAAGAGAATGGCATCTGAAATGTAAATAAAATATTCAATAAAAAAATTAATTAAAAGATTAATTAAAAAAGAAAAAAATTCCCACCTTAAAAAAATATGGCTATGCATATGAAAAATCTAATTGATTAGAATAAGTTAGGGATGATGGAGTATGGAGAGCAGAGGAAACCTTGGGTGAGTGACTTCCTGAGCATGTACATGTTGTTGACCTGGGCATGGCCATGTTAAGGATCCAGTGCCTCAGCCCCAGGAGACTGACAAAGCCTTTCCTTTGGTCATCACAAAGATGGCAAAGCCTTTCTCAGGTCCCAGTGCGAATGCTGACAGTGTGTGCAGTCCATGTAGCTTCTTCTACCCAGATGTTTACAGCTTGAAGACCGTTCCCTCCAGAGACTGTGCCTACCTCCTTAGAGACCGTGCCTACTGAGGTTAGCCACACCTGTCTTCTCAGAGACCACACCTTCTAAGAGTAGCTATGCCTGCCTCCTGTTGGGCTGTTTGTAGTAGCCCTGCCTTCTTGTTTAACTGCACCTAATAACCCACCCTCCCTAAATAATTGTATTTAGTAAGCATGCTGAGCTGCTAGGGTGCCTCAGCTTTTCCACCAGAGAGCCCAGATGACCCAATCCAAGATTTTCTGTGTCTTGGTGTCCCTGTGTTTGACTTCTTAAAAATTCCCTTACCATCCATCGAATAAATTCCTGAAGCCATGAAAAGTGGAATAAAATAGTATAAAATGTTTATATAACATAGTAGAAATGCAATATATGTTTTTCTTGGAAATTCCAATGTTCATACAAGAAAGGAAGCATCAGCTTGATTGAACAGTGAAGATTAAATGCAGAATGTTGATTTAACTACATGGTGTGATATAACTCTGTCTGGAAACTGCAGGAGGGATAAAAGGGGACGTTAATATAGGATGATAAAACCTCATCTACCACAGAGGAAGTAAATAATAACTGATAATAGCAGGCTGGGAGTTAAAGGGGAATTAGAGGCAAAGTCTAGAAGAGCTGGGTAAAGAGTGAGGGTCATTATCTCTAAGAAACAGTAGTGAAGATTAGGAAGTTAAAGGCCTGAGTAGAAGACGGATGTTTTCAACATGGGCATTTTAGGATAAGTTGGCTTTCACGCTTGTATATGTGACATTTTGATTTTTAAAAATTAATAATTCATGAAATCAATATCTTTGTTAGCTTTAATTGTCGATTTGATGCACTGAGAAGGGAGTCTCAAAGAATTTTATAGAGCAGGGTGCCCTGTGAGCATATCCTTGAATGATTATCTTAATAGATAACCGACGTAGGATGACCCAGCCCACTGTGGGCAGCACCATTCCCTAGACAGATAATCCTGGCTTGTATAAGAAAGCCAGATAGGCACAGGCCTCAGAGTGAGCCAACAAGAAGTGTTACTCCATGGTTTCTGTTCTGAGTTCCCTCAGCGATGGAGCCTGGAAATGTAAGCCAGATAAACCCATTCCTCATCGAAATTACTTATGTCGAGGTATTTTATCACAGTCACAGAAAGGAAGCTGCAACAACTACTGTTAAAGATTTGAGGCTGACTTGCTGGAATCCATGAACAAAACAAAAGATAACATCGGCTCCTCACAGCATACGAGTAAGCATTCAAAATGTGTCAAAAAGTGGTGTTGCATTTCTAGTGAGCAGAGAATCCATCAGACTTTGCCAGATCACTGCTTGTCCAGAGTTGGTCAGGATGTCTCTTGTGTCAGCTACAACACTTAGATTTGGCACTGTAGCTCAGCTGAAGTGAAGAAGAAATGTGTAGTGACCGTTTGCCTGTCAACTTACTTTGTCTTTTAGATGAAAGCCTATATATTGTCCGTTTCACAAGCCCCTCTCCTTGGAATCTGTCTAATGAACACAAAATCCAGGGAAATTTATTCGCTAATAAATATGCAATGATATTCATGGCAATTAATTGACCAAACACAGAACTAAAACTTGGGAAAATGGAGTGGAGATGGCTCAGTGGTTACACTGGCTGCTGTAGCAGAGGATCTGGGTTCAATTCCTAGAACCTACATGGTGGTTCACAATCATCTGTGACTCCAGCTCCAGGGAATCTGATGCTCTTCTGGCCTCCGCAGGAACCAGGCAAACACATGGTGCACATACATGCCAGCGGGCAAAATGCTCATACACATAACATTTTTAAAAAATAAAATCTTCTTTAAAAATTTGGGGAGAGGAGATGACGCATAAGCAAAAAGTAACATCATCAGGGCCTAAATTAATGAAAAGAAATTATATTTGCAGCAAAAGACTGAAGACATTTCTAGAATGTGCTTTTAACTATTGTCTTTTCCAGCTTCCCTTGTTTCTAGACAAAGAGGTAGAAATGTGATTGTCAGGGATTGACCACTGGGGATTACATAGAACCAGAAGGAGAGTGGGAACAGGGAAGTAAGATTACAAGCACTACATTAAAGGAAAAAAAGCCCTCTGAGCTAAGTCTAGAGACTCAGGGCCTGTCATCCAAGCTTCCCGGGATGCCGAGACAGGAGGACCACAAGCTAAAGGCGTATGTGGACTGCAAAGTGGGTTTAGTCCAGCCTGGCAACTTTTTGAGACCCTGGTTCAAAATAAAAAGTAAAGGGGCCAGGGCTGAAAGCCTATAGCTTGGTGATAGAGCGGCAGTATTTCCAGGGCCTGAACTCATTCCCCAAATTTGGTTATTGTCTGCTTGCCATCGGTGCTGTTCCCCCATTACAGACTGTGTCTGAGCAGAAGCTCCTAATGCACTTCACATGAGAGATTGAGAGATCTCTCAGACCAGTCCACAGAGCATGTATAGGAACAAGAGCAAACAGAGACCTTCATCTCTCAGGCCTATTCACATCTTGATAGGGCCAGCACAGTCACAAATGGCACCAGATGAGAAGAACTCCAACGTTACTCCCTCCCCCCTGGGAGCCTATGAAAACCTTTCAAGAACAAGATACTCAATGCTCGTTGCTTCCAGCTCCTGTCATCACGCAGCCTGCCCGTGCCTTCTGTGAAACTATTTCTTCAGATGCTTCAGGCCAGCAAAATTCCCACAGCAGAAAAGTAGGCGGAAGTCTTGACATAAATGTTCTAGAAGCCAGCAGAGCGGTGACCCTGTCCTCCAGGGTGCACACTGCCCCACACTGAGCTCTCGGGATGACAAAATTAGACTTGGAACCAACTCTTTTTAACTTGGCTCATAATAACTGTACATACTCATAGGGTAAGACTGATATTTTAATTCATGTAACCATGTGTGGTGATTTAGTCAGGAGAAGACACATCTAGTCCTTCAAATGTTTATCATTTCCTTATAATGATAACATTCAAAAGCCTCTCTTCCAGCTGATTTGGAATGTATACCAATTCTTTAAAATTTTACATTTATTTATTGTGTCTCTAAGCATGGAGTGGGAGTGGTGGCTTGGGCATATGTGACACAGAGTGAGCATGGAGGTCAGGACAACCTGCACGAGTCAGCTCTCTTCTTCCACCATGTAGGTTCCAGGAACTGAACTTGGGTCCTCAGGCTTGGCAGTAAGTGCCTTTACCCACTGATCCATCTTGTCTGGCCCCTACAGTAAATTCTTGAACTACAGACAGCTTCCTAACAGAACATTAGTCCTCACCCTCCTATTTAACTGTAGCTTTGCTATTGCTATTCAGTCCTAGTTTCTTCTCTATTGTTGTGACAAGCACCAGACACAGAGCAACTTAGGGGAGTAAGGACATATTTGACTTATAATTCCATGTTGTAGTCCATCATTGTGAAGGAGAACAAATACCTGGAGCACCACATCTATAGTTAAGAGCAGAGAGAGAATAAATGCTGGATCCTTGCATGCTTGCTTGCTTGCTTGCTTGCTTGCTTGCTTGCTTGCTCTTTCCTCTCTTATTTCAGGGTCCCCTCCCTGGAATGACACCACCCACAATTGGCTAGGTCAAACAACAATCAAGACCATCCCCCACAGACATGTCTACAGGTCAACCTGATCTTCTGGGAACCTTTTTTTCCCAGGTGATTGTTAAGTTCTGACACGCTAACATTTAAAGTGAGCCATTAGTCACAAGGTATCTCCTATCTCTCTTCTACTTGCAAGCAGAAACCAGGGAGCCTTGGAGTCTCCGTGTCAGGAGATACTTCAGAGGGTATTACTGAGGTCCTGTCTCCCAGCTTAAGTGATGGCAAATTCTCATGAGGATGTAGTGGTGTCTCTGTGCCACCCTGATAATGTGCTCATGTAGCGACTGTGAGAAGCCTCTATGGCTTCCCACTTCCAAGACCACAAAGGAGGCAAGAAAGTGCCTCACCCGAGGCAGTAGTTTCTCTACTACTCCTGGAACTTTCTAGCATTGTTGGACTGTCTGAAAAATTTATCCTCCACCTGAGAAGGTAAAGAGGTAAAGAGAAGGAAGTAGAAAGGGAAGAAGAAGAAGAGAAAGGCCTGGAAATTACAATGCCTTTGCACTGGTCCAAAGGACCCTGCCTCACAGACGCTCTCTGAGAGAAACAAGAGAAAACAGGACATTCTTTCTCTGCACTGCACAGCTATGGACTATTTTGGTTGGTATTTTTGCCTCCTCACATTTTTTGGCTTTTATATCTAAAACAAATAAATAAAAACACTGTGTTCTGTGAACTCTATAGAATGTGAGCTAATTTGGTCCCGTCTTTTCTCCATCCATTTGGAGGCTCTGTCCACAGCCCATGAGCATTAGAAAATAACTTATCACCTACTCAACTCCCCGACTTATTCTTAAAAGAAAATATTTATATTATGCCACTGAAAGGGTTTCCATGGCAGTGATGACTGCAACACCATCGCCTTAGCAACCGGGTGAATTTGTCTTGAATGAGTTGAGATCCCCTTTACAGACAAATAAGGAAAATCTGTCAAAAGTGTGTCTGGTGTTGGGGAAGCCCTGAAAGATGTTTCTTCACCCACTGCCTAGTTCTCCTCTGGCGTGGTCCCTTCTGCTCTTTTGAGCCTTCTTTATGGCTTCTTTTCTAGTACCCACTATTCAGATTTTGGGGGGAGAAAGAAAAGGGTTAGGATTGGCATGCAAACCCATGTCAAAGATAGCGGGAGGCAGAAGAAAGGCACACTGTCTCTTTGACAGACAGTCCTGCAGCGCAACCCCAGAGACCAATGCACAATTTTTCTGCTTTCTGCTCAAAAGCATCTTTGAGGAGAAAGTTTTACCAGATGGTTCTGTCCTGAGATGGAGGAAGTCACAGCATGCCGGCAAGCCTTCTCTTCAAGTCTCAGTTTCCTTATCTCTACAGTGGATCTTATACCCAAGAAATTTTGTAGGAAATCAGATATCTAATCATCACTCCCGACGCCACTAGGAGTTAGTTCCCTTAGCTGGCCTGTTGGAACTGCACAAAGAACCCTGAGACAAGAGGATCGAATTGTCCATGAGTGCTTCCACTTTCCAGCTGTTAGCCACACACTCATCCTTGCTGAGGCCGAGATCCCCGTGTGGTGAGCACTAGACATCAGGGTGTGACTTCCCCTTAAGGGGCTTCAGTGAGCTGGTTACAAAAATAAATATGCAGCCCTTCTGGGAAGCACGCAGTCCATGTGAGGGAATCCACGGAAACAGCTCAGTGTAAGTCAGAGCCAGCGCTGGAGTTCTCTTTCCCGTTCCTCACTGAAAAGCAGCTTGGAAAGCTAGACATGCTGATCCCGACCAGTTTCCTTTCCTTTTGCTCGCACTTCTGACACAGAAGAAGCTTTTGTAAAAGAGGGGGAAGGGTGGGTCCAGTCGTTTTTGCTAGTAGGTTGGGAAAACACTGGGGAACACTAGGAATACCTAGTGTTTGGTGTGAGAGAATGTAACAAAGTATGAAGCAGGATAAGTAAACACTGCTTGTCTTCTTTTCCAGACTGTCTAGGGATTAGTGAACTCAACCTGCCTGTCATGTTCGAAGAGTGATATGTGTCAGCCAGGCTCCAAAGCTCAGCTTGAGTCCTGAACCATACTGCCACATAGGTCAAATGTCTGAATTGGTCATTTTCAAAGGGATAAATCAATTTTTTCTTAAATACAGATTCAAATGTTTGCTTCGGAAGGAAGCTGAAACATACAGTCAAGCCTATTTTCCTTGTTTGTTTTCTAGTGATATGGCAAACACTGATCAAAACCAACCTGGGCAGGGAAAGGGTTTATTTGGCTTGTATGTCCCAATCACAGTCCCTCATGAAGAGAAGGAAGGGCAGGAACTGGGAGGCAGGAACTGAAGCAAAGGTCATAGAGAATTGATGCTTACTGGCTTTCTCCAAACTGCTCATTCTACTTTCTTTTTAAAGTAAGTATAATTACATAATTTTCTCCCTTCACTTTCTTCCCGCCAACCTTTCTATGTACCCCACCTGCTCTCTCTCAAATTCAGGGCCTCTTTTTCTTTAATTTAATACACACACACACACACACACACACACACACACACACACACACACACACAGTCCGTTCAACCCATATAATGTTACTTGCATGTATATGATTTCAGGACTGACCGCTCCTAGACAAAGAACTACAGGCAACAAAAGATTGCTGAGAGCAAGAGAAATAGTTTTCTCAGAGATCTCTAATTGGCTATCCAGTATCATGGCCATTTTTCTTCCTTTCTTATATTATTCAAGACTACCTAGCCAGGAATGGCACCACCCACAGTGAGCTAGCCTTCTCACATTACTCAGTAATAATTAAAAAAAAAATGCTCCCAAGAGGCTTGATTACAAGGCCAGTCTGATGGAGGCATTTTCTCCGTTGAGGTTCCTTCTCCTCAAGTGCTGCTAGCTTATGTCAATTTGATAAGCCTTGATCAGCACACCCTTCTTGGAAATCAGAGCACTTCTGCATGCCATGTCTGACATATTCAGACATCTGACCTGAACAACAAGATGGTGTAGGAGCTAAAGGTAGGCTTTGGAGCCTGCGTTTGTGCATATCAACCTATGCACACAACAGGGAATTTGACCTCTTGGTCTGTTTATCTGAAACAAGCAGTATTTACACAATAGGGCTATCTTTAGCATCTTAGGTCCTTGGATCATGAACAACTGGGACTCTGCCTGATGTGGGGATATGAGCTGCAGCAGTCTGGCTTATAAGCCGAGAGTTCCATGAATAGCAGTCATCCCTGAAGGTTCCCACCCGGGATTCTCCTGGGTCTGAGCTGGGTAAAGATTGATATTCTGAATACTTGCGAGAGTCAAATGAAGTATGCAGCAAAAAGTGTAGGAAAGCTGATCACACAACCACACAGAGCCTTAGCTCTGGCCTTTGGTGGTTCCAAGGCAGCTGGAACGACAGTCATTTGTACGACATGTAGAAGAGGCCATTTACCAACCAGTGTGGGCACCTAAGTCATGTGTTTAAACTATGTGCATGGCTGAACCTGTGACTTTAACTCAAAGTGAGTACCCGTGGATAGCAGGGACTCATGACCTGTTTGCTGTTAGTACAATGCTGTGGGGGGAAACTTTGGGGACTGTGGAGGTATTAGGGGACACTGAAGGGCATCATGTGAACTTCCAGGTCTACCACTGAGCTGGGAATGACAGCACATCTGCCTCACTGCCCGCCTGACCCCAGTGAACTCGGTGACCTCAGTCTCTGGCTCAGACTCAGCCCTGTGCTGGTCCCCCAGGTTTCAGTTTGCTCTAGTGCTGGGTGTCCTGTATCTATTTCCTCAAATCTGAAGCATTCTTCCCTGGAGAGAGGGTCACTAAGATTCAAGAAGTAAAGCACAATCCAGGAAGTAGACAAAACTCAAGTCTTGGGAAACTATTGATACTCAAAAGATCACAAGGCCTGTCCTCTAACAGTTGCTGGGAGAGCAGACTCAAGACTGGCTAGAGTTGCCTGCAAGCTCTCCTATTCTTATGCCCTTGGGGCCTAGGCAAGGGGCTGCTCTCTGAGTGCTGCAGGAGGCAAGAGGCTGGGCTACCAGCTCTCTTGCTTTCACACTTTCCAGGCTGGCTCACCCACAGCCCACCACCAGGGTCAGCTCTGCTGTGCTGTCCAGGGTGCAGGTACAGGGCCTACTCTCCCAACTGCTGCAGGTGGTGAGAGAGAGATAGCTCTCCTGAGCTCATAACTCTGTGGGCAGCTTTCCTAATGTCACAGGTGATCAAAGTGAGGACATTACCTCTGTGCCTGTGCCACCCTATGGCAGACAAGTGGCAACGTCAGCTTTCCCACACTCATGTCTTCAGGACTGGCTCACCCACACCCTCAGCACCGGGGCCAACTCCACTGTGCTGCCTGGGCACCGCACAGGGCCTGCTCTCCCAGGTGCCACCACTGGTGAGGGATGGGGACAACTCTAGAGCACCACAGCCACTGAGGAGCTAGGCCAGTTTTGCACAGCCCTTGGATGTCCATGTGGTCCCCAGATGCTGCCCCAACCAGGAATGTCCCCATGTTTTCTAGAGCCACAGATATTGACACCAACCCCTGCCACTACATAGACACGGACTCAGACATGGCCCTCAGTAGTAGCTCAGGCTGGGACCTCACCATGGCCCCAGGTGGTGGGGTGGCCACTCATAATAGGCTTCTCTTCTGTACCCTTAAGTCTCCAGTTTCACCTTTCTTCATAATGCTCAGGGGCTCCACTTCTCTCTCTCTCTCTTTCCCAACTGTCCACCACATATGGGCCCCTGCGTGACATCCTCATCCTCTATTTAAGCTATGTAGTGTGGCAGTAAGAGGGTGTCTATGCCATTCTAGGCAACAGAAATTCCCCCCATGCTTTCTGGATCTACTTCTTCCCTGGATTAGGACAAATTCCTCACCCACAGATGATGGGTGGCCTACACATGGATAATCCAGGTGTTTCCAAAGCCTCTTTTTTTCTTGCTAAACACTGCCAACTTTTTAAGTCACCACTGGGGCTAGGAGCGATACCACATACCAGAACTTAGGAGATAAGGAGATTTTCAAGTTCAAGGCCAGCTAGGGACCCTATCCTGGATCACCACCAAAGAACTCACCGGCAGGGTTTCCAGCCCTCTGAGCTGAACTTGGCCTTCCTTATCAGGCCTGAAGCTGTGCTCGCCAAGGTGACCTGCATATTAACATCGCCTTAGCCTGACACACCTGGAAGCTTTTGAGAGTTGAGAGGACGTTCCACTTTCTTTAGTCTAGAGAGCTATGGGTTGGAGCTGTCTATGGTTTATCTGAAATTCGAGCAGAACCTGTTTTACCCAGCTCTACCCTTGAGGTGGCAGCTGTACAAGACCTGTCCTCTAATTCCTGACTCTGAAGAACTACATGTGGGCAATGGGAGTGACCTTTGAGCTGCCCTTCAAGAGGCCCCGCCTCCCAATGGAACAGTATAAGGCAGCAGCCGACAATGCTGGCCTCTGCTGTTTGTCTAACACCCACGTTAGTGGAAGCCGGTCTTTTGTAGGCTCTGGGTCACATGACAGGCCTTGTATGGCCCTCATGGGAAGAGGTGTGCTATCATGCTTTGTAGGGACCACTCATGATTAGGGGTGTGGGAAGGGGTAAGCAGGCATTAGATGAGAGACTGGAGGTGGGGGAGAGCTACAAAGCTTACCAGTAAGTTAGAGTGCTTTGTGCCTTCAGAGAATAGCCCAGAGGCTTGCAGAAGGTTGGGAGCTCTGATCTACCACTGGGGTCGGCCCCCAAGCTCCAGTTGGCACCATTGTCCCTGAAAACTGTGGGAGGATTGTCAAAAGCTCATGTAGGAGCTGTAATCCGCGTTTCATTTTACAGATTTATTTATTTTTCTTTGTTCACTTCCCTTTGTTTCCTCAGAGTTACTTTTGGTAGAAGTGTTTGAATAGTTTTCAATAACACTAAAGAGAAACGTTCATTTCCCCACTCCTAGCTGGATGATTCCTAAGGCTGGAGAGACGATAGCTACACCTTCCCCTAAGCAAGAGAGGCCTGGAGGCGGAGGGAAGGGTAAGGATCACTACCTCATTCTAAGTGCTAATGTTCTCATGAGCGTAATCAGCTTTAATTCTCACTGTACTTCTGCAAATAAGCTTCAGTGTGCCTTTGTTCTGGTGCAGACGGCTCTGGTTCTGGGTCACAGAGCTACCACAACGGTCTTGACCAAGGCATAGAGTCCCCGAGTCTCCATTTTCACAGGTGAGTCTGCTCCCTTGCATTCCACAGAACTTCCACAAGAATTCCATCATTTCATGTACAGATATATTATTTGTCTGTATTTCGTGTTTTTTTGAGATCTCAAAACACAAAACACAGCATCTGTGGACTGATCGCCCACACACATGATTCCTGGCTCATTAGTGGGCAGAGTGGGTGTATCACTCCCTGCCCTCCTCCCTCGGTACCCTGCAGCTCCCTGGATACCAGAGCTGGGCCTTGCAGTTTTCTGGCTGGTCTTGTTGTCCTTCCATGATGAGTGCCAGCTCCTTTCTGGATGCCTTGTATGACTCAGCCTTCCTTGCAATTAACTGTGATGTTCTGCTGGAGGCTTCCATTATAGACAATGAGAACGGCTACTTTGACCTAAATGGGGTCTGGCAGGCTGGACTGTTTGACCTTGAGAGCTACTTCCAAAGAGACAGAAAATGAGCCCCATGCACAGATCATGCCAGGCTGTCTTCCTCCCTCTGCTCAGCTTTGTCCCTGACTCTACGAGGCATATTCAGTCCCAAGGGCCAGGCCTGTGCATTCACACCCACTCCCTGGCATCTGGGTGATTGGCAGGAGCCAGGATGCTAGGCTGGTGGAAGGCTGGCAAAGAAAACATGCTGTTGCTTCTCCTGGAGAACATATTCCTTTTTAATTCAGAACTCTTTAATTGTACAACTACTCTGTGCCAGGCACACCAGGGGATCAGCCGGATTTGAAGCAGTCCTTGATCCTTAGGTGTGCGGAATTCAACAGCAAGCGTTGGGAGATCCCTGAAGAGACTCTGACTCCACAACAGCGCTGAGCATCTGTCCTGGCGACATGGAGAAGAGGCAGTCGAACGAGTTGGAACCTAGGACGGCTTTTGCAGATTCCTTTTTAACGCCATGAGAACTTTGTGAGATGCCCAATCAGTGCCTTTGCTTTTCAGTTGGGGAATGCGGGGTTCTGAAAAGTTAAATAACTTGACTTGGGTTTTGTTGACAGGAAGAGAGAGCATTGGGGAAGAGTCCCAGTCCCCAAACCAGGTGTTTGTGGGTTTCCCCCCAAGAAAGCTAGGCTTCCTGTTTCTTGGAAGGGGTGGATTTGGGTCTTTTAAAAAAGCTGCAGTCCTATCAGCAGCTCTGAGACTGGGGCTTTCTCCATGCCTCTGAACAGCTACAATTTGCCTACTACGTGATAAAGCTGATGTCCGTCCTACTCTCTCTGATGGGGCTGGCAGCCTGACAGCAGGCTGGAAGGGGCCCGTCTATGCTACCTGCTGCTCCCACCTACACCTGTGCTCCAACCGTAAAGAAATAGCTTTGCCGTCTATCTAAATCGTAGTGCCTGTCCTTTGAAACCAACAAGCCAGACTCATTTAGCATCTGCGAGGGGACATTACTCAGTGCTGCACCGTTAAGAACTCACTCAGCTCTAACGAGCTGAGCCCATCCCTAGGTCTCCTTCAGGCACGTTTGCTCTCAGCTGTGGGGTTTTGGATTATCAGTCCTGGAAGATGACCACGTGCCGGGAGACAACCAAGCTCACCCACCTCTTCTTCCACGCCTCATACAGAGGTTCAGAGAAGTAGAAGGGATGACTCTGGGAGGGTGGAGAAAGGACACTAGATGAGACTTTGTGTTCTCCGTGCTCCCCGAGTGCTGGGAGGACCAGATCCAGATGTGCTGGGCATGACTTCCTCAGGTGTGCATCTAGCTACTGTGTCAACTCGCTCCATCTTCATCAACAAGAAGGTGCGGCATTCTTATGCTCCACTGAGAACCTGGATACACTGAGGAGTCAGGGGAAGCGCCCAAAGTCACAGAAGAAACAGAACCAAGATGAGGACATGTACCTATCTCTCGAAAATCCTACTCCAAGTGAGAAGAGGAGGGCAGTTTCCTTCCACCCCCCTTATGGTTTACGAAATCTCAGTTGGGGGTTTGATATGGAGCCTGAAGGTTAAGGAGGCTTCTGCTCATAGAGACTCAGTATAAAACACTTCCAGAGGGATGTCCTGAAGCAGTGGTCACCTCCAGATAAGCAAAGAGTAACAAACAGAAGGCTGGGGAGAGGGAACTGGCATCTTTGGCTTCCCTCCCAGGTAGCTCTTTCTGTCCACAGAACACAATTCATGTCTTTTGCACCTCCAGAAAATTGTATATCTCCCATTTTTAAAAAATGACAGTCACCAGGTGGTGGTGGTGCACACCTTTAATCCTAGCACTTGGGAGACAGAGGCAGGCAGATCTCTGTGAGTTCTAGGCCAGCTTGATCTACAGAGCAAGTTCCAGGACAGCCAAGGCTACACAGAAAAAAATCCTGTCTCAAAAAACCAAAAAGAAAAAGAAAAGGAAAAGAAAATTACAGTCAGCCTACACAAGGCTCTAGGTTATTCTGGTGACACAAGGCCATCCTGTGGTCTTTTCTCTGGACAGTCCAGAAAGCTGTCATTGGATCCCCAAGAATGAGAGGACTCCTCAAGGCCTGTTACTAAGATTTGTATTCTTTTCTGGTCCTACACCAGAAGAGAAGGGGTGATCCTTTGCCCCCCTGTCTCCTCTAAACTAACATTCCAAGTGTGATCGTGAACTCTGAAGGCCTCATTACCACTCCAACATGGCCACGCTTCTGGGTAGCCAAGTTACACATCTCTCTCTTGTGCTTCAGTTCTTCACGTCTGTGAGCCTCCTGCGCCTACTCCACATCCCAGACAACGATGTCCCTACCTTGCTTTGTGTCCTTACTCTCTCCATGTGCACATGATTCCCAATATAAGCACCAGCCATCATTTATCATCATTTCTATAGCACGGAGCATGGACCAAGCACCATTCTTAGAGTCATGTATGTGTGTTTGCACACGTATGTGTGCACTTATCTGGTCCTCACTGTTCTCTGAGATGGTATTGTGTCATCTCTACAGTGGTGGAATAAGACATGGGAGGCGGGGAAAACCACTTACCTGACATCACTAGGCACATTAATGGCAGAGCCAGAAACTGAGTTCCTACCGTTCCACCCACAAGTTGTGCCTCGGTTTCTGTGTTAGTTTTCAGGCTCTTCCTCCAGTCGACAGGCTGTTTGAGCAGGGGCTTAGGTTTTAGTCCTACAGGCATCTGTGCGTGGCCCAGTGACTCATCCATTGTAGGGTCTTGGAACAA
This sequence comes from Rhabdomys pumilio, assembly GCA_030674055.1. Lineage (NCBI taxonomy): Eukaryota > Metazoa > Chordata > Mammalia > Rodentia > Muridae > Rhabdomys > Rhabdomys pumilio. The sequence continues at coordinate 8,468,440 of JANHMN010000011.1, forward strand.
ACTGCTGAATGGACATCCTAACGTCTGATCTCACAGTGCGCAGTAGCATTCCTATGGCTCCCGTGCGTCTTCATGACTCACAACAGGTCCCAAGCCCTGTTCATGCCCCAACTTGTTCTGGCTGTTTGGAGCTTAGGGCTTCATCTTATGAGACTCAAGGGGTGCAATAGGTACAGACAAGCACACGCCCCATTTTTGAGTCAATCTTCCTTTGCCTTTCAAGGGTGCTGGGTCTGTGTGTATACAGTACAAGTGTTTGTGTGGCTGCTGCAGATTGGGCACTGTTCTAGGAGCTGAAAGCACAAGGAGCAGCAATAAATAAGAGAGGAACTCTTCAATATCACGATGAGTGTACTGGTTACTACTCAGCCACTGTGACAAAACTGTGTGGCCAAGTCTACTGATACAAGAAAGGGTTTGCTTGACTGCCAGTTCCACAGGTGTAGGAGTCCAACAAGACAGGACACATGGCAGAAAGTGACAGGCACGGTGGCAGAATCAGGAAACTCAGATATCACATCCCTAACAGCAAACACAGAGCAGAGAGGGTGAACTGGCAGTCTTTAAACTCTCAAAGCCTGTTCCTGGTGACGTATGTTTTCCAGCAAGGCTGGGCTTCCCCATAACTCTCCAAGCGGTAACACCAACTAGGAACTAAGCATTCAAATGCACGAGCCTGTGCAGGATATTTATCTTTCAAACCCCCAGAGCAATTGTGATCAAGCATCCTGTGATTCCTTTTCTGGGGAGATGTGACTAAATATATACTCAGCCTAGGGAAGACATTGCTGCCAGACCAAAGTGAAAAGGGCACTAAAGTCAAACTTGGTGATGAGTCGTATTGGTGTTACTTACTGGAGTGTGGGTGAGAGGTTACTTATAGAAGCATAAATGACTCAAAGAGACCTGTGGGATTCTGCATCATCAGAATCCCACCCCAGCATGGGTGACAGCTCACGAAAGCTAGAAACCTAGAGTGCGTTGTACCAACTGCCACAGTTAGGGTCACTATTGCTATGATGGAAAGCTGTGACCAAAGCAACTTGGGAAGGAGAGGGTTTATTTCAGCTTATACTCTTAGGTAACAGTCCATCACTGAGGGAAGTCAGGACAGGAACCCAAACAGCGAAGGGACTTAGTAGCAGAGGCTGATGCAGAGGCCATAGAGGGATGCTGCTTACTGGTTTGCTCCCCATGGCTTGCTTAGTGTGATTTCTTACAGAGTAGGATCACAAGGCCAGGGATGGCACCACCCACAATGGGCTGGACTCTCCCACATCAGTCTCTAATGAAGAAAATCCCATACAGGCTTGGCTACAGTTCCATCTTATGAAAGCATTTTTTTTAACTGAGAATTCTTCCTTCCAGAGGACTCTAGTTTATGTCAAATTGACATAATTTAACCAGGACAGGCTGGGTATGGTGGGGCATGCCTTTAATCCCAGCACTTGGAGTCAGAGGCAGGCAGGTCTCTGTGAGCTTAAGGTGAGCCTGATCTACAAAGAGAGTTCCAGGAGAGCCAAAACTAGCCAGGACAACAACCTTTTTGGTAGCTCAAGTGGTCTGAATCTCTTACAGGCAGCTGGCCTTGTCTCTGTCTTTCCCAGGAGCTTGGGTTATCTGAGAGTATCTCTCACGCAATCTATTGTTTACATACACGTGGGAAGGAAAGACCTAATGTTTGGTTTCAGGGACTTCCAGAAACTTCTAAATTGTTTATTTCCTATGTCTTAATGTGCTTTCATCAGGATAGAATGATTCCCTTTCTTTAGCACATCCTGAGCCTACAGGAGCAGCCCCAGGATAGAATATTTCAATTTACAGGAGATTGCTGCACACTGCCAGGCTGGAGCAGGAATAAGTAAACAAATAGTAAGCAGGTAAACAGTGGAGCTGGTGTGCTGGCTAGAGGCAGGAAGGGAAAGGAGGGAGGAAGGGAGCGTGAGCTTACCAGGGTAGGCGTCGCAGAGAATATGATATTGGGGCAGAGACTTGATAAGGAGTGGGAGAGAAATGGGCTGCTGTCTAGGAAAGAGAGCTCTAGACAGGGAACCCCCATACCAAAGCCCTGCTGTGGGCTCCTGTAGAGGATGAAGAAGAACAAGGAACCATTGGTCAGCAGCAGCGTAAGCCAGGGCAGCATTAGAAACATGATGTAGATCCTCGTGGGCCATGGTGGGCATCTGGGGATTTATTCTAGATGTACTGAGAACCTCTTGTACAAAAAGCTGGCGCAATCTGACCCATGTTTAAAAGCTTGAAAGTGTGAGTTTGAGTATAAAGTCTTCCTCAGTTTCTGTGCTTACAGCAGTGTTTTCAGTGAATTAGCTCTTCTGTTTCCTCTGTTTCGTAAAAGCTCCCCATTCTCCAAAGCCCCTGTGGTGGTTTAAATGAGAATGGCTTCTTATATGTTTGAATACTTGGTCTCCAGTTGGTGGGACTGTTGTTGGGAAAGATTAGAAGGTGTATGATAGGCTCCCCCCCCCCCCTTCTCAGTGCTTCAGATATAGGCCAGGTTAGTCCACATTAAAAGTAGGTAAAGGCAGGTTTAGTAGGCGCTGCTTCAAGGTAGGTTCATCAATCCCAAAACATGGGGCTGAGGAAGTTGAGCACCTGAGCTAGGGTGGGGAAGTTTTATAGACGACAGGCAAAGATTGATGATGTGTTAGCTATAAGACGGGTTTGTACCCAAGTATGGTCAGGAGCTGAGCACTTAGGTGGGAATTTGGGGTGGCTGGCAGCATCATGGGAGGAGGTCTGGACAGCTGCCAAGAATATGGGCAGGGTTGGGGAAAGGAGGGTAGATGGGGTTTCCCATCTTGTGCAAGGCAAGCAGGGGTTCCGGCCTAACAGTGTGGCCTTGTTGAAGGATGTAGGTCAGAGGGAGAGAGGGGCTTTGAGGTTTCAAAGAACTGGCATCATTCACACCCCCCCCCTCATTCCACCCAGCTTATGGTTGAAGACCCAATCATTAGCTTTCGGCTGTGCCTGCCACCATGCTTTTGCTCTGCCACAGTGAACTGTAACCCTCCGGAATGAAGAGGGTTCCCAAATGAAATGCGGCCTTTAATAAGTTGCCTTGGTTGTGGTATCTTATCCCAACCATACAAAAGTAGCTATGACAGCCCTTATTGTGTCCCTTGTGACTTCAACCGTCTTCAGCTAGAAGTTATAGTGTAATAAGAGACACAACTAAATGAACAGTTGAGTGTTGATGGCATAAAGTCATGGTGGGGCAACCTCAGGGTCCTGTGAGCATCAAATAGGAGGCTGCTCTTACAGGCATGGAAAGCTGGGTGGCTCTAAGAGGACATGGTCTTTCAGTGAGGGTTTGAATGATGAAGAGGAACAGATGAGGCTAGAAACAGATGAGCTATGCACATGGCAGAGGGACCAGTGCTCTGAAACTGTCATGGCCTTGTAGTCCTTACCCACCTGTCCATAGTTCCTACCAGGCCAACTCCAGTGTCAGCCAGCCTGGGCAAAACCCGTTCTCCTGCAGAGTACTGACTGGTGCAAAAATCTGCCATCCTTGGCTCCAAAACAAAGTCAGATTTAATCTCAGCAGAGCCCTTGACCACACAGTGCCTTTTCTTTCCTTGATAATTAACTTCACATTCCCGAGAGCACATTCTCCAGCCGTCCGTGCTCTTTCTGAGACCTGACCTCAGAATACAAGATGCCTAACTCCTCAGGTACCTCCGAGAACGATCACCTCTGCATCCATCTCCTTCCGTGTTCTCATAAAAGAATATGCAATCATTCTTGAGTAAAATAACTCCTGCAAAGAGCCTAGGCGTCTATCCTGCCTTGGCTGGATTGTACTGCTGAGTAACTTAAAAGACTGAGGAGAGAAGAGTTCTTTTCTTCAGAGAAGAATTCTAGCTACAAATGTGAAAGGAATACACAATTAGAAAATCACCTCTGTTTTTGTTTTCAGTGCTGTTTGGTTTGAGTGAAAATTGTGAGCAGGTGAAAGAATGAGCTCACGGAGTGATAGAGAGGTGCTCAGAAAGGGTCCGGCGTGCTGTCACCAGAATCCACTGCTAAGTCTTATCGCAATCACTAAGAATGGAATGGCCAGTGATAGGGAACTCCTGACAAGGTGAAATAGACAGTAATTTTGCCTTCACCCTGGGATCTTTAGGGAACTTTACCAACTACTGATATCTGGGATCTGTCACACAGATTATCATTTAAAGGACTAGGGCACAACCTAGGCATGGAGATAAAATATCTCTGTGTAAACCTAATGAATGGCCAGAGTTGAGGCAACTGCCACGTGGGAGACAAATCACCACATACACATTCTCATCCTAATCAGGTTCTCAAGTTCATCTCTAGCTGGAGAAATTTCCATGGGTTGATTGCATTGTTTAACCAACGTAGAACATAGAAAGCCTCACGATTCTTCTGGTGGACCGGCATTGTTCCATTGGGAGGAGTGGGCAAGTCCAGCCCTGCGTTGTCCTCCTTCTTTTGACCACAAATCATCTTATGAAATACGGCCTTTACTGATTGGACGAGAGGGACAGCAAATACACATGAATCCACCTCCAAGAGAGTCTTGAGTAAACGCAGGCTTGGCTATATTGCATTGGTTCAACTGAGACTGTTGATTTACTGTCTGACAAGGTGGTGTGACAGCCCTGAGGACGGCAGATGAGGAAAGGCCACAGTATTAAGGCAGGTAGACTCTTCTCTATGATTTCAGTTGCATAAATATATCTTAAAAACAAGAAATAAAAGCAAGAAATGGTCATAGGTATGTTATTATGTGATGTTCTGTTGCAAAACTTTGTGTTACTCACACTTTTTTTTAAAAAAAAAGATGCAAAATAAAACCTAGTTCCTTGCATTTATAGAAAGATTGACTTTAACACTGACCTCTGATTTTTGGTTTCATGCTGCCAGCTTGTGCCATGCTCTGAAAGTTGTGCCCAGCAGCGCAATAGTGGCACAATGGTTACAGGAATAACCAGCTATTTTCTGAGAGAGTTTGAGCCAGCTTCACAGAAGAAATCTGAATTGGAAACTTCTGGTTTCTTTGGCAAGTCAGCTATGTCAAATGATGTTTTGCTGGGGCACACGGATGAAAGGATGGTTTGCTAAAGCAGACACAGGTCAAAGGACTCATGATGTTCAGAAGGGAAATAAAGACGACCTCATAGACAGTGGGAGCTCAAGTGTTTGCTTGCTTTACTCTGCCTTGCTCTACTTTGAATGACACACATGTATTGGTTCACCTTACAGTTGTATTGCTAAGCTTCACTTGTGGTGATGCCATTGAGAGAATCTCACCAAAGACCCTCGAGTGAAGTTCCTGTGGCTTCCTGCCACTGCTGCAGCCTCAGGCCAGTTGGCAAGCCTCGTGGTTTCTTCAGGATTGAACTGCAACTGCTGGTTCATGTCTGGTGACAGGACTAGACTACAGCTGCTCGTTGGTATTTGGTGTTTGCTACTGGCCTGGACTGCTAATATCCTGACAACGAAGATTGGACTCACTCTCAAAGAACTATTTCTAACCAGGTCTACTTCCCCTGTGTCTTAATAATTTTTCTTTTCCACTACCTCTAGTGGGTTTGGGCTAGAGGTGAGGTTGAATACTTATTAAAGAAGGTTGGAAAAATTTTATATAGAAATTCATACCTGGCACTGTCAAAAATCTTGGCTAGGGAAGTCATAGGCCCCAACAATCTATTACTGGTCTGGTAAATGGAAATTGTCACACTGCCTCCTAAATATTTCTGTGTGCCCCCTTTTGGCCTCGTTAGAGAAGCTCCTATTTGTAACGGCAATGGTTAATGCAGAGACTCACAACTGGTCAGAGTGCTGACAACAGGTGACTGATGAGTGTCGGCCCTGAACAGGACATCTGTGTGTCTTACCCCCTCCAAGACTCAAAGAGCACCGAGGACAAAGGCAAGAGGGAAGAGCAGATGGGAGAGAATGCTATGGAACAGTCTTCCAGGCAGGTCAGGGCACGGCTGTCATGCTCATCGAGCTTACCTGCTTACCTGGACTTTCCAACATTCTGTCATAGATGGGGGCGGGGCTCAAGGTGTCACACCTCTCTGATGAGGTATAAGCCATTAGTGATTGCTTGGGAGGTAGAGTCAAATTCCTTATCGGTATTACCACTGGTAAGTTGCTGGTGCTCAAATTAAATACCCCTCCCCAGAACAAAACAAAACACAAACCAAAGGGAGCAAAACCAATAAACAACAACAAAAATATGGGAAAGTAGATTTATTTGGAAGGAATTCAGTATGGGGGATGGCTAAAAGTGGATAATGAGGATATCATAAAAATACAGTGTGTGTGTGTGAGAGAGAGAGAGAGAGAGAGAGAGAGAGAGAGAGAGACAGAGACAGAGACAGAGACAGACAAAGAAAGAGACAGAGAGCTAGAATTCTCATCCAAGCAGCGGAGCTCAGACTCTTGCACAGGGCTTTGGCCTCCCTTCTGCGGATTTCCCGGGAAACGTCGAACTTGTCTAAGCTGAAGACATCCTCATAACAGCACCTGCCAAGCAAAGCAGTGGAGAAGGGAACCTGAGATAAGAGTAGAAATCACGTGGTGGATGATGGTTCCAAGCTAGAGAAAAGATACACACTTTTTCTTGCCCCTCCTCAACCAACTGCCCCCCCACCACCCACTGCTAGAAGTACCAGGCTTTGAACCAAGGGCCTCACACATGCAAGGAAAGCACTGTACCCCTGACCTTCCCCAAGCCCCCAGATCTGCACTGAATGAAGTTTCTGCCCCCTGTGCTGTTGTCCCCCACGGCATAATCAGCACTCAGATCTTGCCAGGGCAGGGCTGCTCTGCTAGCGAGGAGGCCTAAATTTGCTACAGCATGGCCCCCAGCCAGTTATGCTGTTGTCCCGCTCCCCAAGCCAAGTCCTGGGGCGCTCAGTCTTGAGCCTCTCGCGGGCCTGGAGGGAGGACACTAGTGGGACAGTCTGCCTGTTGCTGGCAGTTGTGGGCGGTGGGTGGGTGGAGGCTCTTGTTGGAAGGCTCCCAAGAACAGATGGGGCTTTCTGTGTTGCTGGATGGTGGCAGCTTGATGTATAGTAACTGACGAACTAGTCATCATGAGGGGCGGTCCGGAAGGAGGCCTGCAGTTGAGTGGGCGACGGGGATCACACAGAGGGAAGTTGGCAAGCAGGAAGGCACCATGTGGGTGGAGGCGCAGGTGGAACGGCAGGGCAGTGCGCTCCAGAATGAGGTGAGCAGGCTCGGCTCAGCACGGGCTGAGCCCCCCTTATCAAGAGAACACTGAGTAACATTTGCTCAGTCTCCAGAAACAGCTTCCCGGGAACCCTTTTAAAAATGAAATTAAAGGCCTGGTGGGGGGGGGGGGGGGGGAGGGGGGGAACCTCAGACAACAGAAAGCAACAGGTAACAAACTATCAAAATGAAGAAGTATGGTGGAAGGAGAGAAGGAAGAGGAGGAAGCAGGCACACAGAGAAAAATGGAGAGGAGACTCTGAAACAAGTATCTAATTCCCCTGGGAGCATCTTGAGTCTTTTAAATGTTTTAAGTGGTATAGGGTGGGCCCCCTCTGCTCTAATTTTGGCTTAACTTAAAGAAAGTGGAGCTGATAAGGCTATTAATTTCATATAAAGCTGAAACGTGTTTAGCACAGGCCTTGAACGCATCTGACCAGTTTGGACTAGTTGACCCCAAAAGAAGGCCCTGCTGGAGACAGACAAGCCTGTAAGGCCTTTGTCTCCGAGAGTGAGGAAGAAGCTGAAGTTTACAGTCTTCCTTGTTTAATCTGGCTGTCAGGGATCAATGACCTCTGAAAACAGTTCTAATTTTGTGGCGAATATAGATTTGCTGAATCTGGTTATGTGTAGTTATCTAGTAAGGGACAGAAAAAGAGAGATTTTGGAGTCCTGGCTTCAAACAGATGGAGAAAGCAGATGTCCTTCTGGGAGGGTCCCCAGATGTGTACTGTCCCACTGTGCCCATTTCCAGGCAATAGATCCAGCTTTGGATCCAGAATGGATGTGGATCTCTGCGGATCCAGAGGCAAGAGGAGTTAATCTGTTTGTCACTGGGCACTACTGTGACCACAGTTTGAGGCCACTTGGGGGACAAGGCTAAGACTACAAGGCTCACTCCCGTATGCTGTGGAGGACCACTTTGGAAACAGCTGAGGGAAAAGTGTCTTGATGCACCAGAAAGGACAGGTTAGAGTCAGTGGACCCTTGGCAGTGCCTGTCTCTGGGGATCCGCAGCCATCCTCTTTGGCCAGAACCCCTGCAGGACTAATATGCTCTGCTCCTAGCTGTAAGATTGGCATATCTGGAGGGTTTCTTTCACATCAATAAACAAGCACAACCCATTTGCTTTGATCGCTGGAGCAACAGGGTTTTACTCTGACAGCTCTTGACATTCTGTTGGCCACGTGAGAAGTCATTCCTGCCCAATGGTTGTGCTAAAGTTTGTACTTTTGCTGACACCCTTGGAAATGACAGGCAGGCAGCCTTTGAAAAAGAAAGACCTTTCACATTTAATCCGAACCAATTCCTGTTACAAAAGCATTATTTTATTTCTAATGTTCAATTTCAAAGTTCCATTCAATAGTAGGAGAGGAGGGAGCTACCCAGGGCGAGGGATGTAGACCACTGGTCAAGTACTTGCTTACCAAATGAAGGCCCTTGGACTCCACACCCAGCACTATGAAACCCAGCAGAATCTAGAATTGTGGCCAATTTACAGAAAGAGACTGGGCAGGAAGGTCATGGAAGAAGTCGGTGCTAAGCAGAAACAGAAGTAAGGAACCTCATAGTATTTGCCTTTATAGAGCAGCAGTTCTGGACCCGTAGGTTGTGACTCCCTTGGGGGTCAAGTGACCCTTTCACAGGGGTTAAGACCCTCAGAAAACACACAGATTTACAACTGTAATAGTAACAAAGTTACAGTTACAAAGTAACAATGAGCCGGGGCGGTGGTGGCAAACGCCTTTAATCCCAGCACTTGGGAGGCAGAGGCAAGCGGATTTCCGAGTTCGGGGCCAGCCTGGTCTACAGAGTGAGTTCCAGGACAGCCAGGGCCACACAGAGAAACCCTGTCTTGAAAAACCAAAAAAAAACAAAAACAAAAACAAAACAAAACAAAACAAAAAACAAAGTAACAATGAAAAAAATGTTAGGGGAGGGGGGAGTCACCACACCATGAGGAACTGTATTAAAGGGTCACAGGGTTAGGACGGTTGAGAAGCACTGGTCCAGAGGCTTTCTAGCCCTTTCCACTCTGCTTTCTTACATTTGCACATTTGTGACACAACTTCCATATGTGAGTTAATCTAATCCTCGGAATATTGACATCCATGAATCTCATTAGATCGCCCTTTTTCAGAGATGAAAAAGATGGAACACAGAATCACCCTGGCTTAGGAGGGAAACACTCGTCTGGGAGCAAAGAGACCTGGATCCTGTTCCTGGTCCTGCCCTCTGTGCCCAGGCTTTGTCCTCTCAGGTTTCCTTATCTGCAACAGCCTCTCAAACACCAGATGATCCGAGCAAGCCTGCTGTGCTCCTCCTGAGGAGGCCAGGAGGCTACTTGCAAGGGGAAGGTGACCCAGCAGGGCCTGCTGGGACAACTGAGCAAGGCCTGCTGGGACAACTGTTCACGTGCTGCAGTTCACACCTCTGTCTGCGGTCACACAGTTACAGTTTCCTAATCGTACTGGCAAGGCTTCTAGAGTTCCATTAACATTCCCATTGGACAGGATATGCCAAACTGCTAATGGCACCCTGGGGGGCTACACCTCACACTGTCAGCTGCCTTTCAGGAGATTTTATTTTAATTTGTGTTTAATTTTATTAAAATTAAACTATTGGTTTAAAACCAAGGAACTCCAGGCCGATGCCTATGCAAAGGTGGAAGAGGGGACTGTGTACTGTTCACTGCTATAAGAACGTCCCTGCTAATGGGAACAGCTGAGGGACTGGGAGCTGCCTGGTTGCCTTTAGGAAGCTTCCATTTGCTAGTGGGAGTGAATTAAAGCGGCAGCTGCAGGCAGATGTTGGTAGAAGCTCAAAAACCTGGAGAAGGAAGCAGCAGAGCCTTATGAAGCAAGGTGGACAGACTGTTTGCATCTGGGCTTTCTTGGTGAGATGCTGCGTCTACTCCTGTTTCTCTGTCTCTCTGTCTCTCTCCCCCTCTCCTATCTCTCTGTCTCTCTGCCTGTCTCCTTCTTTCTGTGTCAGTCTCTCTCGCTCTCTCTGAGCCTTTGTTTCTTCACCCTTAAGAGGAAAGGCATGGGTTTTGTCTACCTGGAAGCACATCCCAACACCAGCATTAGAGTGTAAAGAAATATTCGGAAGATGATCCCAGGGAGCCCTGGTAAAAGAGTGAGGAGGTAGGCGAGGAGAAATCTGTCACTCAGCAGGTCACCATGTGGAGCTTAGTCCTGTTGCTGGAAAGAACAGGTATATGTCTACTAACTTCTATCATCATTGCTTCAGCATGTTCCTGGGCGGGGCATGAATAGCTTAGTGTTGCTGGCCATCCTTAGGTACAGGCTGAGAATGGCAGGGGACCTGAATGGGTTTAAGGGTTAATATGTCGTTTTCCTGTTACCACTTCAAGGCCCAGAAAGAATAACCTGTGTAAGTTATACAGCTGGTAAGTGGTAAAACCAGGCTTTGTACCCAGGTTTTCTGGCATGGATAACCATTATGCTAGAATGGTTTTCTGAATAAAGATAGCAAGGAGAAGAAGAAGAGGAAAATGAAGAAGATGAAGATGAAGGAGGATAAAGTGAGAAGAGGAGAAGGAGGAAGAAGAGAAGGAGGAAGAAGAAGAAGAGGAGGAAGAAGAAGAAGAAGAGGAAGAGGAAGAGTAGGAGGGAGAGGAAGAGTAGGAGGAAGAGGAGGAGAAGCAGCTCTCATTCGTGACTGATTCCTGAAGCTTGTCTTTGTTGTTTCATTGAATCTGTCTTAGGGAGCCCACATTATTAAGTCTGCCTAGGCACGATTCCTAAGTCTCAAGTATTACAGCCAGGAGCTCCAGCTCAGCTCCAGGAGGAGACTAATGAATTAGTCTGCAGCAGACTAATGAATCTGGAGGTTCTGGTCACCACTTCCCTTCCCGGGGTCAACATTTGGTCATATTCCCCTACTCACTCAAAATTTTGTGCCTGGGACTCAGCTTTTCTTAGACCCCTTCCATTTGTTGAGATCTTCCTTGCAGAAGAAGTACAAGGATGCAGAGAAACTGGGAGGATGAGGAGTCTTTCTGTCTCCCTAAAATGATCAGGGTCTCTACTCTAAGCCTTGTTAAGGAGTTTAGGTCCACAAAAAGCTTAGCCCATGGAGACTAGCAGCTTACAGTGATGAGACATAGCAGGTTCAAGATGGATATCCACGTCACAAGCATCTACCCTGTAAGAGAGATGGCAGAGCTCTAGACTTCCAACACATTCATATTCTGAGGGAAAAAGAGAGATGTGGACAGATAGCTGTGACTCTGGACACAAAAGGTAGATGTGAAGGTAAAGAGACATGGGGTGTGGAAGAAAGGTATGTAACTGGAACTCCTGAGGGGACACTTGAGTGACTGCACACAAGAATCACAGGCAGTAAGCTAGGGAGGGTATTCACCACAGGAAACATCGGCTCTCTGGTGTGGGTCCTTAAGAACAGAGATAGCTTTCTCACCTCAGACATGTGTGACCCAGGGACTTAAGATGTCAGGTTCTCAATGGCCATCAAAATCAGCTTGAGACCGTGCATGCTGGCTAGTTTATGTTAACTTGACACAAACTAGAGTCATTTCTGCAGTGAGAACTTTGAGAAAATGTCCCCATCAGATTGGTCTGTGGGTGATCCTATGATGCATTGTTTTAAGCTGAGGATTGATGTGAGACTGCTCAGCTCACTGTGGGAGGTGCTACATCTAGGCAGGCGCTCCTAGGTGCTATAAGAAAGTAGGCTGAGCAAGCTGCATGGAGCAAGCCAATAAGCAGTGTTTCCCCATGGGTTCTGCTTCAGTTCCTGCCCTGGCATCCCTCAGTGATGAACTGTGAACTGAGAGTTGTAAGATGAAATAAACTGTTTCCCACCCAAGTTGCTTTCAGCCATGATGTTTATCACGGCAATAGAAACCAAAATCCACCTGTGTCTCATGCCAATGATGATTAAAGATGCGGATACAAGGGAATAAGAAAAGTAATGTCGGCTCAGGAAGGAAGAATGAAGGAACGGTACAAGACCAGTGTCCAAAAGTGGGCTCCCAAGAGGGTTGCCATGAGGAGGCTTTGTAGAGTTTTTTTAAAAACCTTTAAAATTATATTTGTTTGTGACTGCATGTGTAGAGGTCAGGAGACAACCTGCAGTAACTGGTCATCATTTTCCCCTGTGCGAATTCTGAGGATCAAACTCAGGTAATCAGGCTTGGTGACAACTGCCTTTACTTGCTAAGCCACCTTAGTAGCCCTGTGGAGATTTTTCTTTTACAAGACTTTTGGTTGGGATTAGGCTAAGACTGAGGTAATTTCTATGAGATTAGTCAGTTTCCTGAATTTACTGGTAGAGTCAACCAAACTGTCCTTGACTGCATGATCTTCTGGCCCAACCAGAGAGGTGGTCACATGCTGTGCGCCAACTAAGAGTTGGAGTGTCCCTCTGTCCACCTCTAATTCCTACTTTGATCTTGCTGACCTTGGCTCCCTGCTGGCCACTAGCTAGCCAGTGACTGACTCTGCAGGCAGGCATTACTGGTCTCTGCCCTTGGATAATGCCTTGCTGTGTGTTAAACTGCTTTCAAATGTTTCACACATTCCCATGGCTAGGTTGTAGTTTTCACTATAAGGGCCTTTTCTTTTACTACCTGTAAAGCCAACTCCTAACACAACTCCCCTGAAACATTACCAACAGTTCCCCTGTTGGAGGAGGGGTGAGGGTGCGCAGTGAGATGAGTCCCTGGACCAGTTACTGTGAGGGTGTCCCACTTCGAGCTGTGCTTTCGGAAGCCCTCTTCTCTCGTGGAGTTATTCTGTGTACACGTTGTGAGCTGTGGCGCTGGTATAGTGTCATACACTGTGATGGCTAATGAAACTTCATTTTGTGCCAGGCATTCATTCTGGGACTTCATAGCCATTTGTCTCTGACTTGAGTTCCTGGAAGATAAGGCCCAGCAACCCTGACTCCTTGACCTCCGCTCGGAAATGTGCAGCCATGATCGTCTGCTCTTATATGACTAGCTGCTGATTTTGGCTTCTGTAACTTGTTTATGCAGACATTCCAGGACTACTTTGAAGTCACTTTGACCGTCTAATCTTGGCAGAGCAGAATAGCCATTGTGATTTTTTTTACTTTAAAAGCCTGTCTTTCACTCAGCACTGGGTGTGTGTCTCTAATTTGCATTGAAGACCGTGGCCCTGTTAGCAGCTTTAATAACTGTGGTTAGTTATAACCTGGATCAAGCCTGGGGTTCCTTTCCTGGTGGTTTTGAACTCCACCACATCATGAAGGACGTGTGTTATGGCTCTGAAAGTTCCAGTTCTTCTCTGCACACACGTGAACCCAAAAGATCAGAAGGGTTCACCAAGGAGACGATGTACCACGTGTGTTAGAAAGAGTGCTTGAGGCAGATCGAGTAGAACTAGCTGAGATGCCACTTCCAAGTCAGGAAAGTGGGAGACAGGTGACAGCCTTGTGACAGCCCTTTGGGATGGAATGGACAGAGCTTTGTAACCAGTAGAGTATGGGAGAAAAGGGGCTGAGGATAACATGAAGTCTGTGTGTTAATGGTAGGAGAGAGAGGTGGGAAGAGGGAAAGAGGGGGAAGTTGGAGGAAGAAGAGGAGGGTCAGCCCTGTTACTTATTCCCCTGGGAGTGTTCAGATCATCTGGAGCAGGGTGGGGAGAAGGAAAGGAGGAAAGGAGAGGTAAGATAGAAGAAAGGGTAGCAAAGGGAGGGAAGGAAAAAGAGGAGTGGAGAGAGAAGAGAGGGGGATGGGGACAAAGGAGAGGGAGGGAAGGAGAGGAGAGAGAAGAGAGGGGAAGGGGCAGAGGAGAGGGAGGGAAGGAGAGGAGAGAAAAGAGAAAGAAGAGAGGGGAATAAAGGGGAGAGGAGAGAGGGGGAGGAGAAGGGAGAAGAGGAGAGAGGAGGAGGAGAGGGGAGAAGAAAAGAGGAGAGGAAAGGAGAGAGAGAAAAGGAGGAAAGAGAAGAAAGGAGAGAAGAGAGGGTAGGAAGGGGAGAGGAGAGAAAAGAGAGAAGATGAAAGGAGAGAGAAGAGAGGGGAGAAAAGAGGGAAGGAGAGGAGACGAGAGTCTCTGGAGTCATAGATCTTAGTCCAGGAAGAATGGAATATGAAGAGAACCAAGAACAAAATGTCATCAAACTGATGTCTTAGAGAGAGAAATGGGGAGAAAGGAGAGCAAACTAACACTGTCTTCCATCTTTTCTGTTAAGTAGGAGGTGGTGCTATCTGAGGAGACCTGGCCATGTGGGAGGGGTTTGAGGAGGAAACAGTTGCTGGTAGAGGGTGCATGAAGGAGTTGACTGGGGACACAGAGAAAGACTGCCAGGCACACATTGTTTTCTCCTGCTCTGACAGCTGTCATCAGTCAGGGGACCAGATGGGAAGATGAGGTAAGACTCTCCCAGTGAAGAAACTGCACCCGTTAGTGAAGCAGGTACCACTAGATACAGAATTATGCTTCGGAGCCAGTATAAGGCCATTGGTGCTGATGGAGTGGTGTGCTCATGGGAGCATGAAAAGAAGTTTGGATGACTTCCCTAGTGACAGCCAGGGCGAGCCTCTTTATAATTATGGACTCGAGTAAAGAGTGAAAACGGAAGCCCATACATCAGATGCCTGAACATATTTGCACACTATAAATTAAGCTACGTTCACTGCCAGCCTGTATTCCCAGCTGGTGTCCTACCATCAACTTCCAGGATCACTTCATTCTCAGGGTTCCAGGAGATGATCGATCTCCCCCCCCGCCCCCCCCCCCCCCGTCCTCTTACCAGCCTGGCCACTGGCCACTTGTGCCTCTAGGAGTGTTCAGATTTGCTGGGACAAAATGGGGAGGGTGGCTAGATCTAGGCCAGGGCTCCAGCTGCTGCCCTCTGAATCCAGGGCAGGGATGCAGCTAGCAAGCTCTTTATGAAACAGGGCAGGCAGGCATGGGTGTGTCAGCTCACCAACTCCGGATCTCCAGGCAGGTCTCAGCACATCATTCTAAAAGAAGGAAGGGAAAACAGCTATTTTGTGGAATTAGACTGGCTAGACACATGGTTCCAGAGACTTTAAAAACACTATAAACAAATGCAGAGTGTCTGGAAATGGCCTCATTTCCTTCAATCTTGAATTATTAAAAATAAAAAGGGCATATCTATAAAATAGTTGCTCAGTAATAAAAAGAAAGAACTACTGATGTGTGCTGTGCACACAGATGTATCCCCAAACATTACCTGTGTGGAACAACACACCGCCTGATCCCACTCAGGACAGGCTTCGAGCAGAGATACCCAAGAGACCCAGAGGAATTTGTTTGGGGGATGACAATGTTAAATCCTGGTTTTGGTGGTGTTTACCCAACTGTATATTTGTAAAATACAAATGTACCAAACGCTTTAAAAAGTGGGTTTTCTAATGCTGAGAGGATGTCCTAGTGAATTTACCTTCCCAAGCAATGGGTCAGAACTTCCTCAATTCTGAGGCTATGCCTGGGACTTTCTCCCTGACCTCACCCTCCCGCACTCACTAGCCCTGGGCTATTCCTGCACAAACTGGCTGCATGGCAGAGTGGAATAGCTCACCCCAAATGTTTCTCTGGCATATTTTGAGTTGGCTGTTCAGCAATGTCATAGATCTTTGTAGACCCAAGAACAGTTCTGAAAACTATCTTTCAAAACAAAGAAATCAGTACCTTTTCCTCTGTGTTAGTAACTAACCAGGGTGTTTCTGATGCCTCCCTCACTGCTTATGAGAAACTCTGAACAGGAAGGAAGAGGATGCTGTAGGTGGGTCTGGAGCTGGAGCAGACAGATTACAGCGTGTACCTGCTGCCTGGGGGAACTCAAGTGGCTGAGTGAATGCTTACCAGGCAGTCCTCCCTCACTTCCCCACCCATCCCTATAAACCAAATATTTCTATGCCTTAGGTCTGGCTTGAACGGTCAGTCATGTTCCTATACCTGTCTACAGTAAATGTACTCCAAAATTATCAACTCTTGGGGGGAGGGAGTTGCTCTCCTCCCATGGCTCAGGATGGTACAGGACTCCTTGTAAGCAAAGGCCTCTTCTTTCCAGGACCTAAGAACAGTGTGAGAAGGTCACAGACTGACGTTTGATTTGACAAGTTCAAGGGGACGACAAGCTCTGGTATCCTGGAACTGTTCTTTCGATTTTACAACTCCTGGGTTTACAGTTCCTGGGTAGAGTTGTAGGAATGTGGGGATTCGGTTCAAATTTTGTGTTGCCTTTTCATAGTGAATGTTTTCTCCTGTTTTTCTTGTTTTCCAACTTTGAGATTTCTTTTCACAGATTAGATTTATTTATTTTTTTATTTTTTTAAAGAGGATATGCCCAAAAGCCGGGCTATCAAGTCCCCTCCTTTGGGCAGATCTGCCATGTTTATTATGAAAGAATAATTAGAGGAATCTTCTCTGGTTTCTAGAAACCAGAGAAGCGGAGGGCAGAGGGCAGGAGGAGACACACAATACAACGGACAATGCATTTGAGCTAATCGGGTTGTCTGTCCGGTGGACACTCTCTCTCCAAGGTCAACGCACTAATCCCCGTTACAGTCACTTACACCTCAAGGGCCATCGACACTGAGAGCTCTGTTATGCTCACAGAAAATGTAAGGCTAAATTCTCACATGCAGAGAGAGGTTTGGCACAGACATTGGTTACATCAAAGGGCTCTTCTTGGCTCGAGGGCCCAGGAAGGCTGAAGTTGCCCCTACAGGCACGTAGCCTTTCTGTGAGTCAGTTTATTCACGCAGCAAGTAGGAAGCGTAGCTACCTTCCTCTTCACATAGAGTCAAAGTCCGGCACGTCAAGAGCATCACTAAGACAGTGTGAGTGAAGCTGTTGCCAGGAGACACTGAGTAGGCGGGACCATGTGACTCCCTCACAGCTGCCAGGGTGCCTGGCCTTTAAAGGAAGAGTCTTTGGGAGTCCCCTCAGAAGCCGCTATCCTCCTGGATCTATTTTTTGGCCCACACTTGCTCACAGGAACATAGTTTGAAGATCTTTCTGTTCTTAGCCCTGGGTCCTGCAGTACCAGCCTAGCCAGGGCCACCAGGCTTACCGTGAGCTTGGACAAACCAGCCAGTGTGTATTCAGAAACCTTTGTGGTCAGCATTACCACAAGGGCCCACCATTGTTCTGGCCCCATGGTTCAATGCGCAGGCTGATGTGGCTGTTCAGTGAACAAAGGGGACAAATCCCTGCCTGCTGTGTTCTTTACTCCCAAGAGGCAATTGCTGGCAGGATTTCCCCAGAAAGCTATTCATTCCCCAACCACCCAACTGTGTTATAGCTGCTGGCTCACAACAGGAGCCACAGGTACTGGAGAAATGGGACTAAAGTAGAAAGATCTGAGGTGGGGTCAAGGGGATGCTTCCAGTCCTGGCAGAGAAAAAAAAAAAAAAGAGGGAGATTAACTTTTCATTTCTGTGCAAGTAGCCACCCCCATCAAGTGGCCAAAGTACTCCAAACTCCCCACTACTTCCCTGGCTCCTCCTTTGCACCCGCCCCACCCCTTCTTAACTCCTCCCCTCCCACCTACATTCCAGAAAGGATCTAGACTAGTCACCTATAGACCCCTGAGTTCTGAGTCTTTTCACCACAAAAGGTCCTCTCCTATGACTGTCCTTCAGGGACATTTTTAGGGTAGTTCCCTTTATTCAGAATATGACCCTTAGAGTTATGGGCGTGGCTAAGGCTTTTCTCCATATTGCTAATACCAACACAGCTGCTTGTGTTGTGTTAAATATGAGGATAATGTGCAGGTTTGAAAAGCTCTGACCTGTGTGGATTCTAGAACAAAATGGTGTTGGCTTTGGAAACTGCCCAGAACTAGAACCAGGGAAGAGCCTAATGGGACAGGCTCCTGTGGCAGCTAGATGTGGCTTTTCTCAAGGTTATGGAATGGGTTAGATGATTCTGACATACTTCCCCCGGCTATGAAGCATCTGCTGAAATTACAGACACGGGCTATGGAGGTGGCTTGAGAGGTAAAGTGCTTACTGGGCAAGCATCAGGGCTAGAGAATGGGACCCACGGAAAAGCCAGAGGGTTTGGGCAGCCCTCCCTGTGATCCTGGCACTCCAGAGACAGGGAGTCTCTGGGTCAAGCTGACTAGCCAGATACATGGTAAGCAAAAAACCTTGTATAGAGATGATAGAGAGAGAGGTAGAGAGATACATGATAAGCAGAAGACCGTGTGTGTGTGTGTGTGTGTGTGTGTGTGTGTGTGTGTGTGTGTGTTTGAAAGGGAATCAAGGAGGATACTTAACTACAATCTAGAACATCCATAAGCATGCACATACATATATATATGCACCCCTATAGATAAACACACGTCTGTACATGCACCCACATCATGTGCATGTCATATGCACATTTCTGAAAATATTAGGGGATAAAATAAAAAGATATAAAACTGGATAACCACATAAAAGACTATGAAATTAATCCAGACAAGCAATAGCTACTTAGTAGTAGAAAATAGCATGAACTCGGCAGCCACTGCAGTCCAGTGGATTCTTACTATATCAGAGTCTGTATTTGCAAATTCTAAGTCCCAGACATTTTGTAAGTCTCAAGCCACTAAGGCTCACAGAACTCTGAGACTACCTGTGGATGTGAGCAAAGAGGAGCCATGATCGGTGACCCAGTGCAAGAGATCTCTGATGGATGGAGTGGAGCAAATCCATTGCCTTTTGTCTCAGCTCTCCCACTTTGTTTCAGGCCGGCCGGCCGAATGGATGGTCTTTGTAGTCTTGCTTGCTGTTGATTGTTTGACTGTATAGAATTCCCCCAGGGATGGTAGCAACTTGTTATCTAATGTTCCATGCACTCAGAGGCAGAGACAGTCCTTCACAGAGAAAGCCCGTGCTAGATAACCACTCATCTGGCATGAGTTTTGCTGCCACTGAATGTGAGTTCCAAGTCACTGAATCAACAACATACGAGGCATCTTGAAACACAAGCACACAGGAGAAGAGGCTTTGTGTTGCCCGTTGACAAGACCACTGGCGCTGGAGACTCACAGGAATCTGACCATACAGCTCCTCTCAGCAATTCAGCATTTGCTGTTCAGTGTGTGTGGTATCATTACAACTACTGAAGACAAGGCTAACAAAATCATCTATTACATGTTTTTCTGTGTTGTCTGATTCGAGTGCTCACAGAGCAGGTGCTATTCTTCTCCCGCAGGAAAGAATTATCCATGTTAGAATATGTGACTCTGAACTAATTGGAACCCACTCCCAGAGAGGAACAAGACTCTCTAGCTTTTAGCTGGACTGCCAGTCCTTAGGAAAACGTAGATGATCTCATAACAGAACTGGTCCATCATTAAGAGGCATCATTATGTCTTGTGGGTGGAGACCTAGATGGATAAGAGAGAAGGCTGCAGATGCTGGCTTTGCATAAGAGGGAGATTGTAGTATTCAATTCTCTCTGACAGCCATCTCAAACTAGTGGTCCACAGGTCCATCCATGCTTACAATTCTTTCTTAAAACAGCACATTTAAATTTCCTTTGTGGGACCCGTACCCCAACTTCCGAAGCCTACAGTGCCCCATGTGCTTTTAGCCTCACATAGTTTGTCACGATTTGCCTTACTCTTGTAACAGGATGGTCAGATACAGCGAATGCTAATAAGGATGACGTCACGGTATCAGACACATGGTTGTTTCTAGCCCCATACAGAACTTAGGTCACATTTATATTTATAGCCCAGTATTTGGTGTTTATTAATACTGTTCTTTATTTAATCTGGCAGTTCTACCCTGGAGGCTTGACGTAGGAATCCTTGACATTACATGTTGAGGAAGTGGGCTCCATATTTGGGAGGTACTCAGTCTTGTCTCAGAAGAATGCTTAAGATAGAAAAAGGCAAACGTGGTTTTAGGATCGCTCGGCCTCTGCTTTGTTGAGATGCTGTTTCAGAGTCACCAATTAAAGGTGGGGGGAGTAAATTCAGGATAGTCACTTCACTGTTGGAGTGTGGCTGATGACAGCCCTGGGCTCGAACAGCAGAGAGAATGACCCCTACCCAGAAGGCCTGAGGTTTATGAATAGAGGATAGAATTGTTTTTTTGACCTTTAGTATCAAATGCCTGTAAAATTCCTCTTAAGCAGAGTTAAGAGAAGCACCTGTGGCTTGGAGAGCAATGGCTGCCTCTCCGCCTCTCTGAGTCAGGGCATTAACTGACAGGCCTGTTGTTTTATGCTTGCTTCCCTCAGACTGTGCATAGCCGTCGTGACAGCACTCTCTGGGATTGCTGCCAGTATTTTCTGATGGCTCTGAACACATTTCGATGAATGTCCAAGGAACAAAGCAGAAGTTGCTGTGAGAGAGGAGACCATCACTACCTGTGTTACCACAGCCTCAGTTTCCCCAGTGGAAGGTGACTGGTTAGATCTCTGAGGTCAATTCCAAAGATTACACTTCTTTTTTTTTTTTTTTTGACAGTTTTTTTTTTTTATTATCAAATCAAAATTTTTACTTTTTAACACAGGGGTTATAAACAGAAAAATGCAGGATGTGGGGAAGGGGATGACGCAGGAGCATAGGTGTTCAGGGGGAGTACAGATATCTTTAGGAACAGGGTATCAGCTGGGTGAAGGTTCAGGGGTCAGGTCACTATGACTCTGCCTATGATTCACTTGTCCTATCTAAGTTGGTACTATCTGCCAAGGGTGCCTATTTACAAGGTCTATGACTACTCAGGCTGGTAAATTTCCACAAAAGCTGCCTGTTTATAGCTATCTGTTTCTGTGTTTTTCCACAGAGATCCAAGACTTTGTGTTAGCAGGCACAAATATGTCAGGCCTATTGCTGATTTTAGGCTTACGGTTGATTTTAGGCCTTCGGTATATAAGCAGGGCTGCCCCTGACATCTCCTTCCTTCTTCAAGTATAGAAGGGCCATGGTGATTCTAATCCTGCCAAGGCAGGGATAGAGGCCTGACCTCCAGTAATTAAAGGGGACCTTGTGATGGCTCTGGTCCTCCTGTCGTTGATCAGTAAGGCATGAAGGCCATACCCATACCAATGTCTTTTTCCTGGAGAGGGGATACTTTTGACTTCAACCCCTATGCAGTCAGGCTTGTCCCTCAGGGAACCCAGAAACATATTTTTAACTTTTATTTATATTTCCTTGTAGTGCTTAGCCTCGAAGCCTAAGCAAGAATTCAGATCGCCAGACAGAGAGGCCTCTCTGCTTGGTCTAGGGGCGGAAGTCCCCTCTTTTAGGTTAGGTGGAGATGGGATTTGGGAACACCCTGGATAGAGTAACAACCTCATCTTGAGTCTTGTGGTCCTCCATAGCTAAGTTATGACAATGTGTCTGAATAGATTTTGCTATGTCGGTAACCTTGGGTATTGGCCAATGTGTTCAGTGGTGAACACTTGGTGTGGGGCTCTTGTATTGGAGATGAGGTGAGTTAGCTTCTTGGCAGACTGGCAAGGTCCAGAACTGACAGCCCGGTCAACTCTGGGGCCAGGGCCCTCTGCATCTCTGTGTGCAGTGTCCTGTCCTCTCTCTTCAGTGTGCATCTCCCTTACATTTGCCCACTTTTCTCAAAGTCCTCACTGACTACATGAGAAAAGGAAGATAATAGTGAATTACAGATGTGTATATGCACAGGCATTTAGTGTGCCATTTGGGGGAAAGACCCTAAAAGACATGCGCTTTGCCATCTCTTTTAAAGGCAGGTGCTCTGAGCATTTCCCTGAAATCTCAAATACCTTCTAGTGCTCTAGGGATGGATCCTTGGTCTGCACCGGGACTAAGTGAGCCTCAAGACTCTGTCCAACTTCCTTTCAAATACCACAGAGTAGGAACAAGTTTCTATGAGTCCCTTTCACTGCAAACCCCAAATGTCTGGATCTTAAATGAGGGGCATTAGGCCAAGGCCCGACTACTCACAAATTACAGCCCTGGTTTTATTGCTTGTGGTCAATAAGTATTCTCTTTCCAGAGATAAGCTGCAGTGGGAGCCTATACCCCCACTTTTTACATCTGTTGGGGTCCTTCACTCACTCACGTTGCACACGAATCTCCAGCTATTGAGTTGAATGAATGAGCTAGAAATTAAACAGTGGCTTCAGAAACATCAACGTCCTCAACAAAATTCTGCTTCTATTGGTCACTAGTGGATGTGGTCCATTTAAAACGTGTTTCTTAAGTCTCAGTTTTCTTAATTGTAATGTGTAGACAGACAGACTACTATTCTTACAGGGTGTGGTGAGAGGAAAGAGATCACTAGTATAGGTGCTCCTTAAATGGCAGCTCTGATTTTTGGTTTTGTTGAGTTAATGCAAAACACAAACACAAAGAGCCTCGACATGAACGTGAGATTTCCTAACCTTCTACAGTCTTACTTGAATGCACTTTCTTATCTGAAAGATGAACTGTTTCCTGTAAATGCCCACGGTGGAGGGAGCCCGACTGCTGGTCCGTAAAAGCAATTAAGAGAAGAGGCACAGGAGTCAGTGAATGGGATGCATTTCAATGCTTTTATTTACGTTGCCTATTTGGACCACAAACCAGCCAGCAGAGTTCAGCCCTCAAGTTCAGCCCTCAGGGAGAACTCTATGGTCCCACTCCAGGCCATCACTCCACAATGCGGCGGAATGACTGGACAGTGGGGGATGCTGCGCCCCAATCGATGGGCTTCCGGTACTCCTTCTTGTCCAGAAGATACTGTCTGCCACGGTAGTTGGGTAGCTCATAGAAAATCCAGATGCCTTCTAGTACCTTACAGGAGTGGATCTCTCGCAGGTGAAACTGCTCCATGATAGAAGGACAGTCTTCTGTGGTTTCGTACATCTGGCCGTTGAAGTCACCCTTTTCAAAGATCTGAATCTTATACTGGCCTCCACTAGACTGAAAGCAATAACAAGACCAAGAGAAAGAAACAAACAGCCATTGTTACAGAAATCATTAGCACTTCAGGAACTCAGAGAGAAGCCTCGTGGACAGCCTCTCATTCTGAATGAAGGGTCATCAGAACTCCTGTCTTCTCTGTGAAATACTGAAAGGGCAGATTAGCATAATTTCTATAAACATCTATGAGAGAGAGAAAGAGAGAGAGAGAGAGAGAGAGAGAGAGAGAGAGAGAGAGAGAGAGAGAAAGACCTAGAACAATTAGTATTTAGTCTGTACTTGATCTCAGCCACAAGGCTGAGAAGTAATGTCATTTAGTCTACTGATGAAGTAAACTAAGATTCTTATTTCATTCAACCATGAAGAGGTAGGAAGACTTGGGAAAGGTGTGTAGGACAGAGGGGGTTGGATGGAGCGAGAACTCAACTGTTAGGTGCTTGCTGCTCTACCAACAGACTGAGTTCAGTTCCCCAAACCTACTTCAGGCAGCTCACTTCTAATCCACTGTTAACTCCAGCTCTGGAGGATCCAACATCCTTTTCTGGCTTCTGAGGGAACCTGCATGCAAATGTGCGCCGTGCGCACACGCACACGCGCGCACACACAAACACACACTCTAAAAACAAAATCTTAAAAAAGGAAGGAAAAATGTGGGCTTTCGGCCACACAGCAAGCTCCCCAGACTCACCAGATGAACAGCTCGGCAAGAGCCCAGGCGGTCATTGAGGCCCATCCAACGCTGGTACTCAGGGTACTCCCCCTGGGGTAAGATGTACATGTGCCCTGCGAAGTTGGGTCTTTCATACACAGCCCAGGTGCCTCCCTCCACTCTAATGGAGTTGCAGCGACTTAGGTAGGAGCGGAAGTCTGAGCAGTCGCAGTCGCAGTCATAGCGGCGGCCTTGAAAATTCCGGTCTTCGTAGAAACTAATCTGCAGCACAGAGCAGTTAGAGAGCTGAGGAGCTGGGCAGCTTTGTGCACAGATAAAAGTGACAAGCACACTGTCACGTTAGAACGGCTTTCCCTTCTACTGTGAAGAAAACCACACAGTTCAGCTTTACCTCACATTTAGTTTCTGGCAATCTTGTCAACAAATGGGGTGGGGACTTTCTTAAAATGGAGCGGAATAAAAAAAGTGTCCTAATAGAAGCCAGTAGTCGCAGATCAAGCGGCATATTTAAGTTCTCATAGCCCTCTATTTACCATATTATATTATAAATATCTGTTTATGCGTCTCTCTGTTTACCCTCTCACCAGACTCCGTTTAGATTCCCCCAAGGGTAAAGACCAAACCTCCTTAGTCTACAGATCACCTGGGCCCAGCAATAGCCGACAACGCCTCAACAAATACTCTGTGAAGATGACCATGTCATGGATGGGCACAGAGCATAGATACAGACGAAAACACATGACTGTAATGCGAACAGAGCAGGCATAAGTAGTCTTTGCTTCAAAGTCTTACCAGTTTCTACCACAGGACCTGGAGTGTCTTGTGGCACTGGGAACAAGTTGCCACGGAGAGCCAGACATAAGCCTGCGCTCTTGAACTACGCTGCTCAATGAGCCCTGCTACCTCAGGCAAGGCATTCCGAGGACTTCAGCTTCCCTCTGGTCCAAAGGCATGACCCAAATACACTCGCTAAGCGTATAGTGGTGATACAAACCAGAGCTCAGAGTGCTTTCTGGTTGAAATGGGGGACACCTAATAGGAACTTTGGAGGTTCATAAATCGTTTATGAATATCACTGTGAAATTAAAAAAATAGATTTTCCCGTGTCCCTCACTTCCACCTTATTGCTCAGAAATGCCACAATCAGAAAAATACTAGTTATAAGGGAGAAGGAGCTGATTTCTTGGCGTTATGCTGCCACCTTTTGGCCGATTTGATTTATTGACTTGGCAGAAAAGCATCATCATAAAGGCGCAGTGGCAGGTAGTCCTTGATTTTTTTTAGTGAGGGTAGCAAGGTGAGTAGTTTTCCAGAAGCAAAGGAAAGGGGGCAAGCCCGTTCAGACGCATAAAATATGTGAGGCACACAGCCCATCATAGGAACTAGGGAACAGTGAGCGTCTGGGGTTCCATCAGTGCCTGTAACCGCCAAGAGCAAGAGGATAACGCCGGGAAGCCCCACTGGGAGAGCACTCTGAAGGGGCCCAGGTGTTGATGACTCATTAGACGGAGAGAATGGACAGATTCCCCAAAGGACATAAGATCCTTTCTCTTTAGTCCTCTCTTGGGTTTTGTTTTTCTGCTCCCTCTCTCATTTTAGCAGAGCAGAGCTAGAGGTATATGGTACCTGTTTACAAATGAGAGGGAAAAAATTTCAACACAGCTTAAGTGACTTTGAACAGAGCGAGCCTTCCTAATTTGTGAAACAAGGTAAAAGTGTCTGTCTACAGAGGGTAAAATGGTAGTCAAGAGTACAGTTTAACACTTGACTCAGAATTGCCAATGAAGAAGGAAGGGGCTTACCCGTCTGGAGGAGCTGCAGGCAGTTAAACAGTCCTGGGAAAGGCAGAGTCATATTTCTGGGTGGAGAAGACACTGGTTCTCAACCTTCCTAGTGCTCTAAACATTTAATGCAATTCCTCATGTTGCAGTGACCTTCAACCATAAAACTGTCTTGTTGCTACTTTGGAACTGTAATTTTGCTACTCTTATGAATTGTAATGCAAATATCTAATATACAAGACATCCCCGATGGGGTTGAGACCCACAGGTTGAGAGCCACTGCTCTAAGCTGTCTTGCTCAAGTAAATAACCCACACCCATGCTCAAGCAAGTAACCCTTGAAACACAGTGGGACACACACACGCAATTGTGTACTTAGCACACCATACACGATACTAGGAAGTGGGATACAGGGAAGGGGCTTGCTGGGAGTGGAAAGGGAACGGGAGAATGGGAGATGAACATGACCAAAGTACTTTATATACATGTGCAAAATATGAAACACATTTTAAAAACCCTTTCAAATATATCTGACTCAGTCTGTATGTTAAGTGTTTCCAGGGCCGATTGGTACTGGGTAACCAACGGCTGTGGTCTTCTCTGGGCCAGACTATTTCTTCCAGTCTCAGCATCCCTTGGTTGCTGTAATTGTTTAGGGTTAAGGTCCCTTTCACCTTAGCATGTCTGTTACTGTAGTCCTTGTACAAGTCATATTTAGGCAGCCAAGGATAAATATTTTAAACAGTAAGCTGCTCTCGTTGTTTTGGACAGAGATGACTTCCTATTCAAGGATAGCTCGAGTCTCGTGAGTGCCGGGCAAACCTCTTGCTTCTTTTGTGGGACATTCTCTTTTCTTCCATGTCCCTCGTGACAGGACTTAACATGGCAGCATGTACACTCTGAACACTCGGCGGGACTGCCTCCACACTCCAGAGCCTTCTTATTGTGAGCAATGAAGACATCTTCAGGAAAATCTGCCACCTTTTCTAAGAATGGGCAGGTTCTACAGGACTTCATTTATATGCTGAATTTACCTTTGAGTTGTGACTTACCAAAAATGCTTTTGTGGGAGCTATGGCAAATGTGGCATGTGTTTTAGTTCATTGATCCCAGCATTTATTCTCATCTGCACATTTGCCTTATACCAGTGTCCAAGATCTGAAATATGCACAGGGCCACCAGGTTGTCCACCCAATCAGTCATTCCACACCAAACCAAGTGTGCATGAGTTTTTAATGGAGTAATTTCTGGGCTCCAGCCCAAACTCTGTTCAGTGGATGAAGGCTGCTCTGTCTAGCAAACTTCCTACTTATAAAGGAAATGTGGAAGCCATTCATTCTACACCCACCCATTCCATAGCCAATGGAGAGACTGTGGTCTTCTCACATAAAACTCTTGGAAGAGATTAAAAAAAAAAGTGCTGGTTTTCCTAGAAATTACTAGAAAATTCCTGTCACATTTGTTTTTGAAAAATAGCCCACCAACCCAAGCAGAAAAAAAAATATCTCAACTATCCCAGTGGTTAATGAGAACATGCTTAACAAAGCCTGTTGCTCTTGCTGAGCTCACAGTGCCTCAGACTGATCCAGTGACAAGATGGTGAGACAGGAAAGACAAGGAGAATGGACAGGTATTTATTTACATGATATCTATGCTCAAGGCCCTTCAGACTTTTCAGTAGGATCTAAGTGATATATATTATAACACTGGACATCTGTCTGTCTGGATGTTTGCTTTATCTGTCAACTGAGGGAAAAAGTGCTCAGGCACCCATCAACCACAGAACCTTAGGTTAACAGCCACCTGACACCCTGACTGGAAAGCATACAATATCACCTGCATAATTTCTAGCTAACCTCAGTCTAAAGATGAGGAAACCATAAGACAAATGTAGATGGATTTTCCACACTACACTCGGCCTGAGCTTTGAAAACTATCCATTTCTCAGGAGCAACAAAAGCCAACGCTGCTGCTGTACAGGCTCAGGGAGAGGGAAAGACTGGGGGCAAAGACAATCAACTAATGCATGTGCCACGTGACCATAGCATGCTCTATCGCCCACACTTCTGGGGTCAACTGGAGAGATGAAGTAAGATCTGGATGCCGGGGATCTGTTTATTCAAGGGGGACAATTTTTTGTCTTTAGGAGATACATATTTAAATATCTCTGTCAACATTACAATGAAGTTAGCTACTTTTCAAATGGTATAATAGAGATCAAATATAACCAAATGTTAACAATTGGATTTACTGCGCACTTCTCGTCTTCCAAGATTAGTAAGTCTAAATGTTTTCAAAGCAAAGAGTTGTAGGGACCCAGTGTGGGGACCAGGCACCGCACAGTGACTCTGCCCTCCAGAGTCATGGACTACTACAGAAGCAAACCACCTGAGCAATCCCCTTCCGACAAGCAGTTAAGTCAAATGATGAAGATTCTGCCTGGAAACAAGAACCACTTGAATGAAGAAGTGTTGTTAAGATTTGGTTCACTGGACTGACCTATCCTTCGGCCTTTGGGACAGTAATGATTGAGGCTCAATTAGAGACCAGAATGCCAACTACTGACGCTTTCTACTGCAGTCTTCACCATGTCCTATTCCTATGAGATGTACATCACCAGTTGCCATTGCAACTGTTCAGATAGTACCTAGCGCAGCACCCATCACTAATGGTAAACCTTTAACATGGTATTAGATGGTTCTGTCAGACTAGAAAACAAGCCCTTCTCCATCTTCTCTCCCCGGCCTTATCCCTCAAGCACTAGCTTACTCACCTCAGGGCAAAGAAGCAAAAGCTCTGCTTTGGCGTGCTCCTGGATGAGGTTAGCTAAAAGGTCTGTGTGCGGTGACTTACCTTGGCTCCAGTTTTAGACATTGTAAGTGCAGAGGTGGATTCCCACACTACTGGGAGAGGTCCAGGGCAGCTCCGGGGCTACAGGCACAGGGACATTTATACAGGGCGGTTTCAAATCAAACATCTGCTTAGTCATGAGAATTGGATCCAAAATTTGAGTCAGTCATTTAGAGTCTATTGATGGTTGCTAGAAAAACAATTGGGATTATAAAATAAAGGAAAGCTCCGTGGCCCCTTTAGTGCTCACCCAACCCTACTGTATTGTAGACTTTGCTGAATCAAAGCACCAAAAACCCAGCCAAAAGTTTTAAAAATTCAAAAACAAGTTTTTCTCTGTGTAGTTTGTTTTCTCAGTGAATGACCTCTTGGACATTCCTAACATCTTTTTGTCCTTCAACAGAGAGCCTGCAGATGCCAAAGGCCACCCTCTACTTCTGGGCAAGCAAATTCACTAAGAACTAAGGGTCATGAAGGCTCATCTTTGGGGTTTGGGGGTCACTACAAAAAACATTTCAATGTTTTTAATATATATTATGTTAGATATATCAATGTTTGGCTTGAATTTGGTTACTGATATAAAACTAGGTAAGAAAATGCAAACTAGTATGTTTAGGAGTAAGATAATGCTGGCAACTTACTCTCACGCTTTACAGGCAATGACAGAGCAAGCTGAGTATGGCAAATGGTGACATCTGGGCACTCACAGAGCATATAGGGGTTCAGTGACCTAACCTCTTCCTTTCCTTCCCCCGTCTCCCCTCCTCCCCTCCTTTTTTAAGCGTCTTGCTATGCTCTGTATCTCTGGCTGGCCTGGAATCCACCGTGTAGTTTGAGGCTGACTCCAAGGTCATGAGGATCACCCTGCTTCAGGAATCACAGGCTTGCCTCACCGAGGTCAGCTCACCTGTCCTTGCAAATGTCATTCAATGAGTATGACTCACAAGAGGAGTGAGTCACATACACATGGACAGAAAGCTGCCTTGAGACTCCAGAACTTTCTGAGCCAGACACGTGCTCTCTGCCCATTACTCTGGAATCTACTCAAGCAAATGTTTGGTCTCTAACCTTGGGAATGAGATGAGGACTATACAAACTCAGAGAAACAGTACATAAACTCTTGCTCCTTTTTAACTTTCCCAGCCAAGCTCAGTCTTCTTTGAAGTTCAACTTCACCTTTCCACTAATAAATCTCCAACAGGTATCTTGATAAATGTGGTCCCCACAAGAGTTTTCAGTTTACAAAGGGCACCTCCATAGGCTGCAGAAGCTCAGCAGTTAGCAGTGCTTCCTGCTTCTGTAGAGGACTGGACTTCAGTCTACAGCAGCCCCACCAAGTAGCTATAGCTCTAGGAGACCCGATTCCTTTGACCTCCTCCAGCATCTACTAGTGGACTTGTACTCACATGAGCATGTGCACGTGCATGTG
The DNA here is from genome assembly GCA_030674055.1 of Rhabdomys pumilio. NCBI lineage: Eukaryota > Metazoa > Chordata > Mammalia > Rodentia > Muridae > Rhabdomys > Rhabdomys pumilio. The sequence continues at coordinate 8,498,273 of JANHMN010000011.1, forward strand.
CGTACACACACACACACTCACACACACACACAGTGCATACCCACAGTCACACACCTGCACATACATATATGTATTTAATAGTAATAAAAATCTTTAAAATGTGCCTTGACATGTAGATTACAGAGAAATAACAAATCACAGAATGCATTCGCTTCAATTTTATGCACTTTAAAGTATCAGAATCCTTTAATGCGATCCCCCCACGGGTCTGCATCTGGTCATGCTTTGCTTATTCCAATTTCATGCTCAAGTAAAAGCTACCGCAGCTTCAAAGGTTTAAGAAGCATTAAGAGAGTTAATTTTACTTGAAGACTAAGAGCGGCTGCTCTGTGGTGGTAACTACTAAACAACCCGTGTTAGTGCTGCTCTGTGATAACTACTAGTTAAATAACCTGTGTTAGTGACTGCTCTATGATAACTACTAAATAACCTGTGTTAGTGACTGCTCTGTGATGATAACTACTAGTTAAATAACCCGTGTTAGCAGCTGCTCTGTGATAACTACTAGGTAAATAACCTGTGTTAGCGGCTGCTCTGTGATGATAACTACTAGGTAAATAACCCGTGTTAGTGCTGCTCTGTGATAACTACTAGGTAAATAGCCCGTGTTAGCGGCTGCTCTGTGATGATAACTACTAGTTAAATAACCCGTGTTAGCAGCTGCTCTGTGATAACTACTAGGTAAATAACCTGTGTTAGCGGCTGCTCTGTGATGATAACTACTAGATAAATAACCCGTGTTAGCGGCTGCTCTGTGATAGCTACTTGGTAAATAACCCGTGTTAGTGGCTGGACTTTTCTTACTCATCTTCAAGCAGGGCTTCCCAGCCACGTAAACCAACTCTGGCACAGTAACAGAATGAAAACAGAAACCTTTTATTAAAATTAAAAGTGAAACATCTTTTTAACAAAAAGAAAAATTACTTTTTAGAGTTTATTAAAATTTGACATAGAAAATAAAAAATAAAAAAAATTATACAATTTCATGTGTTTTATACCTTAAGGCCTAAAATTCTATTTTATAAACCTATATCTGACATATTTATGCACCAATAGACCATTCTGTCACTCTTTTTAAAAAGAGAGTAGCAATCTCTTTTTAAATAGTTACAAAGAACCATACAACTGTTTTTTCTTTTCTTTTCCTTCCTTCCTTTCCTGTGTGTGTGTGTGTGTGTGTGTCTGTTTGAGACACAGGGTCCTTACCATGTAGACCAGGCTGGCCCGGAACTCGCAGAGCTCTGCCTGCCTCTGCCTGCTGAGCCGTGGGATTACAAGCATGTGCCACCACACCTGGCAGACTTTTTAGCTAGGACAAAAGCCTTTCATCTTACAAATTAAAATATGAAGTCAGCTTGTAAGAAGCCTGTACTTGGTCACTAAGACACTAATGTATACACAAAGCTGCCTTGCCCAGTGTTCCATTTTGTGTGACTACACTTGTGACCTTCTGACCTTCTACAGTAAGAGGCTTTTATGAAAGTCGGATGTTTGGCTGAAATGCGACCTAAGTGAGTACAGAACAGAAACGAGCAAAGGGTCTTGAACAGAGAGAAGCCTTGAGGTCTCGAGGGCAGCAAGGATGCTCTTCCAACATCAGTGGGAAGATGCAGCGGGCGCCATCTCCTCACATTTCCAGAGCCCTGCAGATGAGCAAAGAAAATGAATGTAGGTAAATTAATGTTGCTGCTCTATGCCATTAAGAAAACTACTTTTATTTATAAACTCAATGTAAATGATATAGATAATGAGAAGTCAGAGTGCTAAAATAAGCTTTGTATCTCTTTGGTGTTAGCTAACAGGGAGAACCTGTAAGAACCCAAAATTGGCAAACTAGGTACTAACAGGAATGTCAGTCCCTACCCCTTGTCTGTTTCTTTGAACAATCTCTGTATTTTTGATCTTAGCCCCACATTTATTAACTATATATATTGTAAAATTATGCTTATTTTTAAGTTTATTTTTATTCTACTTGTATGTATGTATGTATGTATGTATGTATGTATGTATGTATGTATGTATGCATGCATGCATGTATCAACCTGGGTCTTCTAAAAAAAGCAGCAAGTGCTCTAACCAGTATACCATCTCTCCAGCCCACAAATTATGTTTTTTTAAAAAAGAATAGTATAGTTGGGCATGGTGGCACACACCTACAATCCCAGCACATGGCACTGAGGCAGGAGGACTGCTACAAATTCAAGGCCAGCCTGCACTCCATAGGAAGACCCTGTGTCATGAACAAATTAAAGGAAAGAAATATATACTTTAGAAAGGCAGTCGCTCTTGTCTGCAGCTTTAGGAACTGCAGTCCCCTGAGTAGTCAGATATGTCCTTGCAGCTCACCTCTAAGTTTAGTGCACATGCTGTGCACTAAACCTGTCATGAACATGAGGCAGTGTTATCTGAAGCAGGTGCAAAGTGGCCAGAGTCACATAAACAGTGACATGTCCTCACAATGGACTGCTACCCAACCGTCTAGGAACAGTCTTGGGCTAAAGAGATGGCTCAGTGGTTAAGAGCACTGACTGCTCTTCCAGAGGTCCTGAGTTCAATTCCCAGCAACCACATGGTGTGGCTCACAATCATCTGTAATGGGATCCTATGTTCTCTTCTGGTGTGTGTATGAAGAGAGCAACAGTGTAGTATAAAATAAATAAATAAATAAATAAATAAATAAATAAATAAATAAGCAGTCTTGACATAGCAGAACAGTCCTAACAGGCTGACTGACTGGTTTACCTCTAAGAGTATCTAGAATAAACAAGGTAAATGCTTGTTTGTCAGGACCTGGAGATAAGGGAAAGGTTAGAAAAGGACTACTGATGTGGGGCAGGGGACGCTTTAACTACGTACTGAGATATTCTGTTTTCAAAAGGTGGCAGTTGCATAAATTTGTGAGCATAATAAAATACAATGAATCCTTCACCTTAGAAAGGTGATAAGCCAGGCTTGATGGTACACGCCCATAATTCCAGCTCCTTGAAAGAATAAGGTAAAATGATTGCAAACTCAAGGTCTGTTTGGTTATGGGGCAAGTTCAAGACCAACTTGAGAAACTTGGCAGACACAGCCTGCTCAGTGACAGAATGCTTACTGAGCGTGTGTTAGGTCCTAGGTCACATTCTCAGTACCACCAAAAGAATGAGAAAAAGAAACAAAGGCCCCAAACAAATAGGCAAATTTCACATTATATGAACTATCTCTAAAAATAAGCTTTCTCCTACCTTGGGTCCCCAGTCTCATCTCTGAAAGACAAATGCTGTTTCCATTCTTTATACTCTTTCAGAAATTCTTTAAGCATATAACCATCATGGATATGCAAATCTCACTGTTCTGGTTGGATTTCATATGGAAATGCTTATCAAAACACCCAACACCCAATGTTACCAGCCTGTTTTCTAGCCACTGCATTCTGCAGGGGAGGTTATTTACTAACACAAAGGAGCTTAGCAATGGTGAGACCACTGATGAAAAGGCTAGACCATTGAAGAAAATGACACCCTTCCCCAACACCCATTAGCTTGCCCACAGACCTGTTGGGAGGGAGGGATAGTAAAACTTTATTATTTATTACTATGCATGGGCTCATAATGTGTGTTGGTGTGCATGCCTGTCCATGCAGTGTGCCTGTGGAGGACAGAGGACAGGTTTGTGAAATCACTTCTCTCCTTTCATCTTTATGTGGATCCTAGGGACCCAAATCAGTCACCAGGCTCATAAGGAGGCTGGCCCTTCCCTCTGAACCATCTCAGTTGCCACGTTCTCTATTTGTAAGCGAGCATCTCTGTATGTAGGCGGGCATCTCTGTATGAATGTGAGCATCTCTGTATGTAAGCAGGCATCTCTGTATGTAGGTGAGCATCTCTGTATGTAGGTGAGCATCTCTGTATGTAAGTGAGCATCTCTGTATGTATGTGAGCATCTCTGTATGTAAGTGAGCATCTCTGTATGTAAGTGAGCATCTCTGTATGTAAGTGAGCATCTCTGTATGTAAGTGAGCATCTCTGTATGTGAGCATCTCTGTATGTAAGTGAGCATCTCTGTATGTATGTGAGCA
>JANHMN010000011.1:8502432-8512840 GCA_030674055.1 Rhabdomys pumilio
GCATCTCTGTATGTATGTGAGCATCTCTGTATGTAAGTGAGCATCTCTGTATGTATGTGAGCATCTCTGTATGTGAGCATCTCTGTATGTAAGTGAGCATCTCTGTATGTAAGTGAGCATCTCTGTATGTGAGCATCTCTGTATGTATGTGAGCATCTCTGTATGTAAGCGAGCGTCTCTGTATATAAGCGAGCATCTCTGTATGTAAGCAAGCATCTCTATATGTAAGCGAGCATCTCTGTATGTAAGTGACTATTTTCATACCTATATTTTCGCCTATGAACCACGCTATCTTTTACCTATTTTTTTACTTTTAGTCTTCAAAAACCTGAAAGCAGAATGTTAATTTCTATTTTAAACACAGTTTGTGGACTGGCGAGTTGGTTCATTAGTTAAGAGCACTTGTTGATCATGTAGAAGACTCAGGTTCGATTCCAGACACCCACATGATGGCTTACAACTCTCTTTTAGTCCCAGGAGATCTGATGTCCTCTGCTCTCTGGATACCAGGCATACATGTGTTACACAGACACACACAAAAGCAAACCTTCATACACATATTTTTTTGAAAAATATTTTAAAATATGCCAAAAATAGCATTTGGATTAAGTAATTCTCAGCAAATTTCTTTCCATATTCTCTTCTACATAGTTAATTCATGACTTCTAGTGTTCTGTAATAAACTATTAATTTGGATTAATTCTAACTACCTTCATAATGATCTGTGTGGGGTTATTAAGGACCAGCTTTATTAGTTTTAGAAGACTGGAAAAAATACATTAGAGAGGAGTAGAACGTAATGTCTGGGCTGGAGAGCGTGCGCGGCAGTTACACCCATGCACTGCTTCCCCAGAGGACCTGAGCTCAATTTCTAGCACCAAAGCTGGTCAGCTGACAAATACCTCAAAGTCCAGCTCCATGGGAGCTGACACCTTTGGACGTCTCTGGGCACCCTCACTCAGGTGTACATACCCACATACAGACACGCCCATAAGTAAAAATATTAAAAAGCAAAACAAAAACATAATTAATGAGGAAAATGTAAATTTTTGGTGGTGTACAAATTGCAAAGAAAGATAAAACTTGGCCATTATATTTGCCCAAATTTCTGAGATAGGCACCACTTGAATATTTAAGCTTTCTCATTAAAAAATGTGTGGGTACATGTGTCTGCACGTGGGCGAGAGCAGAAGAGAACACTGTCAAGAACATAATACACTGCGTTCTCTTCTGTTTTGTATGCCATCAAAGTTTCCAACGCCCCCTGAGTGCCCGTGCTGTATGCCTACCCGTGGCTTCACGCGGGGTCCTAGCCAGCTGCTTGCTTGGAGGCTGCTGGTGGTGGGACCAGGCTGTCCAGCTGCTGCCGATGTCCTGTTCTAACCAACCATTCATAGAACTTGTTCTCCACGAGGACCTGGAACTGCTTCCTCTGCTCCCTGAAGTTGTGTAAGAGCACACAAATGTAAGCAGACAACCCCCAGCAGATTTTACTCCCACCATTCCCTAAAATCTCAGTACAACCAAATGACTATGTACAGCCCCCCTCCGGTTCTCACCGTGTTCAAGGCAGTGAGACACAAAGTCTAAAGCCCAGTACACTGCAGGTTCTTAACAGTGTTCTGACTGACAGGAATACATGTATAAGGAAAAGAGATAGCCCTGCTGTCCAGGTCGGCGGATTGTGATCTCTGTCTATGTCCCTGTCAACTATGAGCCCTTGTGGGGAAGACAGGAAAGAAGCAAAGTACATGTACAGGATGAAATTAAGTACTTAGAAGAAAAGCCTTGTTGGAGAACACTGCCATGTCGGCTGAGAACGCAGCATCACTGAGTGCTGCTGTAGGACAGGAGTGGACAGAGATGCCTCTCTAACATGACACTTCAGCAGGATTATGTAGAATCGACTGCCTGACAGAAACAATCAAGGCCCTAACGTGACAGCATGACACAGGCAAGAAAGAGAAGAGTAGCCCCCAGCTGGGAACAACTTGCACATTGGCCTGGCAGGACACAATTCCACTGGGTCCACAGGACACCAACAGCAGACAGGGCATGCTGGAATGACTACTGCCCAAAGCAAGAGCAGGGTACTCCACAACCTCAACTGCACAATCCCACCCAAGGCCAGGGGTGAGGCCTGTCTCCTGGGTGAGTGGCTGCTGACACTTCATACTTTCAGATCCACCTCATCCCACCCTGCCTTACGGATAAATTACTAAGTTACAACCATGCAGCCACTCACTTTCCCTGACTGCAGACGGCGTTTAACCTTCAGCAAGGCCTTGCCTCCTACAACACCCCACAAACCACACAACGTGAACCAGGATCTTGTGCCAGTCTGCCTTCAATCTGCTTTCTGTCGAAAGTTCCCATTTGACTTAATGGCTTAACTTTATGGCAGAATAAAAACAATGTACTTGCTCTGCAGGAGCGAACTCTATTTCAAATGTGTGTTTCGCAGGCTAGTAATCTACAGTATGATACTTCTTAATGCTGGGCAGCGACTGTCAAGTGCAGGCTGCAAGCCAATGCTCAGGACAGTGGATGGTCTTCAGTGCTCCTATACTGCAGAATCGACTGGTGGCTTAGGTACAGTAAATGAATTTGTGGCTTACACCGAGTTTTGCTCTGGATGTAGCCCTAGTATAAGCTAAGGTACGCCTTTATTCCCAAAGTTACACTAGCTACTTTTTCAGTGTTTCTAGCATGCTAAAATATAATTGCTCACCAATTTCCAGAGTCTACAAACTCCCTAAGCTTTTCACATGTGTAAGAGAGTCCAGGCATTTAAACAATGGAAACATTTACACAGCAGGTGTCCTAAAGATCTTTCTTCAATGAAGATCTCTTCTTACACACTCTAATTCTATCACTGTACTATATGGTGTCGTAATGACTGAGGGGAATAGTAAGGACACAGAGACAGAGAAGCACCTCTGGGACAAGGCTTTGTGATTAAGTAAAGTACTTAATCTTAGTTCTCTAGTCTTCATCTGCAACTGGGTACAGCGATTAGAAATAACCAGTGAGTTAGCATAGAGCTGATCAGATCAGTGCTTGGGACATCCTAAGTACTCAGCCTGCAATCCTGTGAACATCTCCGTCATTACTATGTATTAGAGTGACAACTTCCCACTCAGAAGGCTCTGAGTACAGTGAGATCACCAATCAGCTGACATGACCCACGAGGTGAGAGCCACATCCAGTGTTTATACAGATAACTGGAGTACTTCTGCACGGATCCCCAACTAAGGCGTTAGTTGTGTCTGTTGTTGATTGTGTGGTGTGTGTGTGTGTGTGTGTGTGTTGTATATATAGGTATGATGTATGTTGCGCACACGCGCGCGCACGCACACACACACACACACACACTGAGATTTACAAAAGGAACGTGGCACCGTGCTCAATGGGGAGAGAACAAGGTTACCTCCACCATGCTCTAGTACCGTAGTACTTCTTTTTCCCTCTCTTACAATCTCTAACAAATGAAATTCGTCTACCAACATATTTGTAAAAACAATTATTTATCCCAAGCATGGGTAATTTCAAGTTATTCACAGTGGTCTGTTGAGAAGAAAATTGGTTACTAAAAACTTACTAAGCTGAGACTCAATGTTTAGAATCATTTTCCACTTTCTTGTCTTCACAAACTTACACACGGAGCCCAGGCTGCTGCCCAAGTACTTCTGTCCTCCCCATCCTCCTTTCTGCTCTTGCCCAGACACTGAACCAGTCTGTCTCTTCTTCCAATTCACTCTCTGACTGCCTATGTGCTAACCCAGAGTTCTATTTAAATCTGCCATGGCCTCTAGTGAGTAGTCTGTGAGCTGTGGGGCTTAGAGATTCTCCTGAATAAACTCCTTCCTGGACTTCATTCCACAGCTTAAAGCAAATCCTGAAAGGCTTCTACTTGCAGAAATTCTAATGGAATGCTCAAGGTCTGATCATCAAAACAGGACATAATTCAGGCCACGTATTAAACTTAGGGACCACTGTGCTGCACCCCGAATCCCGCCTTAGATTCTGCTTCTCAGATATCTGCTCCTCCACTACTCTGATATTCAGACCAGGCCTCACTTGCTATATAAAGTTCTTATTCTTCAGGACCCATTACAAATTCTACATCCCTGACACATTAACTGCACACCGGTGTCTTTGGACTCTTTGCAAACTGCATGCCGTGAGTCTGGCTTCTGGAGTTAAAGACTGATAAAAATCTGGTCATAACATAAATAGCCACAGCTATATGTGTTATCCCATGTATGTAATTTTGTTTTGTTTTGTTTTGTTTTTTTGTTTTTCGAGACAGAGTTTCTCTGTGTAGCCCTGGCTGTCCTGATACTCACTCTGTAGACCAGGCTGGCCTCGAACTCAGAAATCCGCCCGCCTCTGCTTCCCAAATGCTGGGATTAAAGGCGTGTGCCACTACTGCCTGGCCCATGCATGTAATTTTAAAAAATCTCCTTTGGTGCCCCCTAAGTAGAATGAAGCACAGTATTTTATACTGCAAACCTAGCTTTGAAAAACACACTTCCGTTATTTCTCCCATTTTAGCATGGATTAAGTGACAAGAACTAGCAAGAATCTACAGGCTGGCCTTGGGAAAACCACTTTCAAGAATGTGACTTATAAGTCTGTGGTGTAGTGGGAACCATGAAAATCTGTATTTTACACAAGGTTTTGGAGGATTCCAAAGCCCTGATCTCTTCGGCAGCCATCAGTATAGAGCAGTATGCAAGAGGAAGCTAATGGCTAAGTTGTTTAAGGCTGAACCATACACCATATTCTAGACAAGATTGCTTTAATTCATGCAAGTCTTTCCTCTACCAACTAAGTGTAAGCTGAGTTTTATTGTGATTCTTACCATGCACCTCCCACTAACCTGGAATTTATGGTTCTGTCTCAGCCTTTAGGTGATGGGATCACAGGCTTGTGCTACAGAGCAGTGCCAACTTCTTCACGGAAGGGAGCCTAATACCTGAGTACCTACCTGCTCATTACCATCTTCTAGAAAGCTACACAGCACCTAGAATACTAACCTGGGAGGATGCTCAGGTCATTTTAATTTGTGTGGCTGGATACTATAAAGTATCCAAATTAATTTGTCTTCCTAACAAGTTTTGCATAATCAGCAAAACACTGACTCTAGAAAACACTTACTTTGTCAAACGAGCTTCCTTCACAGTTTTCTGCCAGATATGTATCTTCTGTTCTCTTTGAGCCAGTGCTTTCTGGTAGGCAGAGGGGAGACCCCCAGGTATCTCTGCTGTGTCCCCTTCCATCTCAAAGGGGATAATAAATATGTAGAACTCAGAGGGTGGCAAGAGCCGGAAGACTCTTGTGTCAGTGCCTTCTCTGCACACCACCATTGGGTTATCCCAAAAGTTAGGCACTGTAGCAAGGCCAGTCCTGGCCATGTGGTCCTCCAGCATTGGGTAATGGGTATGAAAGGGGGCAAAAGTTACTGTCTGGTTTCCAGAGAGAATAAGTGGCCGTGAGGGGGTCATGACATGAAAGGTGCAGTCTGTTGTAGAAGAGATGGACAATCGGTGGCAAACAGCAATGACTTTTAGATTCTCACAGTCATGGAGGTGAAGGGCCGTCTCCACAGGACCCAGCACAAAGGTACTATTCCTGCATTTCTCAATTGTCATGGATCTGAAAAATTTTTAAATGCGTTAAATACTTCTGAATGAATTACCTAGAATAAAATTCTTTCTCAAAACAAAATCCCCAGTCCAAAGAAAATCTCAGAGTATTAGGGACCTGTGCTTACCGTAAGGGGGAGAGCAAGTATATGAAAGATTCGGAGCAGCGATGAGCCCTGACGTGTGCTCCCACTAGAGTCTCTGAGCTCTTGGCCAGCGTCTGCTTGTAAACCTGGCTCATCACCACAATGCGGTGTGACTGAGGGGCTGTGTGGGCAGTGCAAGCAATCTTCGCTCTTCTGGTCGAGCCTTCAACTATTTAAGAAAACACACAAATAATAAGATAGTTTCAAATCAAAGAAAACACGTGACCATGAGCTTATCCATGTCTACATGTGCCCCTGCCTACAGTCCATTACATGTGAAGAAATAAATGGAAGAGTTAATGATAAAGTATTGTTTACCGTTCTTTCTCTATATATCTGTTACCTTTCGGATCATCGTTAACAAATGTAAACCTGTGATAGCCTCAAGCTTTCCGGCAGAGCTAGGGTGTGTTTTCTCATGTACCTTCTAAGTTAAGTGACACGCCTCAGGACCTACACTAGTGACAGAGCCAAACACCCCTCCTTAGGATGCTCACTGTCATCCCAACCTTAGTGGCCTCCTCACACTGCCCTACTACAAGCGCTCCATCCCTCTCAACTTACTAACAGCGTCATCCCAGGACTCCTACTTGAGTTCACGCCTTCTCTCCCAAGATCATTCCTACTGGCAATGCATCTTCCCCTCACAGGGTCCCCACCGACACAGCCATGTCAGCACGAGTCTTGCTGCTTTGCCTGCACTTCCCACTAGCCACATGGACAATCTATACTGGTTCCAAGTGGAAAGGATATACAAATATGCTAAACTTCTTCTTTTAAAAGACTTAGGTTTTTGTTTTTAAAATTAGAGACTGGAGGCTTTATTTGTAGATACACAAGAAACTTCTTGTGAGAAGCTCCTCATAAAAATACAGAGAACCATTTATCAATTTATTATAACTATGTAAATAGAAAGGCTTCAGAATAGGCCTACATTTCCTTAGAGATTCCTGAACATATTAACAATCAAAAGTTATTGCCTATATGTGAAAAATAAAACCATTGATTTTACTATCCCCCTTTTCATTAAGAAATTATTTATATTGTTAAAAAGGGCTCTGCTTGTGTTGTGTAAATGTTCTGGACAAACCTTTAATGTTTTCCTACTACACACCTGCTGATTTCCTAGGTAAAGGGCAAAATAAAGACGTTCTTCTTCGTTCTCTACTCCACACTGCCCACCCGAAATACAGAAGTCTGGCATATGGAAGACTGGGAGCTAGGGAAGACAGCATCTTTGAAATAGGACTGCAGAAGAAACGGCTGAAATAAAGGACAGCTAGATATGCACATAGGCTCCCTCTTGTACTTCCTGAGTCTTACTTAAAGCCTCATTCACACTTTCCAGCCCTGCTCATCTGTGGATAGGAGGCAAGGCACAGGTTATGCCAGGAGTCGTTTGGCTTAAAGAGGGACAAAGCTCAAGTGTGGAAACTACTTGAGTGGAACCATCCGCTGTCCATGGTGGATCATACAGGGTGGACTCGGGCCTAGTGTAGAATTCCCACATTTACACTAAATACCTACGAGTCACTCAAGGTTCCAAGTGCAGCAGGCACCCATCTCAGACAGTGAAGCACAATGCTTGTGACAGGGGCAGGAACAGACTTTGTTGTTTTGATTTAACAGACTCTCATTCTGTAGCTCAAGCTGGCCTTGACCTCATGGTAATCCTCCTGCCTCAGCCTCTCAAGTGCTTATGATCAATGTGAACTCTCATGTTTGGCCAGGTATTGGCCCCTGGGGAAGAACTCCCAAATGACCCTTTAAGACTTAGTTTTTAATTGCAAATAATCATATACATAATACATGGTTATGTAGAAAAATAACAGTAAAAAGTTTAAATATTAGTTTGTTATCAAATTATTAGAATTTTAATATAATCTTATGAGATTAAACAGTGTTAATTTTGCTAACAGTGCCTACCCTATCAAGGTTAAAAAGCTCCCTTAAGCTTAAGTGTTTTTTATGAAGCTAAGAATTATATAGTTCCGCTTACATGTCTATAGGATCCCTGAATCTCAAGAGAATTTAATGCATGGCAGAATGGCTGGGTTGGATATAGACTTCCTAGATCACTTTAAAAAAAAAAAAAAAGACTTCAGACTTTGTAGATAATGTACAATCATTCTGTTTTACAGTGTCATAAAAAATGAAAACATTTAATTCTTTCTGGAGGTGCTGCTCAATGACAGAAGGCACGCTTAGGACGCATGAAGCCCCCAGGTTCAAGCCCCTAACGTGTCCTAAAAAATCTGAAAAAGATTCAGCTTTATGGGGGGGAAGGGGTCTGAGACAGGGTCTCAATATGTAGACCAGGCTGTCCTAAAATTCACTCTCAAGAGACCAGGCTGTCCTCAAACTCAGATATCAACCAGGTTCTGCCTCCTAAGTGCTAGGATTAAAGGCATGCAACACCATGCCCAGTTGAACCAATGTATTTTTAAAAAATATATTTGGGAACTTTCTGTGGGACTATTTTTGCAATTCTGAGATTGTGGAAACAAAGCCTACTATATCTTTTTCTTAATAACTGGGCCTGGCACCTAGCTTAGTAGCACAGATATTGGAAACGTTTTCCTGGTTCTTTTCTTGAAACTTATACATGGGCACATGAGTCTACAGCAGTGGAACCTATCTGTGAGGCACAGCTGGACTGCCAGGGACAGACAGTGACAGAGCCAACACTGGTCTCTTATTATTGTCCATATAATTTCTAATTTAGAACAGAAGAAAATATATTCCGTGCTTGTGTCTCTGTAGCTAAAGCCATTCATCTTTACACCAACTCTGAGGTATTGTCTATTGGTTTGCCAAATTCTGCTACTAAATACAAATGAAAAAGCCTCAAGCAAGTAGCTGACAGCAAAAGGAAGAGAGAATGGGGGAGAACAGATTATAGCTTTTGTGACTAAATGAAAGACCCAGGTCACCTGAGGGCAATGCCCCACTGTGCAAGGCACATACAGAAGATGAATCCTCTTTTATACTGGAGGTAGTTTTTGCTTCCGTACTGTGTTAGTTGTACTACAAATGGCCTCCACAGACTCATGTGTCTAAACGTTTGGCCCATAGGGAGTGAGAGGCACTATTAGGAGGTGTGGCCTTGTTGGAGGAAGTGTGTCAATAGGGGATGGGTTTTGAGGTCTCAGAAACTCAAGCCAGTTTTTTTGCTGGTGTTTGTGGATCAAGATGTAGAACTCTTAGCTACTTCTGCAGCACCATGTCTGCCAGCACTGTGCCATGCTTTCCACCATGATAATGATGGTCTAAACCTCTGAAACTACAAGCCAGCCCCAGTGAAATGTCTTCCTTTATAAGCGTTGCCATGGCCGTGGTGTCTCTTCATAGCAATAAAACCCTAACAAAGACATTTACTTAGTTTTTTTCCCCTTTATTTTTATCTTACAGTCATGTGTGTTTTGCCTGCATGTATGTGTACCACATTTGTGCACTGCAGAGACAAAAATCTCACCATGTACCCCAATTTGGCCTTATACCTGTGATTCTTCTGTCTTCCAAGTGCTAGATGACAGGCATGTGCCACTGCACCAGCCTAGAAGACATCTGACCATTCATACACCAGCAAACAGCATGTTTCCCTGTTGTTCAATTTAACATTAGGTAAAGCATTTTTCTTTAAATACCTTGGTGAGCCCAAGCCAATTTCTTTCCAGACTTGAGGCAAGCAGATGGACCAAAAGGATTTGTAGTCAAACAGGTTCTCAACCATGCTTCCAGCTTGTAGAGAGAGAAAGTCTTAGAGGCCTTTGAGAAGCCACTTGCTGCATGCAGGGGTTGCCACAGGGCAAGTTCATGAAGGGGATAGACCTTCTTGGCTCTGCTCACCATGCCTTCAATGAGAAAGCTGAGTGCCATGACAGCTTCTCGTGAGAGCAGACTACTGTGGGTCGAGTGAAAGGACGCAGTGAGCTGTTCTGGGTCCAGAAGCAGCTCCAGGAGTTCTGACAGATGATCACAAACAAAAGCCTGGTGACTGTAGTCATTCCAATTCTAAAACAAACAAAGAAAAAACGCTCAACTGAACAAAGGTGTTATGTAAGATGAACATTTGACATTTTAATTACACTGCATTTATATGATGCCTCATTCTCTCAAAACAAAGTAGGTAGCTATGCAAAAGTAGCCTCTGTGTATGTAATATGTGTAAACTAACTCAAAACCATTACAGGTTTTGAGTTATCTAATATGTTGAGACCAGAATATTGTGGAATTTTATCTATTTTTTATTTCATTAATTCAAAGCAATAGTTTCATCTTTCATTCCACATGTTCACTGTAAGTTCAAAGCAATAGTTTTTTATATCAGAGGTTAACAAGATTTTTGCCAAGTACAGGCCATCTATCTTATGATATATTTTTGAAGTCTTGAGTAGTTAAGCTAGCTAATTCATTCTCTGTTCTTATACACATAATAAAATTACCCACTCCTTGTTCATGACCTTAATTATCATGGTTCATACCAAGACCTGTGGCCTCATCCCTGGACCTAACCTAGAATGAATGTCTTTTGTGATCCTCAGTTTGTTCCAAGCCTATTGTTCTTTCTAGTGCAACGTATAGCTTGTAACACATGAGCTAGCACTGAAC
>JANHMN010000011.1:8512850-8523423 GCA_030674055.1 Rhabdomys pumilio
TTTGTCTGCCAAAGGCTCATTAAAGAGCAGGAACTAGAAGCCATCTGCTCCTCTGTCAGAGGCCATGGTCTCACAGACATCTCTTTTCCTCTGATGAGAAGCCATCTACACTTCAGAGTTCTAATCTCTCAAAATTGCAGGTCACTTGTGGGCTATTCTAATAGGCCCTAATGCCACTTAAGTACCCATCATTAACTATTAAGTTCTTCAGTCTAAAGGACTGACAGCTCGAGGTTTTCATTTCGAAGTAGGCCAGCGAGACCCATGCATGGTAGTATACGCTATCACTACGATTACTTGGGACACACAGGCAGGAGGATCTCATATATTCAGGAGTCTGGGACCAGCTTTGTTAATATAATGGGATTCTGTCTCAACAAACAAAGTCAAAGGTATAACAGAGAATAATATGTTTTTCAGTTTTCCTTGAGCCTTAGGCATAGGGACTATATTCTAGATGTACCATTTGGGGTGGGCACTCCACAATCACTTATTTCTTGTATTTTGACCCCCTTTGAATTTCTACAATCGTCTGCATTTGCTGCAAAAAACTGCTTTGATAAGGGCCAAAGATACATGCAACTATGAATATAAAGTGTCTAGAGCACAGTTAAACTACACTGTTTTAGAACAATTGGCAGAGGTAGCTTCTCCTTTAAGGCCTGTAACCTCTCTTGAGCCAGGAAGTTAGTTGGCTCGGTCTACAGTACCAAGCATGAATTCCCTCTCTTAAGTCCAAAGACAGTTGTTGGTTATGTCAGAGATTTAAGTCCCACTATTGCACCGCTGGAGACAGCCTGCCAGTCATCGCTGTGGTCTGTAGGCTTTACACTGTGGCAGAATGGGTGAAGACCAGAATGTCTGCTGCTTTGGGGTCCCCTATGTTCAAGCTACACCTGGTGTGGCACACAGTCTCCTTCTGCTGCCTATGGATCAACATGTAAACTCTCAGCTCCTCCAGCACCATCTCTGCCTGCACACTGCCATGCTTTCCACCAGGTTGAAAATGGACTGAACCTCTGAACTGTAAGCCAGCCCCAATTACATGTTTTCCTTAGAATAGCAGCCATGGTCATATCATGTCTTCATAGCAATAAAACCCTAACTAAGACAGGGTAAAAACACCTCTTTAAGCGTAGCTCAAGCTGAAGGACTGCTCTGCAGCAGACGTCCTGCAAAACAATTTGCAGCTAGAGAGAATAAACAACTTGTCAAAAATAGACTAGACGCTAAGGTTGCCTGCTGGCCAAGGTAGCTACACTATATACATCTGATAGAAATTCTCCCAAATTGGGGGGCAATGACATCATGGCTACTTGATAATATCTGGGATCCACCTGACTACATCTGGAATCGACTAAAATCCAAGATGTTGGGCACACCTCTAAGAGATTCTCTTAATCTGATTATGTGAGGTAGAAAGACCACCCCTAAACTGAGGTATACCTTCTGGTGGCAGTCCACAAAAATGGCCTGGAAGAAGGAAGCTTTGCTTTGTGCTTGCTTGCCCTCACTCCTGCTAGCATGTTTATCTACCCTGGCTGAGGTTGTATTATATCTAACATCATCGAGATTTCAACACAGGCTGAAGACCAGCAGCTCTCCAGGAATCCTCCAGCCCTTCAACACCAGACTGGGACTGCAGAGACATTCAGCCTAATAGACTGAGCAACTACCAGATTCTTGGCCTTTCCACAACCATTGATGGCCTACCTGGACTACATCTTGTAAGACAGTCTAACAAACCACCTTTTAATGTAGCTCCTGTTCCCTGAGAACACCAAAACACAAATCTTGTACAGTACTGTGGGACCTAGTAAAAAGAGACTCCCTTCTACTGAGTTACAGTTCTAACAGTGAGCTGCTCAACCAGGAAAAAAAAAATCAGAAATGGATTTACTCTCATATAAAGTGAAGTATTTTTGTCTTAAGCACTGGAGGGTCTGGCTTACACTAAAAGACGGGGAAAGTTGCAGGTTTATAATAATGGATTCCTTTAAGAGTAATCCTTAGAAAATATAAGAAGCAAATACCAGAAGTTGTTTGTTGTTGTTGTTTTGTTTTGTTTTTCCAGAACCACCCTTCAATTAAGCCTAAGAATTCTCGGTATCCAGGATATCTCCATAAGCATTGAGTGTATGCTGAGGGATAGCAGAACTCAAACCTCTGAGCACCAAGAGCGTTGGCCAGCTCTCTTTGGTACAGTGTGTCCTTGCTTACCGGTACTGTCCAGAGGGAGCCCACAGAGAACCTAGAGATTTTATGATACACTATGGCATTCACAAGCACCCAATGGCATGGCCCATCAAGACAGGTTACTGCATGCTCCAGTGCCTGCTACACCTGCCTTAGGATAACTTGAAAAATCCTAACTACATTAAGAAATTAAATTAAATTAAATTATCTAAAGTAAATTTGGAGAAATCACGCAGGTTTTTCGGGGGGTGTGGGGGTGGTGTCAGTTTAAATCAGATGACACTGCTGAGTAAACAGAAACACTATGAAATTAATACTGGAGAAATATCTTTACTGAAACTTATACAATATTTCTTCACCAACACTAAACTATAGGAAGCAAGGATGATGGTGCTGGGCTTCATGCTGTGGGAATGGAGGTTTGGGGAACAAAATTAATACCAAGAAAGCAAAAGAAAGAATAAAGCAGCATCTGGTGCAGGAGATAGAGCACACTCAACTATAGTTACACTTGAGCACGAGAAAGCGGGATGGGTGAGGGCCCAGTATGTCAGAAGGCTTGCTTCACAACATGAGAACCTCAATATGGATCCCCAGCATTCACGCAGAAGGGTGGATGCTGGGGACTGACTTTCTTCCTATTCATGACATTTTTCCTTCTTTTCTATTTTATTTTCAAGAGTTTTGTGGAACAAGAGAAATAACAATAGCTATGTTTCTGAAAAACTAACTACTAAACAACGCTCTACAGAGTTCACTGCAGGATGGCTTGTGAGATCTCTGGGTTGTACACTCTAAGGGAGAGCAGCCCGTCTGCACTGGCAATGCTGGAGAAACACAAGGAGAGTGACTGTGGACACTTCTGCTCACTTCACATGTGCAGCAGTGGAAGAAGGTTTGACAAATGCTCACTCAGTTTTAAGGAACAGGAAAACTTAAAAATTAAGGTCTTTTTGGCTTGATGCAAATCTATGTTTTATTTTTGTAGAAAAGTGGGTTGACTTGAACTGATAAGAAATAATTTACTTTAAGACAATTCCTCAGAATACATTTAATTTTACTATTTATCAATGACTAAATCAAATGAGCATACTACTCCCATAGCATAGGAAATAAATCACACCAACAATCAACAAATGGAGTCCCAGGAAACTAAAAAGCTTCCGTATAACAAGGGAAATTGTCAGGAAATTCCCTCCTCTCAGAATGGGAGGAAACCTTTCCTAGCTACTTAACTAACCAAATATTGATGTCTACAATACACTAAGAATTCAAAAAAATTAAAAAAAACTAAAGAACCCAATTAAAAATAAGCAATGAGAATCAACAAAATATTCCCTTAAAGGGAATATATAAATCAGAAGAAAACATCTAGTGCTCGACTACCTTAGTCATAAGAAAAATGTAGATGAAAATACATTAAGATTCCATGTCACTCAGTCAGAAAGGCCAGCATCAGGACAGGTGCTGGTGTGACTGTGACAGTGTGCTCTCCTTATACACTGTGACTGTGTCAGTGTGCTCTCCTTATACCTGTGACTGTGACAGTGTGCTCTCCTTATACACTGTGACTGTGACAGAGTGTGCTCTCCTTATACCTGTGACTGTGACAGTGTGTGTTCTCCTTATACACTGTGACTGTGTCAGTGTGCTCTCCTTATACACTGTGACTGTGACAGTGTGCTCTCCTTATACACTGTGACTGTGTCAGTGTGCTCTCCTTATACACTGTGACTGTGACAGTGTGCTCTCCTTATACACTGTGACTGTGTCAGTGTGCTCTCCTTATACACTGTGACTGTGACAGTGTGTGCTCTCCTTATACCTGTGACTGTGACAGAGTGCTCTCCTTATACACTGTGACTGTGACAGTGTGTGTTCTCCTTATACACTGTGACTGTGATGGTGTGCTCTCCTTATACACTGTGACTGTGACAGTGTGTGCTCTCCTTATACACTGTGACTGTGTCAGTGTGTGCTCTCCTTATACACTGTGACTGTGACAGTGTGCTCTCCTTATACACTGTAACTGTGACAGAGTGCTTTCCTTATACCTGTGACTGTGACGGTGTGTGCTCTCCTTATACACTGTGACTCTGACAGTGTGCTCCCCTTATACCTGTGACTGTGACAAAGTGTGCTCCCCTTATACCTGTGACTGTGACAAAGTGTGCTCTCCTTATACACTGTGACTGTGACAGTTTGTGCTCTCCTTATACACTGTGACTGTGACAGTGTGTGCTCTCCTTATACACTGTGACTGTGACAGTGTGCTCTCCTTATACACTGTGACTGTGACAGTGTGCTCTCCTTATACACTGTGACTGTGACAGGCACAGTCTGCTCTCCCTAATACACTCTGACTGTGGCAGTGTGTCCTCCCTTATATAATGTGGGTGGGAGCACAGACTTGCAGACTATTGAGGTTTCTCAAAACACTAGAAAGAGGGCCAGGGTATCATGGTGCATACCTTTAATCCCATCACTGGGAAGGAGAGATAAGCAGATCTTGCTGAGCTGGAACCCAGTCTGGTTTACAGAGGGAGCTCCAGGCCAGCTGGGGCTACAAAGTCAAACTCTAGCCCCCATCCAAAAACCAAACAAAAACAAAGTAAGAAACAAACCATGAACCAGATCTACGCTATGACCCTGCAGCTCCTGGGAATATGCGCAAAGGACTTTATGTCCAACTAGTGAGATACCAGCACATCCATGTTCTTAGCTGCTCTATCCACAATAACCAGAAAAAGGAGTCAAGCTAGATATCCATCAACAGACAGACTGATAAGATAACTGTGGTATATATACACCATGGGATTTCAGTCAGCTGTTAAATAAATGAAATCATAAAATCTGCAGATAAATGGATGGAACTGGGCAAGCTATACCGAGTGAGGTAATGCAGGTCCAGAAAGATTACCGTGCTCTCTCTCCTAGTCGGTCCTAGCTTCACATCTTCTGTTTTATGTGTGTTACTTGGAGTTTCAGTGGAAGCCAGGAAACCTGAGAGGTGTACAGGATATCTCCCTGTGAGATACCGGTCAGGGAGGCTCAGAAGCCTCCAAAACAACACGTGCCATTGCTATTGCCCTTGGTGACTCACCATAACTACATGGTGAGACCCAACTGCTGAGGACACTAAACTCTGGCTAACCTACACAAAGAAACCAATTTCAAACTGACCAGGAAATGCCTTTCTGCTGGCTTGCTTTAAAAGTGCCTGAAGGTGCTGAGTAGGTTGTTGGGAAAGAAAAGACTTCAGCAAACCATACCCTGAACTCTGAAATACTGATAAGCCAGGCAAGATGTCTGGGGCCAGCAAGATCGCTCCATAGATAAAGATGCTTTCGGCCAAGCCTGGTGACCTGAGTTCAGTCCCTGGGACCCACTTGACAAAAGGGGAGAACCACCTTTAAAATTGTCCTCTGACCTCTACAGTGCTATGACACACCCACAAGTGTATACATCTACACTAAAAAGGAGCTTTCATATGGTACTATGGTTTACATTTTCAAGTTTTCAACATACTTTACACACAGAAAAAGCAGATGTAAATATTTGTTTTTCTTTACAATAGAAAAGAAAAGCCAGTAAGACACTTTCTAAGACTTATTGTGTTTGACAGGTTGTTAAAACACATAAAATTACTTAAGCAATTTAAGGAGGGAGAAAAATGCATTTTTTTTTTCAGTCTTACTCAATAGTCCAGGTTGGACTTGAATTCATAATCCTCCTGGCTCAGCCTTCCAAGAACTAGACTTACAAGCATGGTCTACGATGCTAGCTTCATTCTGACACCTTTGTTAGTGAGGGGAAGCATCTCCTTTATAAGCTATGAGCAATACCTTATTGTGACAACTGGGCCTTTCAGTCGAGCTCGGAGACTGAGGTCTGCTTCTGGGACTGGGCCATTCTTCCCCAATCAGTGATGTCCGCAGCGAGATTTTGTTTAACTGTTGGATATACAGGAAGAGCAGGAACTGCAGCGTGTCTACAGAAAGCTGTTCGGAAAACAAGAGATACACCTTAAAACACCACCAACACTAGTCTACAACGCAGTACACAGTAAACTAGGGTTCTACAGCTTCTTGATCTTAAAAATAGCAAATTTAGAAACAGCTATCATTCAATGTCCAGACAGAGGAATTTCTAAACTACGGAACTGGAGTTTTCCATAAGTATATTACAGGGGAAATGGCAGCCTGTTATTAGAGTAAGTGAACAGATGGGAGGGGAGTTCAACCAAGCATTAACCTACATTTAACCTACATTCACAGGCTGACCAAGAAAACCCCGGGCATCAGTGTAACAGCTAAAGCAGGTGTCAGTGTGGCAAAGGGGACTACGCAGTTTCTTCATGCATGAGCATTCTGGAGGGGAATGGGGCTCAGGCTCTTGTAAACTTCCTAAAAGAGGTTGTTTGACTTAAAAGAAAATGCTGGTGTGGAAGCACACATCTATAATCCCTGCATTCAGCAAACTACACTGCAAGGAGCACTGAGTCTGAGCCCATCCTGGGCTACACAGTAAGACCTTCTTTAAAACAAACAAAACCATACACAACCAAATCCAAAACCACTACTGTTCTGCTGCCGTCACATAATTTAAAGAAGGGCGTGGCTTGAAGCTCATGCATTTCAGACTCCAGTCAGGTAATGTATCTGAGTGTACACTTAGATCTTGAGTATTTCTAGCACAATGTGCTGGCTAGTTTCTGTCAACTTGACACAAACTAGAGTGCCTGAATTGAGGAACTGCCTCCATCAGCACGACCCATGGACAAGTCTGTAGGATATCGTCTTGATTAATGAGTGACATATGAGTCCTGCCAGCCCTGGGATGATGGTCTAGGGTTGTATGAAGGAGCAGTGAGCAAGCCAGAGGAGGACAGGCAGAGGCACTCCTGTCTCTCTGCTGCAGCTCCTGTCTCTAGGTTCCAGCTCGCTCCACTTCCTGCTCTGACTTCCCTGAATGAACTGTAACCCTCAAGTAAACACACCCTTTCCTCTCCAAGCTGTTTTGGGGCAGTGTTCTATCATAGTAATAGGGAACAAACATACCCAAGAAGCTGAAAACCACAGATTCCCACAATCACCCAAATCCATTCAACCAACTGTCAACTGTGAGTACATGTATTCAAAAAAAGACAGGGTTTCATATACCCAGGGCTGGCCTCTAGTTTGTAGCGAAGGACGGTCTTGAACTTCTGATCCCTCTGCCTCCACCTCCTCAGTGCTGGGGTTGCAGGCATGTACTACCACATTTAGTTTATTCAGAGTGGCAGTCCAAGGCAAGCACTCATTTACTTCCTTAAACTTTTTGCAGAGATGTAAGAAATAATATAAATCTCACACTCTTCACCCAGCCTTCCACCTTTAAAACTGCAACAAAATCATAGCGAGGATATCCACCCTGAAGCAATCCAGAAGGAGAACACTACCGTCAGCCCGACCTGTCTCCCTATCACCTTGAGCTCTCCTCTGACCTTGGCATCCACTTACCAACACTTCTCCTTGGTGTTGTAAGAGTGTTACACGAGTGTTGTGGGTAGTGCACACCTACCATCTAACAGTATACTTAGCACTTAACTCTTTCATTTGCACACAGTATGCACACACAACCCTCTTCCAACAATGCACCTGGCAACCCCAGGCCTCAACTCCCCCTGTACCAGGTTACTCATGCTCCCATATCTGAACAATACTGTGTGTTTCCCTGCCCCTGTAACAATGAAATTTAGTTTCTATTCAAGCATGTCCCCAGTGTATACAGGTATGAATAGCAGAATGGCCGATCCAGCCTCAACTGGTTTTGGATATATGCAGCATAAGGTAAAACTGTGTTCTCTAGTAACCTTTTAGGAAGAATCCCCTAGTTACCTTCTTATGCCTATGTATAATTGGGCATGCATACGGTTAAAATCAGAAGCACTGTGGGGAGGTACACGTACAGTAGAAGAACTGAATATATGATCTAATCTATCAGTCAAAATAAAGAACCACCCTATTCCCCTTAATAACCAACTCTTCTTTTCCTCATACCCCATAAAAAGACGCCAGGCTACCTTCCAGGGCCCTTGAATATCTTCACTCATATGGCCTGCTGTCTGTCTTGACAATGTATCTCTCTTTAATCTGTACTATTGCTTAGCACCAAATAAAATTACCTTGCTTCTTTTGTAAATCTGTGCTCCTGTTTTCAATTCTTGGAAAAAATACCAAGAACCTGGACATACCCAAGCTGGGCTCTGACCGCCAGTAACAATGGGGTGACTTAACACGTACTGTGCAGGACTGGCTTTAGAGCATACATTCCTTCATTTTATACATCTACTTTAACAATGCCTGTTAGCGTTACAAGACTGGAAGGAGTCTTGCTTTTTCAGTTTTTATATCCACAGTAACTAGCAGAAACAATGGTACACGATAAACACTCAAAAAACTTTTGCTTCTATATGAATTCTAAGATCATTTTTCCTCGTATTGTAAGAATATCACTGAAACTCTGAGGTGTGTAGAGTCTGTAGATCACTTTTGGTAATATTGCCATTTTTTATAATTTACTTCTGTTGATCTGTGAGCGCTGGTGCCATTTTTTTTTTTTCTGTATCTTCTTCAATCCCCTTCTTCAGTGTTAAAGTGTTCATTGTAGAGGTCTTTCACCTCCTTGGTTATGTTTATTCTAAGGGTGGTTGATTGCTTTCTTCTTTCTCAGCAAGTTTCTTCTTAGTATATAGAAAAACTCCTGATTTTTGTATGTTTTTCTTGTATCCTGCTACTTTTCTGAAAGTGTTTGTCTGGTGGAGTCATTAGAATCTTTTATAGATATGCATTATATTTATTTATTATTTTGAGACCAAGTTGTCTGGGCTGGACTTAAACTCACTCTATAGCCCAGGTTGCCCTGAACC
The DNA here is from genome assembly GCA_030674055.1 of Rhabdomys pumilio. Classification (NCBI taxonomy): domain Eukaryota; kingdom Metazoa; phylum Chordata; class Mammalia; order Rodentia; family Muridae; genus Rhabdomys; species Rhabdomys pumilio. Next base: position 8,521,957 of record JANHMN010000011.1, read on the forward strand.
TATGATCCTCTTGCTTGTAATCCCAGCTGCTAAACAAGCAGGAGGATCAAACCTAAGTTTGTATCTTCTCATTAAAACCCAACTTAACTATGAAGACACTTCGACCATGTTCCAACCACAGCACATATGAAATCTAAAATCATTAAGTGCACAGAAGCACAGTGACTGTTAAATGCTGGAAGGCAAGGAAAACAGGCAATGTCAAAGCTTGCAATGCCTCAATTGTACAAGGTAATTTAGTTCTGTGGGTCTGCAATACAGCACCATGCCTCTCGCTAACAATACTGCAGGAAATATATAAAGTTTTCTAAAAAGTTAGAATGCATGTGCTGTTAATATATACACTAGTAAAATAATAATGTGTGCAGGAGAAATTTAGGAAGGTGACAGACCGATCTGTGGCCATTACCATGGTGACAGCTTCAGAATAAGGACCTATTCTTAAGCTCATCATGGGAAGAAAAGGCACCGGTTTCACCCCACTCTGTTACTCTTCCCATCTGTGACAAGAAGAAGTATGACCCACACAGAAGCTATTTCTTCCCCCAGGAGAAGAAGTATGCTGTCAAGTACAGCCTGGAGAAGAGCTGTGTCTCAAGCATAGCCTCTGTGTAAAATGAAGGAGAGTGAACTGTTGCCCCCAAGCCTCTGCATTTCATTGTTGCATTCCCCCTGCCTCCCAGCAAAGCCATTTAACACTAAGTGACTCCAAAATACAGAAACATGGTTTCTTGAGGCATTGCTCACATAAGAGCCCAGAGATTCATCCTATCAAGTGCAGCTGTATAGGACTGTTGGACAAATGAGAAACACTGTTATCAGCCTAAGCTGCTGTTACTATTATTAACCTACTAATATACTCTGGGAAGTCATTTCTACCTTAAGAATGAAAGACCCTCAAGCCCGTTTCTGAATGTGTATTCTAGCCTTTTTGCACTCCAGTCATTCCTACTAGCTATGGAGCTTATGATGGCAGAGGTGCTGGCCTCTGTGGTTTGGACAAGCAAGTCAGGAGTTGAAGCTGGCTGCCCAGCATGGTGATCTGAGGAGACAGTAGACCTGTGAGAGGTCTGTGGGGCCTATTAGGAGCTCTCTAGGTCTTGCTGAGTGCTGCCCTCAGAAGAGATGCAGGTCTCCCAGGATTATATCAGCAATTCTAACATTCTCTTGCCCAAAAATATTTTTAAAGTCAGTGGAAGAGTTTCCAATTCATGCTTGCTTCACGAGTGGGGAAATACGGACTAGTAAGTAAGGACTAACTAATCAAACACATACATCAAAACACTCTAAGCCAGAAATGCTAAAATTCAAATGGTGCTTTAGAGTCACAACTGCCAACAACCTAAAGCCTCAAACTATACTGTTAGTACAAAAACTAAGACTGGATCACTTCTCAAAGTAACTACACATACACTGGTCCACACCTGATTTCTCACTTCTCAAAGTAACTACACATACACTGGTCCA
>JANHMN010000011.1:8523433-8567057 GCA_030674055.1 Rhabdomys pumilio
ACACCTGATTTCTCACTTCTCAAAGTAACTACACATACACTGGTCCATACCTGATTTCTTTGCTTTTCAACTTCATCTTCAGTTGTGCAGTTGGACAAAATTTCAGACCATTCCAAGCGTTCCTCAGGTGTCCGCACAGAAAGATTATCAAATATTTCAAAGTAAAGCCATGCTAGATCCCTAGCCAACTGCAGCTTTCCACACGCAATGTGCCTCCAGGTAGGCCAGTACAGGCGTGGGTAGGCACCATCTGTGGCCCGAGTCCGCACATAGGTGGCTACCTTCCTGAGGTAGTGAAGGCTGAATTTGGATGGAGGTGGCTCCTGCAAGGCACCCACTAGAAAAGGTTCTGCCTTTACCCAGAGGAGAACTCCACACTGATCCATAGTCTCTCTGAAGACATCAGGACAAGCAGGCTTCTTTGCATACCTAGAAAACAAAGTTTCTTTACAGACATGAAAAAAATCTTATTTACCCATTTTCTTTAAAAGTGACCCTTCCTTAATTGTCTTTAAATGTATTGTATCCTCAGCATTAACATGTATTAACAGCAGCCGTGACTTTTATCAAAAGGAAAACAGACTTCTGGTCAAATTTCATTGCAATCTATTTGAGAAAGAAAAAAACAAACAAACACACACCTATGAGGAAATTATCTTATTTAAATTCGTTTGAAATGGTTGTTTAAAAGTACGTAAGTGAATAAGGTCTGGGTTATATTCCTGCCTAGAAAATGAAGAAAAGGAGTAGTGGTGCCAGTGGAGATGGTGGTGTGGTGGTGGGGAGGGTGTGGAGGTGGAGATAGTGGTGATGTGGTGGCAGTGGGGGGTGTGTGGAGATGGTAGTGGTGGTGGTGGTAGTGGTGGTGGTGGTAGTGGTGGCAGTGGGGGGGTGGAGATGGTGGTGGTAGTGGTGGCAGTGGGGGGGTGTGGAGATGGTGTGATGGTGGTGGGGTGGAGGTGGTGGTGGTGATTGTGAAGGGAGATGCCATACTGTCACAGGATACTATGCTGTATCCTGGGTATAAAGCACTAGTAGACACAAGTGTAACAAATTTTTATAGTAATATCAATCACATACAGAAGACAGTTGGTTAATAAATAATGATTTGGATATATAGCATTAGCAAGATGGGGCAGGGATAAAGATCTTGCCACTTAGCCTGACCACCTGAGTTCAACCCTCTAGATCCACATACTGAAGAGAGAAACCCATCTCTGCAGGTTATCTTCTAATCCTCACAGTTCCCACCCTTCCTCCACTATATAAATAAAAGGAATTAAAATTAAAACGTATTCTCAAAGATTTGAACATGTATGGTGGTCATAAGGCTCCACACCAAGCAGCATGCATGCATAACATCTAACAGCAGGTGGCACCCAAGACTGAGAGTCAGAGAGTGGAGGCAACAGCCCATACAGCACATGCAGACTGGCTGCACACTGTCATGTGACACAAGTGGAGTCACTCATACTCCCCCACTACAGGGAAATTAGCTACCAGCTTCTGGTACTTCCTTGTCTTTTGTCTAGATTTAGTGAGACTTTGATTTTGAATTTTCATGGCTATAATACATAAATACAATTCTGTATTATTTTAAAGGTAGCCTAACATTCCTAATGTATTCCAGTTTACTTTCCAACACTTACTAGTTCCCAGTAAAAGCAAGATGGGCAAAATATTGTTGGCTGTTGATAATGGTGGCAGAGGGGCCTATTCACCTTTTACTCTCCTTTACCTTTGAAATTTTCAATTTACAAAGTTTATAGACTTCAGCTATTACATATAATGCTGACTATCACCTTCCTGCATGTCATGTACTATGAATTGCTTCCCAGGGATTTTACATGTGCATTTACAAAAATGTCATTTCTGGAAGTCCTGACACATCAAACTGCATCGGCATTTAACCAAACCATCCATCTAAAGGAACATGCCTTAGCATGAACAGCACTTGAAAAGGACTTTTCATATAACCAGTGAGAAATATTGTATTATTGCATTTTGAAAAGAAATAGTCAGACAGCAGAGATGGCTCAGTGGTTAAGAGCACTGACTGTTTTTCCAGATGACCTGGGTTCAAGTCCCAGCAACCACATGAACAGTCATTCACGCAGACAACATCCTTACACATAAAAATAAGTATATATTTTAAAAAAGAAAAGAAATGATTGACATAAGTGCCCTGCAGGGTGCTTATGTGGTCAATGGGATGCTAACTGCGTTATCTTTCACCCCCTTTCATTCACATAATCACCTACATTTCCCTTGCTTCAGACAAGAAGATTTGAGGAGTCAGGGAACTTGTCTAAGTTCTTGTATTTAGTTTGGCACACTTTGATTTAGGGCTCTGATCTGCTTTGAGAAATTCATGGCTACAAAGGTACTTTGGGAAGTCGTACAGGGAGGATTTCTAAAAACAGTGGGTCTAAAAGAGGATGACAACCCTCAGGCACGAGGCCCTTTAAGCACCAGATGAAAGGACAAGGAAAGGACAACTCAAATGAGGTATGAGCAAAGGTCCAGTCCAATCCAGGAATGAGCGAGTACAGCTCCATCAGGAAGCCCCTCCACTTTCTCCAAAATGGAGACAGGGTGTTTTCGAGGTACTGGGCACAGGGTGCTCACGATCTGTTATGACTCAGGGGCAGTTGGTAGACACAAACCCGGAGACTGCGACCTGGCCGCTGGTTCTGGAGGGCAAGGCAAGGGCCCGGGAACACTCCTTAGGGGCTGCCGCTCCGCCGCTGTCCTGCATGGAGGCAGAATGGCCAAGGACGCAGACTGAGTTCGAGGGCTCCGTGCAGCACTCACTACCACCCTTCTCAGCAGCCGCCGCAGGAGCATCCCCCTAATCCGCCCAGCCCCTGCCTTCTCCGCTCAGTGCGCAAGCGCCAGGCCTTCCACCATAGAGCCCTGGCTGACCTAGGCTAGAGCGACCGGTGGCTTGCTAGGCCTGAGGCTAACTGATTCCTGGGGCTGGGAATTTTCTGGCGCTGTGCCTTCATGCCAGTAGTAAGAAGTTTTCTGTGGCTCCATAGAATTGCGGTCTTCCAGGCGGCTGGTATTGATGGGTAATGACAACACTAACAACAGTTTATAGCTACTTTGGGGTGGGTACTTGTAAAGTTCCTGTAACTAAATTTAGGGTGGAAAGGCAGGCGAATTCAACCCAATCCTAAGAAAACTTCATCTTACTGGCTTTCAATAATCTTGTTTTCCTAGTTCTTCATAGCTTCTCTAGGTGTGATAGGACATAAAAAGTAATAGTTCCTCTTACAAAAGATAAACAGACCATAAAAAGTAATAGTTCCTCTTAGGTAAGTAAGCTCTCTCCTCTCAGTGAGAGGGGCCAGCGTATAAAAAAAAGCCCCCCCCCCCCCCCCAAAGCAAACATTGAAGGGGAAGGAAGGACACCATGTACAGTGGTTAAATTCTGTCAACTTGATACAAGAAGAAGTCATCTGAGAAGAGGGACTCTCAATTGGAAAAACTGTCTCCTTCAGATTGGCTCGTGGCCATGTCCCTGAGGGCACTTCCTTGACAAATGATTGATAAGTGAGTGTCTAGTCCACTGTGGACAGTGTCAGCTCTGGACAATGGACCTGGAAGGCAGAAGAAAGCAAGCTAAGCAAGCCACTGGAGCAAGCCTGTAAGCTGTGCTCCTCCGTGGTCTCTGCTCTGGCTCCTGCTTTGAGTCACCCTTGTCTTCCCTACATAAAATGGACTGTTACCTGTAAAGTCAAATAAGCCCTTTCCTCCTGGAGTTGCTTTGTCACAGCAATAGAAAGTAAACTAAGACACCGGAAAACCCTCTCTTCTGAGTATTTGAGAGAAGAACAGCGGCCATTTTAAGATCTCTGCTTCAAACACTGTGGGGACCCCAAACAAATGTGCTGAAACCAGGACAGCAGATTTCCTCCTTTAGACTATTGGGAAGGAACTTTGCAAAAGGCCTATTCAGCAAGTGCAAATGTAGTCAGAACTGGAGTTAGTCTTGTTTCAAGTGGAATGTCCAACACGGGGAAGCTGGCTGTTTAAAAGTGGAGAATCCACCAGGACAACACTTCCAAATGTGGCACAGGATGGCATGACTTCCATTATCCATGCTGTGGGTAGAAGGCATGCCACAGAATTTGCTGTGTCTGAAGAAAGAGTGGTGTGGACCTCAAGGTGGCCATTTTCTTCAATGAGTTATGGAGTGGCATGCTTCCTTGACGAATGGGTCCACTTGAGTATTGAGACACCCCCAAAATGGCTGATGGATTTGAGAATACACTAAAATTTCTCTAAGTAGCATATATGGGACAAGGCTTCAAGTAAACTGTACCCTGGGCCCTTATGTAGACAGTAAAACATGCAAGTAAGGTTGAACTGTCTTCTCAGAAAAACTGTGGTCAAAAGGGAGAAATTAGAAGAAAAAGACGTGCAGATGATACCCACACTTAGCTCTGAGCCGGCAGGAAAGGGGGCAGTGAGAGACAATGAGATGCAAGTGCTGGCTTGACACTTCCTATGGTGGCAGGGGAAGGAGGAGAGTAGGGGTAGATCTGTAGTCAATAGCTGTCATTGTGTTGTTCTGCTGCTATGAAGAGATACCGTGACTATAGCAACTCCTCTAAAGGAAAGCATTTAGCTGGGGATGGCTTACAGTTTCAGTGGTTTGGCCCATCATCATCAAGAAGAACAGCACCACACAAGCAGACATGGTGCTGGAGAAATAGCTGAGATTTCTATATCCAGAACCATAGGCAGCAGGAGAGAAAACTGCTTTCAAAATTTCAGAGCCCACCCCCCAGTGATACACCTCCTTTAATAAGGCCACACCTACTCCAACAAGGCCACACCTCCTAATCCATCGCAAGTAATGCCACTTCCTTATGACTAAGCATTCAAACATATGAACCTATAGGGGTCACTCTTACTCAATCCACCACATTCATTCCCTTGACCCCATAGGCTTATAGCCATATATCATAATGCAAAAATGCATTCAGTCCAATTTCCAAAGTCCCCACAGTCTATCACAGTCTCAAATTTGTTTAAAAATCTAAGTTCAAAGTCTTTCATATGGCTCACAGAAATCTCTTAACTGTGACCCCCAGTGAAAAATAAAAATGAAAAAGCAGATCGCACACTTCCAGTGTACAATGGCACAGAATGTACATTACCATTCCAAAAGGGAGGAATGGGAGCATAGTGAGGAAATACTGGGCCAAAGGAAATTGAAAACCAGCATCTCCAAGTCTGTGGTCAAAGTAAGTGCTCTTCAGACCTCCAACTCCTTTAAGCTTTGTTGACTGCAACAAAACTCCTTCCTCCCTTCCTCCCTGCCTCCTCCTGCCCTCCAACTGGCTGGATCCACACCCTGTTAGCAGGTCTCTTTGGCAGGTATCCTACCACTCAGGCATCTCCAAAATCTTGGGGTTTCCCAGGCAAACCAGGTTCCACCTTCATGGCTTCATGTAATAGCCCCTCTTAGCCTCCATGTAGGGATATCTCTGACACATACCCTGCCTTAACATCTTTCCTTAGTCACAAAGGGAGATGCCACAGACCCTTTCTTATATCCTTGACTCTAAAGCCAGAAACACACAGCCAAATCTGCCAAGTTCTGCTGCTTGCTAGGGCTGGAACATAGCCCTTCCTTCAATTGATTACAGCTTCATCAGTTTTCTGTTTTAGATGGTTAACTGCTTAAGCTTCCTTTCCACAGTAGGAGGCTTTTCTGGGCAGGGTCTTGCCCTGAGGTCACCACTCCCTGTGCTAGCACCGGTTTTTCTTTAAACCTTTTATCTCCTTGTGCACTAGACGTAGCTCCATCACACTTCCTGGTGCTCCTTTTCTCCTCAAACTGTATTTTCTATTTTTCCTTGCTTGGTTTGCTCTTTTTCATTACAGATCTGCATAACAGTGACCACTTCCACCCATACAACAGAGTCAATACCAGGCTATCTTGAAGTCTCTGCTCATGCCATTAATCTAAAACTTTTCAATTTAGCCTCAGGCAGATTTTTCTGGACTAGGGGAAAAAACAAAAAAAACAAACAAACAAAAAAAACCAGACACATTCTTCACCAAAATGTCACAAGAATGGTTTCTAAGCCACTTCCTAATATTCTTCCCCTATGAAATTTCTTGAAGTGGGCCCCCACAATTCAAATCTCTTTCAGTTCTGTCTTCCATGCTTATACTAGAATGGCCCATTAAGCCCTCTTTAACATGTTCAACAACTGCTTTTCGAATCCAGAGTCCCCAAATCCACATTTCACCAAGAAGAAGCATGGTCAGGACTGTCACAGCTATGTCCTGCTCCCTGGTAACAATTTCAGTTGTAGTCCCCACATTGCCCCTCATGAGATCCCCAAACTTGGAACCCATAGCAAGTAAACTGTGAGGATAAGACAGCAGTGATAGAAGATACACAACCATCAGGTCTAGCCTTTAATACAGAGAGAAAAATTCTTAGTACAGTATGTAAACAGAGGCCTTACTAATGGTCCAATACAAGAAACTATGATAATCAGGAATGTTCTGTCACTGAACTGTCTAAATTGGGAATGACTTTTTAAAGTGTGTGTGAATAGACACCTGGTGTTTCTACTGCTTCCTGAGCCTAGATTCAATGTGGTCAGCCACCTTTCTGTTCCTGCTATGCCAGGACAGACTATCACTTTGGAACTATGAGCTAAAATAAGCACTTTCTCCTCTGACTTGTATTTTAGTCAGGTTGTTATTTTTTTTTTTTTAATCACAATAAGCAGAAAGGAAACTAATTCAACAACTGGCACCAAGAAGTGGTGTCACTGCTGTGGTAAAGCTGACTCCACAGCCTTTAGGATTTTGTTTTGTGAAATGTTAAGGTTTTGGAATTTTAGCATGGAAATGCATCGAATGCTGAAGTCAAATGTAATGGGTCATTGTAGTGAAGTCAGAAGACAGCAATGGAGAAAGACCAAGACAGTGGAGCCTAGTTCACGATGCTCATGCGGGGCACAAGGACTCTCTCAGGACCCAGACTAGGGCCAACAGTGTGATGTTTTGGCACAGAATCTGGCCGCACTCTGCCCCTCTCTAAGAATTTAAGTAAGCCTCACTCTAAAGGTAATAGACTAAAATTTTAAGATAGCCTAACACTGAGCTTTTTCAATGGTTACTACTGATTACTCTGATGCATGCTTAGAATAAAAAACAGGTGAGGCAAAAAGAAATACATGTGCAGTTTGGAGAGGAGGAAAAAGCAGTAAGAAGCTTAAACCTGCCTCCAAGGTATGTCCTGAAAAAAAAAAGAGGTGGTAATTGCTAAGAAATGAACACTATTCAAGAGAAGCCCCTTGCTCTGCACAGCAACTTAAAAAAAAAAGAAAGAAAGAAAGAAAGAAGGAAGGAAGGAAGGAAAGAAAGAAAGAAAAAAGGAAAGAAAGGAAGAAAGGAAGAAAGAAAGAATCCTGAGGAACTCAACTAAGGTTCCAACCTGGGAAAGGAGTGGCCCTATGGCTTCCACTTCATACCTAGCAAATAAGTAGGTAAGTTTTAACCAGCTGCAGCATACTGAAGTTGTTACAACGTGGTCCAAGAGATTCAGGCTGCAACCTGAGCTGGGAGATAGTATCATCCATGTCATAGTGATTTGGGATGTATGAAGGATGCAAGACTGAGGAGGTCATGGGTTGCTTTTGTTTTTTTTTTTTTTTTCCTTCAAAGTTTCAGAGAGCATGTGAGTCCAAGCAATGTGTGTGGCAGGTTGCTAGTTCCTGCAAGGAGTCCCTGCGAAGCCACTGTGTGAAGCTGTGAAGATAAAGCCTTGGTTGTAAAGGAAACCCCAAGATGTTTGAGATGTCATCATCATGGCACATGTCAATGAGGGCTACATACAGGGTAGAGCCAGCCCAAGAGGAAAATGTATGTTGCAGGTAGCAAAGCTGGAGGGGCAGAGTTAGGCCTTGGAAACTGGAGTCCCAGGTACCAAAAATGGCACTAAAAAATTCATTATTTTCTCTGCTGGATTTTAGTAATGCTTTGGTTTGATCTTTTACCACTATGCCTCATTTCTCCCTTTTGGAGTAGTACAATTGTCTACTCAGTCCCATTGTATATTGGAATTATGTAATCTGGTTTTTGTTATTCTGTGGATTGAGTCTCAGAAGAGACTCTGGACTTTTGAGCTGTGTTGGTATTGTTAAAAAGGCTATGGGAACTTTGAAAGTTGGACTTAAATGCTTTTTGCATCATGAGATGGCCATAAACCTCTGAGAGCCAAAGGTAGAATGTTGTCAAGTAAATATGAATGGTAACATAGGCTCACAGGTTTGAATATTTGGTCCTTAGCTGGAAATGTGTCTAGGAAAGTTATGGAATCTCAGAATGTGAAGTCTTGCTGGTGGTGGACACCACAAGTGGTGGACCTTTGGGTTTTATAGGTAGACCTTGCTGTTTTCTACCTAATACAGGTTGGTCTTAGTCAACATAACACAAACCTAGACATATCTGGAAGAGGGAATTTCAATTGAGGGATTGCCTCCACCTACAGAGGCCATGTGATCAGCCAGATTTGTTCTGATCATGCTTCTCTGCCTACTGACATGTTTTCACCATCATGATGGACTCTGTCTTTCTGGAACTTTAGCTCAAAACAAACCCTTTCTCCTCTAAGTTGCTTCTTGTCAGAGTATTTCATCACAATATAATACAATGTCTAATTCACTGGACCAGACAGAACTGTGTTCATAATAGAGCTAAGGTAAATTCAGCTGGGCCTTACAATAAGATATAATCTTTACAAGGTAAGAGAGGCTCTAACAGATCTCAATTATTTAGACTAGCATGTAAATCAAGTTTGTAAAATGCTAAAACAATCAAGAGAGGACAAGAAAAAGTAGACAAAGGGGCCTGTCTGAGAGTACAGGCTGGTCTTGGTCAACATAACACAAGGCACACATATCTGGGAAGAGGGAATCTCAATTGAGGGACTGCCTCCACCAGACCGATCTATGAGTGCATTTTCTTGATTGATGTGTGAGAGTCTAGCTTCGCTGTGGGTGATGCTACCTCAGACAGGTGGTGCTGAGTTGTAGAACTGAACAAGGCAGTAAGTAGCATTTCTCTATGGTCTCTGATTCAGTTTCTATCTGCCTTCAGGGTCCTGTCTTGAGTTATCCCTTGGCTTCCTTTCATAACAGACTGTAAGTCAAATAAGCCCTTTGCTCCCCAAGTTGCTTTTAGTCATGGTGCTTTATCATAGCAATAGACAAACTAAGACACTGGATAACTCAAAAGAAAATATGCATTTGTAATGACCTGAAATATCTAAAGACAAAATAGCCAAATGCAGTGCTTGTGAGACTCTGGAAGGTTTTAAGCTTCTCCAGGACAAAATTATACAGCATGTGTAACTGGTAGAACACCACACATAGAAAACCGCTGCCCTGATTCCATGAAGGAATGCCTCAGCAGCAGGTCATAGGGATTTGCAGGTGAGAATAAGGGCAAGCAGGCAAAACCCCAAAGTTTCTTTCCATGTCTTTTATATAGGCTGCCACTAGAAAATGTAGCCAGATTTAAGGTGGGTCTTATGATGCAGGTTTAGATCGGGTCTTCCCACCTCAATAAACCAATCAAGGTGCCCAACTGCTTGGGTTTTTAATTAATTCCGGATGTAGTCAAGTTGACAAGCAATAATCACTATTATACCAAGAGTAATAAATCAGATGAGATGATGGCTATAATATTCCCTCTTGGCCTTAGTGCAGTCTGACACTCCATCCCCACCCCTACCCCATGCCTGCTGGGGGCAGGGAGATACATGGTGGCCCTAACACAATGCGCCAGGATAAGGAGGGAGGGCTCATGAAGTATGAATGTGGGTTGTGGAGGACAAACTAAAGTATTATTTCTCATCCATACTAGTGTACCCAATAAATAAATAAATATTGAAATATTTTCATGCTGTATTGGATCTTGCTAACAGGTTTCTCTAGTGTCCCCTTAGCTGCTCTCTCGAGATCAACTGGCATTTGCTTGGATCATGGGTGGAGGGCCTTCAGTCATCCTGACTACCCTTTGCAGAAAGATTTCATTTCACAGGTAACATAATGTTAGTTTACCAACTCAGTAAAGAAGCTGAAAAGCATAAGCACACCAAGAGGAGGACAGGAAATCAGTTCACACAGGACAGTGGGTCCAACACAGCTGCAATGCTTGGAGACTCTACAGCTGGGTAAAGGTATAGATACGCAAGGGAGTGAGAAAACTCTCTAACAAGCCCAGGCTTGTATTAAAGCAATAGTTAAAGAGTTTGAAGTGTCCTGTATTGGTGGGAAAAGACACTCCCAGATGCCATAAGGTTATTAATGAGAACTCTAAAACAAGAGTAGGCCACCTTCCTAAGGGTTGTTGGCCTAGGAACCCAGAGGTCCCCCAAGCTATACAAATTATCACCAGTGCTATTGGGCGCCCACAGAACTAGACAGAAAGACCTTCTTGAAGACATCACACACTTTGGTTGCTGGACATGGAGAAATCAAGCTGGGATTAAGCTGGAAGCTCTTCCCTGTTGGCTAGTTTTCACAGTGCTTGAAAGGTGCTGTGTTAAGCTGAAAATGGCCACCAACAGTTTTATCTCTCACATTCCTTCTGATACAGCAGTAGCATGACCACTGTAGATAAAAGTAACTTCTTTTCAATTAGAGTTAAGGCCTGCTCCACAGAAAGAAATGGAAGAAATTCATGGCTGGTATTGTAAATCCAGTCAACTCAGTCAAACTTAACTCTGTCAAGTTTATAGCCAGGGAGATCATAGGCCCTAGTGGAGAAGCTATTGGTGCGGATTTGCTAGCTGAACATGATGTGCCTTCAAATTGCCTTTACGTGTTTATGCTTATGCCCAGATTATTTCTGCTGTCATCTCTGGACCACGAAACTTCTTTTGGAAGTGGGCAGTAGTTCTGTAAAAACAAAAGTGGCCAAAGTAGGAAAGAGTGAGTGCTGAGTGCTCAGCCCTAAATAGGCTGTCTATATCACCAACATCTTCATCATCTATACCTACATCATCTACAGCACCTACTCACTCACCCACGGCTCCAAGAACGCAGAGGAAGGAGACTTGGGAGAAAGGGGTGTTGTATCGTGGAATGCTGTCTACTAAATATGGTGAAACCATTTGAACTCTTGAACTCTAAACAACTATGATTAACTGCAGGAGATCTGCACACCCTGTGATTGGCTTTAAGTGACTTGCCCATTAGTGTTCTGTTATGGAGGCTGCCCCTGAGAATGTACGGCAGTTAACAGTTGCTCCAGGAGGGGCTCACCAGGCTGAGTGTCTCCCAGAGGATCTTCAAGCAATTAATAGCTGCTAGGAGAAACTTTTCGTGAGTGTTGCAGTCGCAAAACTGCCCATGCTGCTCTAAGTAATTCTAATTAGAAACACACTTGAGTACAACTGTTCCTTTGGTGGGTTGAAAGCCTCCAGGTAAAGTTACGTAAACGCACAGTAAACACACACTAATCTTACTCTGCTTTTTTCTCTTCCCATTCACACTATCTTCGTTCTTAGTACTATCAGTACCCCACTGCATCCAGGATGACTGAAGCTCAAGGGATGACTTGCTTTTCAGTTTCTGACTATCACTGTATTTTCATAGAGGACCCACACTTTGATAATGATTCTTTTTATAGACACATTTACTCTCAGAGGAGTTTCAGTATTGTACCCAGTACCCCAAATACACGGGCCAAGACTTGGAATCATATATTTTAAGCTTTGACAACTATCAGACCACAGATATCCAAGATATCTGTCACAACAGAAGGAGAAAGGAGGCCTTCCTATGATAAAACCAGAATAATAAAATTCATAACCAAAAGGCTAGTGCTACAGAAGATACGTGAAGGAATCTCTCATAATGGAAAGATAAAACATATCCGGAAGACCAACAGAAAGAAAAACCATGGAACAGGAGCTAAGTAAACAAAAACTGAAAACCACCTACCTCTGCAAATCAGCAAAATGATGGAGAGTAATACTTACTTTCATTGATAATTGAATCTCAATGATCTTGATCCCCCAATCAAAAGACACGGGGTAGCAGATTGGATTAAAAAGGGGTGGGGAGGAATCTACCTTTTTTGTTGCCTCCACGGAATGGATTTCACCAACAAGGACAGATACTACTAACACCTCAGGGAGACAGAATGGAGAAGGGGCTTCTAAGAAGAATGAACCTAGGAAACAAGTGGCGCTGCTAATGTGGTGTCTGGTGATTCATGTTTCAGACCAGATCTATTCAGAGAAGATGAGGTCACTTCACACTGACAAAGAACAATCAATCAAGAAGATGTCACTGTTCCAAACCATATATTCCCCGAACACAAACCACCCAATTGTACAAAATAGATACTACTGTAAATAGACACACATGGCTGAGAAGATGGCTCAGAAGTTAAGAGCACTGGCTGCTCCTTCAAAGAACCAGAATTCAATTCCCAGCATCCACATGGCAGCTCATAGCTGCCTGTAACTCCTGCTCCAGGGGATCTGACTCTCTCACAGACATATATGCAGGCATAATACCAACGAACATAAAATAAAAATAAACAGATAAACTTAAAATATATTTTTTGAAAAAAGAAAGAGAATAGACGCAGACACAGATTAGCTCTAGCACTCTCACCAGTACACAGGCTATCCTGACAACAAATAAACAGCAAAATTCAACAGCATCCTACCTCAGATAGACCTACCAGGTAACTACAAGTATCCCACAGTCTTTTCAACATCTCATAGAACATCTAAGATACAGCACATAACAGTACACAAAGCAAGCCTTAACAAATACAGGAAAACTGAAATAATCTCATGTATGTAATCTGTCATAATAGACTAAAACTAGAAACCACCTTGAGAGGGACTACAGAAGTCATGACACTGAACAACAATGGGGCAGGGACAGTCCCAGAGCTATGGCTCAGCTGTGAAAAGCATATACTGCTCCTGCTCCTGTAGAGCACCGAAGTTCCCAGCACCCATATGGGTGGCTTACAACCAACTGTAATTCTAGCTCCAGGAGATCCAACAGCCTCTTCTGAACTCTGAGAGCCCCTGTACTCATACATTCACATACAAAGACATACACATACACATATAACTTTAAAATAATAAACCAGAACATTTTTTAAAATTAATAGACTAGAATAATACAAATACGACATACCAACACTTAAGACATAATGAAGGCACTGTCCAGATGGGAGATGAGAGCAGAATCTCTCTTACTCTTTCAAAGATTTTGATTTACATTTAGTGTGTGTGTGTGTGTGTGTGTGTGTGTGTGTGTGTGTGTGTGAACAGGCCATGATGTGCATGTGGAAGCCTAGGACAACATGAGTCAGTTCTCTCTTTCCACCATTTGGAGGCCAAAGACTGACCTCAGGTAATCAGACTTGATAGCATGCCACCTGAGCCATTTTACCAACCCTCTCCTGTTGTTTGTGTCTCTTTGTTTTGTGCTATAGACTAGGTGGCCTTTAAGCTTTTGTCTGATTCCCCTTTCTCTCCCTCCCACCTTGAAGTAGGAATGCTAAGATCACAGATGTGAGCCACCAACGTCTAGGTTTTATTAGGGAGGGTCTCAAGAATTGAACTCAGGTCATTAGGTTTGCATGCTTTTCCCCCACTGAGCATCTCCCTAAAACCAGGAAATTGGTTCTAAAAAGTGAAGTGCCTACTGAACTTTTAAAAAGCAGAGACATCACAAATATTTTAAAATTCACTGAAGGATATTTTAAGTGGTGGCAAGATGTCTGCAATGGTCTGACTTTAACTGTCAACCAGACAAGCCCAGAGTCATCTGAAACAGTCTCAACTAGGAATTACCTAGATCAGGTTGGTCCTGTGGGCATGAATGAGGAAGACTGTCTTGATTATTAACTGACCCATTCCCTGGGCTGGACTGTGCCCTGGATACAAGGAGAGAAAGCTAGCAGAATTGTGAGCAAGTAGACAACCTGGGTACTTCTGTTTCTGCTCCTGATTGTGGATGAGGTGTGACCAGCTGCCTCAGACTCCTACCTCTGACACCTTTCAACAATGACAGGCCTTCTTACGTAACCTAGAATTGTAAGGCAAAGAAACATTTTGCTCCCCTACATTTCTTTCCCCTTTCAGGGTATTTTAACTATAGCCACAGAAATGACTCTAGGACAACAGCTTAGCACCACGACCCCCAAGCCAGGCTGCCTAATTCAATACTGAGGACTGACAGGCTGGAAGAAGAATGACAGCAGCAAGCTGTCCTCTGACTTCCATATGTACACTGTGGTACAGGCATGTGTCCACACACAAAGTAAAATATGAAATCGAAGGGGGCATAGACATGAATAAAATTGAAATGAAAAAATATGAATCCATGAAATAACAGGATTAGAGAAGCCTTAAATCAACAAAATCAGAAACAAAATAAAAGAACCATTATAAAATATCAACAAAATTCACATCTTCAGGAAAGCTTAAAAGAAATGGATAATTCCTAGAAGTATACAGCCTGTCAGTTAAATGAAGAGGAGATAAATAATTTAAACAACTGTGTAACAAGCGCCAGTACTGATGAAGTAAAGATAACTCAAAACAACAGCAAAGCTTCACAACTAAAAAGAGCCCTATGGTGATTTGAAGAAGAATGGCCTCCATGGCTCAGGTATTTGAATGTTTACTGACTAGGGAGTAGAACTCTTTGAAAGGATTAGAAGGATGTGTCCTTGTTGAAGTTGGTATGTCCTTATTGGAGGAAAAGCATTACAGGGGGTGGGCTTTGAGGCTTCAAAGCCATGACAGGCCTAGGTTTGTTCTCTCTCTCTCTCTCTCTCTCTCTCTCTCTCTCTCTCTCTCTCTTTCTGCCTGTGGACCAGAGCATCTCTTACCTACTACTCCAGTGCCTTCCTACATGACACCATGCTCCTTGCCATACGATAAAGGACTAAGTCTCTGAAACTGTAAGCAAGCCCCAACTGAATGTTTTTTTTAAAATAAGAGTTGCCTTGGTCATGGTGTCTGTTCACAGTAAGAGAACAGTGACTAAGACAAGCACAAATATCCCAGATAAATTCATTGCAAAATTCTACGAAACTTTCAGGAAAAAAACAGCACTATTTCTCTAAGTAGTGCATAAAATAACTTCTTGAAAACAGGTCAGTATTGGCCTACTACTAGCACCAAAGATACAACAAAGAAAAGATAATTATAGACTTATCTCCCTAAGGAACATGGATGTAAAAATTCTCAATGCAATACTTGCAAGCCAGGATAGAGAGTTGGCTCAGAAGTTAAGAACTTCTGTTTACTGTTCTTCTATCGGGCCTGGATTTGATTCCTAGCACCCACATGGCTGCTCACATCCAACTGCAACTTCAGTTCCAAGGGATTCTCCACTCTCTTCTGGTCTCCTTGAGCAACAGGCATGCACTAGCTTACATGTAGGCAAAGCACCCATGCATATCAAAATAAGCCCTTTTCTTTTTAATTAGAAAAGGGGTTTTTGGCAAAACATTAATGTCTGTTCCCACACTATTCACAATAGCTGAGTTACAGGACTAACCTAGTTAGTCCTAGTTAGTTCAACAGCAGCAGAAAAAAGAAAATGTGGCTTATGTACAATGTTTTCTCCTCAACCATAGAGAATGCAGTTAAGGGTTCCTTAGTGTGCTCACGTGTGCACACTATCATAGGGTGGAGAGCAGAAGAATTTTTTAAATATTGTACTGAGATATTAAGTTTGTAGGCAGGAAGATCGGTTATGAGACCTTTGCAAGCAAGAGATAATTATGACTCAGAGGTGGAGCTACAGTGGGCATGCACACGGTCCGGGTCACTGGTAAAGATCTGAATAAGTTATGCAGGAAGCAAAGCTGAGCCGAGAGGCTTTCCTAAACAACTAGTTGTCTGAGGTAAACAATACTGGAGAAAAAGAACAACCAACGAACAAGCTCTACTCCAAACTACAATAATGGTGCCTTTTATTGATTGCATGCTTACTGTGTGCAACTCTGCTAGGAAACTTACAGAAGAAAATAATAATTCAATTAATTCCTAACAACGCCAGCGAACGCTTTGCCTTAGTTTTGTAGAAAACAGGTTCGAAAGTGGAGTGGGGATGGGGTTGCCTCACCGCTACGGAGTGCTGGAAGCCGAATGCGAACTTAAGTCGGTCTCCACGACGGCGTCTCTACAAGGTACCAGGCCTCTTTCCTACGATATCGAGACTGTAATAAGTTTGTACTGTGAGAGCCTACCCGTAGGCAAGACGCCCCACGAACTTTGACAACTCCTGGGGTTGCACCTCCGTGAGCGTGCGCGCGTCACGTGTGCACATAGCGTAGTTTCCAGACTGGTAACCACGTTAAAACTTCTCTCAAGCGATTGGTCGGAATCGGGAAGAAGCCTCGCGATTGGTGGACATTCGGGTTTCCTACAGCAGCGCGCTCTTTCTCCGCTCCTAACTCTCTCCGGTTCTCAGGCGCTTCCGGGCGGCGCGAACCTCTGACGTTTCCTCTTCCCATTGGTCGGCGGCCACGGCTGCAGTTCTGCTGTGTGACTGGCTGCCCGCTCCGCCTCGGAGGTGAAGTGTACCGCTCTGATTGGCTGCGGAGGGGCGGTCGCGTGTGATGTCCCCGGCGGCGATTGGCCCACGCCTGGCTGCTCGCCGGCTCTCCCGGAAAGTGGCAGCTGAGGAAGGGGCGCGCTGCCTGTTGTCGCGGCCGGGCAAGAGAGAGACCCCGGAGTGAGGCGGCCTCCGGAAGGGCTGGTCAGCCGACGCAGCGGCACGGGAGGCCGAGAGGGTGGGACGAGGGGTCACCATGGCCCCGCAGAACCTGAGCACCTTCTGCCTGTTGCTGCTGTACCTCATCGGGGCTGTGATCGCCGGGTGAGGAAGGGGGCTCCCGCGCGGTACGGGGCCCGAGGGGCGGCCTTTGCCAAGAAGGGTGGCATCGAGGAGGGAGGAATGGGCACTCCCGCGCCCAGGAACGGAGGGGTAGCGTGGGTCAGGCTGGCCGTACTGAGCCAGGTTTCCCCCCCAGAAGATCGAGAGTTGGTTGCAGAGCCAAATGCCACTTTGGGGGATTGGAGGGAGTTAAGTGCCTGTGAGCAGAAGAAGGAGCGCGGACGTCTGAGGAATGGGGCTCCTGATGGAAATGAAGGTAGTGAGTGCCAAGCTAGGGTTGAGATTATGGATACGTCCTTGACGTCTGAGTTCCAGAATGGGACGGTGGGTTACTCAGTTGGCGACAAGCCTCCGAGAGGCTGACACAAAAGTGGGTGGGCCATGATGCCTTGTCAGGTGAGGAGAGCAAGTAAGGAAGCTAAGCTCAGACTGAAGAAAGTTGGCTTGAGAGAGCAACAAGACACTTTAGAGAATACTTACCATCTTCTTGGACTAGCGAACCTGATCTGTCTTCTTGCCTCACTGTCTCTCTCCATGGTTCCTTCTTGAGTTAGATGATATGAGTGAGAACAGTTCTCTAACAGGCAGTAAAGACTGAGGTTCTAGTCTCATGCCACTCTTATGAATCCTACAAGCTTGATGGAACTGTGTCAATTTTCTGAAATCGGGGATAACAGTGTGCCATATATAACTTAATATATTGGATTTGTGTTCTAGAATGCCTGCACCCTCAATCTCTGCTTTGGGCGGGTGAAAACAGGTGGATAAAAACTCAAGGTCATTTTCAGCTACCGAGTGAGTTCCAGGCTTGCCTGGCCTACATCACACCCTATCTCAAATAAATAAGTAACTGCAAAAATAAAAACACACCAAAAGCTCATAAATGTCAGATTTTGACAATAACATCAGCATAAATTAAGTTGAAGTAGGCTGGTCTCCAACTCAGTGTGTAGCTGAAGATAACCTTGAACTCCTTGGTGATTCTTCAGCCTCCACTTCCCAAGTGTTAGGATTGCAGGCATGAATGACCACTCCTGGCAAATACTAATATTTTTGATACTATAGCTTTAAACTTCAGTCATTCGTGAAACAGCCTCTGGGAGACTAATGTTGACACTGGACTCTGTCAGCCCACCCCCCTCTTTCTTTTTTCTTGTATTTTTTTTCTGAGCTGTCATTTAACTTTTTCCCTCTTAAATCTTTTATTTATTCTCTGACAGTTTCATGCACCTACCTACCCACAACCCCCGCACCCCACTACACATACTTTCCCTGGGCATACCCCAGTATGTTTCCTTCCTAACTTCAAGTAACTCTCTGAATCCAGTTAGTGCTGCCTGCTGTCATGGTGACTAGTTGTATTGGCTTGCTCACGTGAAGGTCTTGTTCAGGTAACCATGAGTTGAGTGAATTCATGAGTACCATATGCAGAAGACAGGATTTTACAACACTCCTCCCAATCCTCTGTGTTGACATTCTTTCTGTTCCTCCTTCTCCTGTACCTTGGAGAGTGTGGGAAAGGGGTGGAAGGTTGAAATATTTGTTCCATTTAAGACTGATCTCTCAATTCTCAGTTATTCTCCACGCTTTGAACAATTATGCTGATGCATTAATTACTGCCCCTGTAGAAAGAAACCTCTCTGTCCAAAGAGGAGAGTGGCATGAATATAACATGTAACTATATATAACTGTATATATATATATATATATTATATATATATATTATATATATGTATACAAATACATATATATGTAATAAAATATATATAAATAATATAAATAAATAAATAAATATACTTATATGGTATATTCATTTATATTCATATGTAGTCTATGGATATAACCTAAATATTTATAAAGCAGTTTGACAACATGACTATTTACTAAAACAACAGTAACCAGTTCCTCCTTCCCCCAGGGCCTGTGATTCCCCGCCCCCAGCCATAGGCTTTCAGACAGTTTTACAGTATCAGATATAAATTTACTCCTGTGGAATAGGCCTTAAAAACAATCAAAAAGCAGTAAGTTAACTTCATAATCTTTCTGCCACTATTGTACCAGGGGTGTGTATATCTTGCCTAGCTAGTCAGCATTAGTGACTTTTTTCCCCAAGCAGCCTGCACAATGCCTTGTAGCACTGTGGAAGCTGGTCAGGAGGGAGGGATGAAGTTTTTGTATTATCTCCAACTTGCTTTCTCTATGTCCTGTGACCACAGGGTGTAGGTCATCAGCAATAGATAGGGTCTTCCGTCTAGTTATGATGGGCAGCCAGGAGCAATAGCAATGGCCTCTATTGTTTTGGGGGCCCTCCCTGCCTTATAATAACTCATAAAGGTGTTTCCCAAACCTGGCACTGAGATTTCTGCATTATATATGCATAGAATCCATGTATTCTAAAAGAAGCATCCACTCATTCAGGGTACCTATGTTCAGAATCCTCGGTAAGAGTTATATGAACTTTAGGGTTGGGGGGCTTTATACATTTTTTGAATTAACTTACAAAGTAGTGACTTTCCATAAATTTTTTTTTAACATCCTTAGTTTTGTTTACCTCACCCCTCTCCAGAAGCATATTCTTAAGAGTATTACTTTAAGCCTCACTCTCTGAATAGGTAGCCTTTTTCTTATTAAGTAGTTGGTTCCTATCTCATGAGATGTCAAAACTTTAGAGATGAGGTGGAGACTTCCTGTGAGTGATACATTTTAAAAATGATGTAGTTGAGCCGGGCAGTGGTGGCTCACGCCTCTAAACCCAGCACTTGGGAGGCAGAGGCAGGCAGATCTTTGAGTTCAAGGCCAGCCTAGTCTACAGAGTGAGTTCCAGGACAGCCAGGGCTACTATTCTGTCTCGGAAAACAGAATAACAACAAAAAATATGTGTATAGTTGAGCTAAATATGGTTTTATACACCTGTCAGTTCATCCTTTGAGAGGCAGAGAAGGTAGAGTGGAGTTCAAAACGAAGTTCTGATATGTAGTGAGTTCAAGGCCCGTCTGAGCTACGTGAGGCCCTGTCTAAGAAAACCAACCCAGAAACCTGACAGGTGATGAAAATAACTAAATCACTTTTCAAAAGTGTGCCTAGGAGTTTATTAAATAACCCCAGCTTCCTGAGTGCTGGGATATAGGCATGTGCTATCATGAATCCGGGACTTCATGAAGCAGGCACTCTAACTGAGCCACATGCCAGACCATAAAACATATCTTTTAATACTGTCATACGTCTTGGTTCCCTAGTTCATTTTACCCATACATTTTAAAATTACCACCATACTATGTCAGTGACTATTATATGACTTCCCTAGTTCCATTATTAAGATGTTTTCAGATTCTATTCTAGTTTCAGATTCAGATTCTATTCTTGTTTCAGATTAAAACTCTAGTGGTTAAACTTCTGGCAAAAAGAGTAGATGTTGTGAGCATTCTTATACGTTCAACCCTCTCAGGGTATTTACTGGCTTCTTCAATGAGCTGGATATGGCCCTTGCCTGGAGTGCTTTTTATAGTCTTACTCTAGCTTTCTGTTAATACTTCTTACAGAGAAAGAACCCTTTTATGGCTGATTCCAGCATAGCTCCTGGCAATATTCTCTGTTTTATGCCCCAGTTTATATCATATGCATATTCATATGCTCCAGTGATATAGAGGCTCCTTACGTGTGGACTTTAGAAGATGTCTGTCATAAAGACGTATCTAAATTAGCATACTTACTAGCAGTGAATGCATGAAATGTAATTTTTCTCTTCTAGCAAAATACACCATAATCCTTACATCCAGATGAGTGCTACTTTTCCTTTAGGGTTATTATTTGGAGTTTGCTTAATCTTTATTAACTCCTTAGGGCAGTCTATCTTTAATGTTCCAAAAGTGATACTGTTTAGGACATTTATGTGACAATCTTTGTGAATAAAGATAACTATTTTTTGAAATTATTTGACCTTTAGAAACAGCCAAAAGTCACTGAGTGGGGCTGAAGAGATGGCTCAGCAGGTAAGGGCACTTGCTGCTCTTAGGGGAGGACCCCAGCACCCCCGTAGTGATTCACAGCTACCTGTAACTGCAGATCCAAGGGAGCCAGCTTTAATTGACACCAAGGGTACCTGTACTCACACCCCCACATGAGCACACACATATGCTCATAATTAAAAATAAAATAAATTCTTTTTAAAAAAAATTATGTGGAGCCAGTATAGTGAGTAAAGAGGGAGTTAAATGGATTGTTTGGTTGTTAGCTGGAAATAGCATAGAGCCATAAAGCATAAGAATAGTTTCTCTGCTGAAGGTAATTCTAAAAGAAGAATGTCACCAGTCCTGTACATAGTTTTGAATTGCCTCCAAATCCTAGTCTCATTATGATTGTCTCAGTACCTAAGACTGTAAATTCTGACATCTCCCTTTTTTGTTCATTAATTTATGTATGTGCACATGTCACATATACCTTTGTCTTTATCCTTACATGTTTATATAATTGGACCTAACTGGAAAGGGAGAAAATTTAATACATCCTGGGAGATAATTCAGCTGTTAGGAACATTTGCTGTTCTTACAGAGGACTTGCATTCAGTTCCCAGCACCCACATCAGACAGCTCACAACGTCCAAGGTTCAAGCATCTGCATGTGGTGTACATGTAGACACACACACACTTTCTTAGAATGTAATAGGGAGCTAGAGAGATGGCTAAGACAAACACATGAATTGGGAAGAAGGAGGGGCTCAGTGTGTGTGGGTGTGTGAGAGAGGGTGAAGGAGTCCCATGAAAATGACCGAAGAACGTTATATATGTACAGAGAGCAAAAAAGCAAATTAAAAATGTAACAGAGAACTCTTTAATGAAGTCTTACCTTCCATCCTCCCAGGCGAGATTTCTATAAAATCCTGGGGGTGCCTCGAAGTGCCTCCATAAAGGATATTAAAAAAGCCTACAGGAAACTGGCCCTGCAGCTTCACCCTGACCGGAACCCTGATGACCCCCAAGCCCAGGAGAAATTCCAGGATTTAGGTGCTGCTTATGAGGTGAGTCATGAAAACAAAACTGGGAACACCACCTGTGAACATGGAAAAGACCAGCACCAAGGTCATTTCTGTCTGAAAGTAATGTGTAGGTGAGAACTGTATGTGTTCCCGGATTATCCGTAGAGTGAGTGTGTGTGTGTGTGTGTGTGTGTGTGTGTGTGTGCACACGAACGCCAATACATGGGTACCCACAGATGCTAAAAGAGGTATCAGATCTCCTGCTGGAGTTAGAGGTGATTGTGAGCTGCCTAATGTGGGTGCTAGGAACCAAACTCAGGATCTCTGCAAGAGAAGCTAGTGTTCTTAATGGCTGAGCCATCTTGCCAGCCCCTCTGACAGACTCTTAACTGGAACCTTGTGTAAATCTGAGAGGGTTGGTAGCCCCTAAAATGACACATAACATATTATTTCATAATAGGTACAGATTTCATATTTTGTACTGTTTCCCATGAATATTATCATTATTTCCTAGAAACCCAATACTCAAAAATACTTTCTAAAAAAGCTGGATTTGTACTTTTTTTCAATGCTTTACAATGTACATGTGCCTTTTTTTTTTTTCTTTGAGACAAGGAAGGTCTCACTGTGTGCTTCTGGCTATTCTGAAACTTGGTATGTACACCAAGCTGGCCTCACCACGCCTGGCTTCATGTGCTGCTCTTGATAATGAATCTGTAGTGGTTTTTTTCCATGACCTAGACAGGCTATACCTATCTTGTGAAACGGAAGTTTATTTGACCAAAACTACCTCTGTGGAATTGTTGACTTTCTTTTTCATTGTATCAGGCAAGCCTGTTTGCCTTTCTCCCAGGTAAATTAGTGTGCACAAATCAGAATATTAATAGAATACAAAGACAAGCAAACAAAAGCTTTTTCTTTTCCTCTACTAAGGTAAGATTGATTACTGTTAGCATTTTAGCTAGTTGAGAGTCTGCATGTTAGTTGACTAATCAACTACCTGCCCCACCCCCCACCCCACTCAGTATGGTGGAAAACACCTGTGACTCTAGCTAGCTCCCTAGAAACTGAACTAAATGCATCACTTGACCTCAGCGGTTAAACCCAGCCTGATCTTTATAGTGAGGTGTGTGTACATGTCCAGAGGTAGAGTTAAAGCACTCTAAAATTCAGAAGTACCTATGTGTGCATCTGCTTCCTGAATGCTGCTTCAGCTTTCTAAAATAAAAGAACTCTTTGATAGTTGATTTTTCAACCTTTATCTCTATTATTTGTACACATGTGTGATGTGAGTGCAGGAGATGCCTGCAGAGGTCCAGAGGCGTCTAATGCCACCAGAGTGGTAGTCCCAGGTAGTGGTGAGCCACCACCCAGCATGGGTACTAGGAATCACTCTTGGGTCCTGCAAGAGCAGTGTGAGCTCATAACCACCGAGCCATCTATTCAGTTCCGTTTGTTTTGTTTCTTAGTAAGCTATTTTGGTTTTGGTTTTGGTTTTTATATAGGTGAATGTGTTGCTTGCTTGTCAGTAGATACACTTTTGTTCATGCCTCTTGCCCATGGAAATCAGAAGAGGGCATTGAATTCCCCTGGAACTGGAATTATGGGTGTTTGAGAGCTACCATATGGGTTCTGAGAATCAGATCCAGGTCCTCTGCAAGAGCAACAAATGCTTTAGCTGCTGAGCCATCTTTCTAGTCTTTTTAAAATTAAGTTTTAAACTTACCAGAAAGTAGTGGGTTTCATTGTGGGCATTTTAGTGATACAGTACAACATGGAGCTTAGAGAATAAGCCCTGGAATTAAGTTACCCAGAAGACCTACCTGAGTAGTCCATTTCCCTGCTTTCCTGGTTCCTTCTTGACCATTACAGTCACATGCTTAAATGCAATTTTTAAAGTACTCAATCAGATTTGGCCTTTGAAGTTTAAAGGATGGGTTGGGCAGTGCACCAAAGAATTCAGTCTGCTCAGACACTTCCCAGGTGATGCTGCATTTCTAGAATCCTGTTTAGGAGGCAAAGGCAAGAACATGAGTTTGAGGCCAGCATAGGCTACATTTAGAAGTCTAGGCCAGCCTGAGTCACATAGCAAGGCTTGGGACTCAAAATAGAAACAAACAAAAGAATAACAACTTTAAACAAGCCTTAATACCATGTACAATGAAAATCACACCCTGGAAACCTTTAGAAAGTCGGGGTCAGAGTGGAAAACAGCTTTAAACATGAATGTACTTTAACTGATCTTACAGTATGACATTTTCTCCACTGGTATTTATCCCTAGGTTCTGTCAGATAGTGAAAAACGGAAACAGTATGATACTTACGGTGAAGAAGGCTTGAAAGATGGGCATCAGAGCTCCCATGGGGACATTTTTTCACAGTAAGTAATTTGCCCATTTGCAAGGTATTATTACATCCTGGGACTGGACCACTGGGCACTACCTGAATTGCTCTTGGAAGCAGAGGGCAGAGTTGCCTCTGTCATCCTGTGGACAGGAGTGCGGTGGCTAGGACAGGTACCATTAGAGGAGGAGCTCATAGGGTCTCTTCATCCCCTGTCACACTCGGCTTTCTGGGCATCATGGATAGCTGCAATGCTAATAAGTACTTCTCCTCACTTTGAACCCCTCCTTGTTAGACATTAATCTCCACACATCAGAATGGCTTAACTAGGAGATCTATTCCAGAGTTCAGCTCTGTAATTATAAACTGAAAAATGTTTGAGTCTGCACTTGTATGCCATGAATGTTCATTTCTTCAGTTTCTTTAAGGCTTCTAGAGCCTTCCCTCAAGTAAGAATACAGTTATAAACAATACCTCTGTCTGTTGAGCTGTTAGGGAAGTGCCTCTCCCCCTGACCATCGAAGTGAAGCTAGAGATGTCAGAAAGAGAAACCCCCTGTCCTGCTCTGCCCTCTCTTCAGCAGAAGGTTCAGGAGTGCGTGCACCTGGGTTGAAGATTACTGCCTGTAGGACTGAAAAGCCCTGTTTTTATCCATCTCAAAGTTGTTCTTTTGTTACCTTCAAACATTCATTTTGACCTTGTGCAGGCCAGGACTTACTTTTCCCTAAGGACAGGGACTGTCCTGAGACTTTGCTTTTTAGCTTTAAACACATGCCCAAGGTTTTTGTAGAGTGGTAGCTTCTTCATCAAGGCTAATAGTCTCTAAAGAGCACATACAGTGAACACATGCAATTGTCACGATGTTCAGGATTAACCTGAAGGAGGGCCTTCAATTAAACCAGGCGTGCTGCACATACCTTTACTCGCAGGCAGAGGCAGGGAGAACTCTGAGTTTGAGTCCAGAGCAAGTTCCAGGACAGCCAGGGATCTTAAAGAAGTCTTCTCTTGACAAACAGACAAACAAACAAAAAAAGAGATTCCTTACATTAACCAAAAAGTCCAAATTGCATAGGATTATATATATTATACCCCTTTCAATATGTCTCTAATATCTGTGTTTTCCTCAGTATTTGAATGGATTATTAATTGAGTCTAACATTGAATCCTTTGATATACTATGCATTAGTGTGTGGCTATTATGTATGGAACATATGGATTAAAGAGTAAATGGGGGGGGGTAGCAACCTGTAAATTAAATTATGTAAATTAAGATTTTTATTATACTTGGATCCAGTGTATTAAAAATACCTGTTTTGTATAGTGTGCTGGCAGGAACAATATTTAACAAGGGGAAGAAAATCAACAACTGTGAGACAGGATCCGAGTCCTTTCTCCTGATGAATTTGCCTGTATCCACAGCTTCTTCGGAGATTTTGGCTTCATGTTTGGAGGAACCCCTCGTCAACAGGACAGGAATATTCCAAGAGGAAGTGATATCATTGTGGATCTAGAAGTCACTTTGGAAGAAGTGTACGCAGGGAATTTTGTGGAAGTAAGTTCACATAATACAGCTACCCATACTCACCCATAGAACTTGTACTTTTGACCACAAATCAGGAACTTTCAAGTACTTTTTGTCTTTTAGAGTATAAGAGGGAGTGGCTGACACACAGTTGAGTTCATCAGAATCCTTAGTTCATAGCAGTCACAAACCAAACTCACTACGTAGCCTGAGAGCTCAGTGAAACTATACCATGCCTGTGCCTGCCTGTGCCTGCCTGTGTCCTACCTCACTGCAGAGACTTTACCATTGCTGTCTGGTTTATTATACGTGTCTGAACCTAAACGATATGTTTTTGTTGTTGTCTTTGAGTTTGTAAAAATAGCACCTCGTTATATTTTGAGAAACTTTTGTTTCTGTGAGTCATCCTTGCTGCCTACAGCTGTCAGTCTGCTGAGTAGAATCTCACTGTGACCATCAGTGGGGTTGGGTTCTTTTAACTCCCACAGAGTCCTATATGTGAACATTCCATGTGTAACATGTTCTAGTTACACATGAGCAAGGAGGTCTCCTTCATGGATAAGTGTGAAAGTAGAATTGCTGGGTTGTGTCAACACGTCTATGCTTTATACAAAAATGCCATAGTACGTTTGAAATTGTCCAAGCCAATAGTCAGCATGCCATGGCAGTTGGTGTTTGCTCCACCCCTGTCTATATGGGATCGTCCTCGCTCCCTCTTAATACTTAGAATTATTAGAATGGGATGTGATCTCAGTGTGCTTCTTAATTTCTGACTAGGTTAGGCATCTCTTCCATTGGCCCTGTTTGTTCCTTCTTGTGAGACGCTCCTTCACCGTGTGCACTGCTTTGTCTTTGTCTTGTTGACTTGTGAGACTGCCCATTTTTGCTCTTAGGTTTTTGTGAGCCGTAATGCAGATATAGCTAGCTTTCCATTTATAGTATGTCTTTACATGGTATTTAAGATTTATTTTAATTGATACAAGTGTTCATTTTAATGTGAAAAAGTCTGATCTTTAATTGTTAATTTTTGAGTCTACATTTTCAAAATCTGCTCTAAAATGAAAAAGCTCTTCTGTGTTCTCTGGTAAAAGTTGGCTTTCTTTCACCTGAGATTGTCTTTCTGTAACATTTGGAATGGACTTTGCAGCTAGACTGCATGCTTTCAAACCCTGTCATCTCACCTGACTGAATGTGCTGCTGGTTCCTCACCTGTACACAAGAAGAGTGAGTGCTCCCTACAGAGCCTCGATCATTTGGCTGTGTGCACGTCTAAGGCGTGTAAGCACCGCTGTGGGCATTGTCTCGAGTCACTTCCCTACATGAGCACAATGCCAGGAGGTTTTGTGTGTAACTGTGTAGGTGTGCAGGTGTTCAAGGCAGCAGGTGGGGGTAGTGGGAATCAAACTGTACAAGATGTGCTCTTAACCAAAGAACTCTCTGTCGAGCCCCAATACGTCTTTTGGTTTGTTTTGTTTCTTGGGATGAGCATCACATAGCCCAGGCTGGCCACAAATTTACTATGTAGCCAAGGACATGTCTATGAATGTGTCTGAGTGGTGACAGCACTGGGGATTAGTCCTGGGCTGGGTTGCCTAAAACGGAAAGAGGTAGTCTGGGGATGTTGCTCATAGAACTGGGTGGTTGGCACACAGTAGCTTTTGAATGCTGTTCTGTGGGGGGTTGTGCTTTATACAACTCAGATTTCTCAACAACATATTAATCCTGTGAGCTGGTGTGTCTTGGAAATGCTGATACTAATACCTGGTTTTAGTCTCTTCTTATAACCCTCTCTCCTCTCCTACAGCTTTGGACTGAGATCAGAATCATTTAAATACACACTTGCTTCCGCCCTGTGTGGGGGTTGATTTGTACCTAAAGAGGAAAACTAAAGGCTGTTTCATGTGTTCTTAGGTAGTTAGAAACAAGCCTGTAGCCAGGCAGGCTCCTGGCAAACGGAAATGCAACTGTCGGCAGGAGATGCGAACCACACAACTGGGACCGGGGCGCTTCCAAATGACCCAGGAAGTGGTTTGTGACGAGTGCCCTAATGTCAAGTAAGTGAAAAGCCCTCCGTGTGTGTCTTGTGTCTACAAGTGACAGATGTTTGTTCCCTCCAGCTCTGACCTCGAGCACAAACCTTTCTATCTGTGTGATGCAGAGTCACTCTGCTGTGAGTGTTAGCATCTGGACTCTCTAAACAGGCCCAGATAGCCTTGGCAAACAGCACAGGCTGTCCAAGAAAAGGCTCCCAGGGAGCACAGTGGTAGAGCTGAATTGAGTCGTGCTTTCTCCTTTTGTCTCAGACTAGTGAATGAAGAACGAACACTAGAAGTGGAAATTGAGCCTGGGGTGAGAGATGGCATGGAGTACCCCTTTATTGGAGAAGGTGAGATGCTGGCGTTGGTTATCATAGCTCACTTCTGCCTCATCCCATAACTTAATGGCTGCATGGTGTGTGCAGGAAGTGAAGGCATTGCCTTCCCAGACAGACTTGACAGAGACATTGCCTGAAGCAGTGGATTTAAAAGTCACTCGAAATGTCAGGTGAACATGAGTTCAGCTTGTGTAACTTCTGTTCTTCTTTGGACTGCCCTGACCAGGTGAGCCTCATGTGGATGGGGAACCTGGAGACTTACGGTTCCGAATCAAAGTAGTCAAGTAAGTATCAGCTGGGAGTATCAGCCTTGCTTTTTGCTTGAGTGATTATGGGGGTAGTGAGTCCTCGCTTTGTCTTCTGTTTTATGCCTACAGTACCATAAGTCATTGTTTCTAACTCTGCAACAGTACTGAAAATAGGGGGTGACGCCCTGGCCTTGAGCCCCAGTTATTTACTTAGGACTTAAAAATTCAAAAGATGCTGGAAGGAAAGACTGGGTAAGAATCGAAGAGGGAGCTGGGTACTGTATGGTACCTGTAAACATACACACCATGCTGGGTTTGGGACCCCACACTGTATAGGCCATGCTGGCTGCCACATGCCTGTCATGCCTTCCAGGTGGTAAAGACAGGCAGATCAGTAGTTCAAGATCATCCCATGATACATGATACCTTAAAACAAACAAACCACCGGAAATGAAAAGAGCTATGAATGAGAGGCAGTCTGCAATAGGAGTTACAGCATGCTTTCCATAAAAAGGACATTCAATCATATTAATAATATCCAGCCCCTCTTTTATAGGATTCCCTCCAGTGTGGAGTGCTGCTTAAACCCAGGACTCAGGCTTTCTGACTTATTATTCTCTTATTAACTAGTTGGGAACTAGTAATAAGTCTTTGTTTAGGCTCGATTAAACATTGTTCTCGCTGAATGATACAGCACTGGCCCCTCTTCCCAGGTCTCCCCTCTCTCACTCTGCATTGGGTGACCTTTCGTTGCATGTCTTGTCTCCCTCAGAGCTTCCCCGAGAAACAAAACAGTTGTGTTCCCTCAGTAAACCTGGTACTTTGGGTAAGGTGGGGATGGGGAGTTTAGGATCTCACTCTGTAGCCCAGGATGGCCTTGAACTTAGTGGTCTCACATTGCTCTGTCTTTAACTTATCTGTGACTTGGGAAGGCACAGAAAATCTAGTCAAGCATGGTCTTTCTTTTCTATAACCTAATGATTAATGATTTTTCCTTACATTTGTGTACTTGTGCTAATTGTAAGGTAGTTAGGAATCAAGTTCAGTAAGACTTACATAGGTCTGTAATCTTGGAAAATGCTACATGCAAAGGCAAGTCAAATACTGTTTGAAAGAACGTGTTCATCTTTTTCCAAGATTTTCTAGCACTTCATCCTCTGATGGTTTTACCTTTTTCTATTTCAGGCACCGGATATTTGAGAGGAGAGGGGATGACCTGTACACAAATGTGACCGTCTCACTAGTTGAGGCTCTGGTTGGCTTTGAAATGGACATAACTCACTTGGATGGTCACAAGGTAAACACTCCACCCTTCCAGCTTTGTAGCCATGTGCTCTTGGGTCACCTCAGCAGCTTGGTCGTCAGAGCCAGAGGCTCCTTCGTGGTCATCTCCCACTGTCTCTCCTCTCTCTGCTGCTGAGCCTCCAGCTGTGTTTTTAAGTCTTTCTGTGTCTGTCAACTCTTGCCCTTCATCCTTTCTTCTCTGCTGAGCTGTGACACTAGCCTTGTCCCCAGTGCCCCATAGAAGTTGTGTGATGGACTTTGGATGTGCCTGTCCTGCTCCACTGTGCTCCTTTTGCTTTCCAGGTCCATATTTCCAGGGATAAGATCACCAGGCCAGGAGCCAAGCTGTGGAAGAAAGGGGAAGGGCTGCCCAACTTTGATAACAATAACATCAAGGGCTCTTTGATAATCACTTTTGATGTGGACTTTCCAAAAGAACAGCTGACAGAGGAAGCAAAAGAAGGTACTGTGTGTGTGTGTGTGTGTGTGTGTGTGTGTGTGTGTGTGTGTGTACATGTATGTGCGTGTGTGCATGTGTATGTACATGCATGTCGTGTGTGTACATGTATGTGCACGCATGTGTGTACATATATGTGCGTGTGTGTTTGTATGTACATGTATGTTATGTATGTACATGTATGTGCATGTGTGTGTACATGTATGTCGTGTGTGCACGTGTGTGTGTGTGTGTGTGTGTGTGTGTGTGTGTGTGTGTATGTGTGTGTGCAGTAAGAAGGCCTGCTGTTGCTGTGTTCACTGAAGGCTGTGTGAGCTGGGCTGTGAAGTGAGTCCCTTAGGTGAAGAAGCCAGACCAAACTGAAGGGAAGATGTGCTGTACAGTGGGAGGGAGGACTGGAGCCTCAGGGTGAGCTCCCCTGCCCTAACCGACATGCCCTGGTGTAAGTGTTTAAAGTGATAAAGAAACGGGGAAAGGGGGAAAGGAAGGAGGGGTGGGGCTTGAGAGAAAGAAATGAGATCACGAGTGTGTGTTTGGAGATGTCTGGACATGTGTGAAGTTGGAGAGTCCAGGGAAGTCACATTTTTGTGAATGAAGTCATTGACTCGTCCTTTCTGCAGGCATCAAGCAGCTTCTCAAGCAAGGACCAGTGCAGAAGGTATACAACGGACTGCAGGGCTACTAGGAGTGAAGAGGCTGGACTTTGAAAGAGGTGGATCAGCGATATTTATTATCTGCAGGGGTTTTTTTGTGTGTGTTTCATTATTTTTCAATATGCAAGTTTGGCTTAATCCTTTTTTTCCCTGATGATCGTCATGACATGAACTAGAGGTCTGAGATCTGTCGATTTCGTTCAGACAACAGTGGCCAGCAGAAGGTTACCTAATACCTCTCCCTCTGGGGATTTAACGTCTGGTGCTGCCCGAGGTTCACGGAGTAAAGTCTTAGGAGTACGCCAGAACAAAGGAAACGACGAGGGTTAGAGACAATTGTTAGCTATTTCAAAATGCCAACTGGAGAAGTCTGTTTTTAAATACATCTTGTTATTTTTTTTTTTTTCTTGACTCCTGTTTCTTTTTCCTGTGAGCCGATGGGTAGTGTTCCCATCAGGCAGGATGGACACACAGCATGCAGAGGAATGATGAGAGTCCGGTCCCCAGGCCCCACTAAACACACATGGTGTCTAATAGCAATGAGCTCAGAGAAACCGAATAGATTAGAGACTGAGCTACATGAATTAAAGTTACACAAAGACCTCACTGTCTTTGAGAGAACATATTTTCCTGTTTTCTTTGGTGGTAATAAAATCTGATATGGGTATTTTACTGTTTAGAAAGTACTTTTGTGTATCTATCCCAGGTAGCCTTATGACCAGAAACCTGTTAGTTTAGGAGCTAAGATGGCTAGCTCTAGAGAATAAATATTAGAAGTAGAATTGCAAGTGGCTTTGTCTTCTGGTGGCACCAGATTCAGACGCCAGCAGGCTTCAACAATGTGACTTTTGAATCTTCTCCTCCGTTGCTCCGGTACACAGGACTTGTTGCCATGCCTGCTGAGTATCTCAGTGTGACCGCGCAGTGTGTGAGCTGCTTTGGAAGCACCGGCGTAGTTCACAGCCTCACTGTCCTCTGCAGCAGCCAGTGTGGTTTGAGACTCAAGAATCCAACAAACCACAGAAACACAGACATGGATTCAACTGGCTTTCTGTACACTGTATAGACACACATAGGTTCCATATGCCTTTTGCACATGTAAACACATGTCAGGTCAGTGGGCTTTCACACATGTTATACACGTATCCAGTTCAGTAGGGTGTATTTACATTTTCTGTCAAATGCTGCCTGTGGTAGCCCAGGAAAACCTGGCCATTATTTGTACTTGCTAATGTGCTTTTTCCAGGAGCCAGTCCACTCAGAGCTGAAGCTAGAAGAGCCCACACAGACCTTGCCCCGCTGTGAAGAAATGTAACTGGAGTCTGTGCTGATTTTTATTACTTGTCTAGACTGATGCTATTTAAGGAGTTCCTTCTATTGCTGGGCTCCAAGCTTCAGTTCACTGTAGGTGAATTAGAAAGATTTATGTCAGAGTACCATAAACCTTACATTAAACTCTGACGTGTCATGATAGGCGTGGTAGAAAGGTCATAATACCAGGCTCCAAAGCTTATGATTTTTGTACAAGAAGTAAGTGCCTTCCAAAGGCACTTTGGTCTCCAAGACAGCAAGTTCCCACCATATACTCATGATATCTATCTACTCAAGATGTGCAACGGAGTTAAGCTTAGGAGGTTGCAGTAGTCATCACAGAAATTTCCTTCAAGACAAAATTTCCACTTGCTTGTGTAAGAGCTCTTTCCTGTGGGAACCAGTGCATGTCTATTCACCCCATAAAGAGAACAGTCCAAAATAATGATCGATCGAACCAAAAGTCCAGCTTGGTGAACTCATGAGCTCTTCCTGGGGTTGCTAACAGGAGTGTAGGCGGGGAGGTTCAGCAGCAGGGATAACTGAAAAGGGCAGCTGTACCAACAAAAGCGCACCCCAGCACAGGCAGCAGTTCAGGAAAGCTGCTACCTGCTCCCCTGGGACTGCACAGCCTGCAGACTGTCTGCAGAAGCCTGAGGCTGTCTGGTCAGTTCTGCACCCCTCCCACCACCACACACAGACACAACACACACTGCCCAACAGATGTTTATTCCTCCAAGTCGGGGATCTTACAAGTTTCTACTTCCCAGTTGGCCTTTTGTTTATCTCCTGAGCCCTCTCTGGAGGATGTTGGGTTGGAGGAAGCTGCCGTACGGCAATGCTGAAGGCTAGGAACACTGAAAACTCCTGTTCATTGACGACGTGGACAAAAGGCTTGTTAAGGGCCTACCATGACCTAGCTAAGTTTTGTTCCGTGTCCTTTGTATGGGTAGACTCAGCTTTAAATTGGGGCTAGAATTTGAACCTAGGCAATTTGCTCCTGAAAATGTACTTAGTACAATGAATACTAAAGTCTAGGAACAGAGTTAGAAAACAGGTAATAAAGGCTGGAGAGTCAGCTCAGTGGGTAAAGGTGCCGCCAAACACCACAGCCTGATTTCAGTCCCTGGGACCCGGATGGTGAAAGGGGGGAACAAACCTCTGAAGGTTGTCTTCTGACGCCCATGGGGGCATCGTGCTGCGTGTGTGCAGGCACACAGACAATAAATAATAAAAACAATTCAAAAAAGAAAATGCATGTTAGGTGAAGATGGTAGGAGAACTGGTACTCTTTGCAGTTCAGATCTGCAAGGAAGCCGGGCGGTGGTGGTGCACGCCTTTAATCACAGCACTTGAGAGGCAGAGGCAGGCAGATTTCTGAATTCCAGGCCAGCCTGGTCTACAGAGTGAGTTCCAGGACAGCCAAGGCTACACAGAGAAACCCTGTCTCGAAAAACAAAAAAAACAAAAAAACAAAAACAAAAACAGATCTGCAAGGAAAAACTGGCATTTGGGGGAACTCTCTAAGGCAGATTGGGTCCCTGGCCTGGAAACAGATAACCCTGGACCTTTGAACCCTGTTACCTGAGGTGAAGAAGAGCAAGGTGTGTGTTTGTTCTTTGTTTGGCTTGGTTTTGGTTTTTCAAGATGGTTTCTCTGTGTGGCCCTGGCTGTCCTGGAGCTCACTATTGTAGACCAGACTGGCCTCAAACTCAAAGATGCAACTGCCTTTGTTTCCCAAGTGCTGGGGTTAAAGGCATGCACCACCCTGCCTGGCTAGTGGGTGTGTTTTTAACCTAAGCTGTTCTGCATTCTTAACATCTAGTTTGGCTATTCCATTTTATTTTTCCTCCTCCTCGGTGATTGGCTAAGTGGTGAGATTCCCATCATAGATGAGTGGCGTGCACAGAAGTCAGGGAGATAGCTCTATGGGCTTGCTGCACAAACCTGATGACCTGAATTCCAAAAGCCAGACATTGTGGCTTCTTGTATTCTTATGTTCCTACTCCAAGCTGGGAGGCAGCGTCTGGAGAATCATATGGGGAGGGTTGCAGGCCAACTACCCTGGAGTGTGAAACAGGACACACACAAGGTGAAGGGAGAGAATGGACTTCCAAAGTTGCCCCTTGGCCTCAACACCTGTGCCATAGCTCACTCAGGCATACAACCTCATACATGGTGTAATTACAATAAATATTTTTAAAACTTATGCCCCAACTGAAGAAATGTTAGGGTTACTACCAGTAGGGGTAGAATTTTATTTTTATTTTAAAAAGTTCTAGTTCTAGTGATGGGCTGAAAAAGCAAGTATGTTCAGTGACTCCAGGAAATAAGAAAAACAATTACCTAATGTTCACGTCCTGATATTTCTCACCACTATTGACCCAGTACTTGTGATCAAGGCTTGAATAAAGTCACAGACAGTGAGCATCAGTACAGTTCCTGTGTAGATGTTATATGTCAAAAGCCCAGACCCAGGCAGGAGGATGGCTCAGTGGGTAATGAGCACCTGCTGCCAAGCCTGGCTACCTGAGATCCACACTGGGGAAGGAGAGGACCAGTTCCTCCAAGTTGTCCACAAGATAATCTTATATATACCCTTGCACAACAACGTAAGCAAATAAATGGAATAAAAAATTAAAACCCCAGACAACTGAAAGACAAAATATTTCTGAATGGCATAGTAGGCACATCCCCCTATTAAAGCAGCTAAGAGTAACATAGACTCCCTGGAGGACTGAGTGCCAGATGCATGGCCATGTGTGGTTCAAGAGACGCTATAATGAAGTACAAAATAGCCACTGAATGTTTGTTTTGGAGACAGGGTCTCAAGTAGCCCAGCTGGCCTCAAACTCAGTAGTCCAGCCTTGAGCAAGAACCTTTGGTTTTCACCTGCCAGGCCACGCCCAGGTTACTAGTACTGGAAGTCAACTCCAGGGCTTTGTGCAGACTAGGCAAGGGATTTGCCAGCTGATCTGTAGTCCATGCTTCTTCAGCACTGGATTGTGAAGATTTAACTGTAAGGTGTAAAAATCTCAATTCTTACAGTACACTACAATGATACTATTCTGAGTTATATCGGGTAAAGTTTTACAAAGAGAATATACTATTAGAATCCACCTAAGACTATTTTAAGACACTTCAAAATGAGACTACTAAAATTGCCAAAGCACATTTTAGTTCACAGTATATTTCTGTTGACAGTGGGTCTGTACCCAGACTGCCCAGGTCAACATGCCCAGGAGGAAAGAGCTGTATTTAGTGTCTCTCATTCCAGGCTCATGCTGTGTTGGAGTCCTCCCACTGGGTAACCTTGTCTCTGCCTCTGCACTGAAATCTGTACACTGTGTTTGCTGAGACAGATTTTCATCCAAAACTGAATAAGGTGCTGCCAAAGAACTGAACCCAAGTCATGGATTATTCTTTTTTTTTTTTTTTTTTTTTTTTGAAATTCTCCAGATTAACAAGCAGTAGAGCGTTTTTTATAAGAACAAGCCATTTCCATCCAGGGTGTGTGGAGAGGCTCATTTAGATCCACTTACCCAGAGGTATGTCCGGGCGAGCTGCTGCCTCTCACAGTTTCTGATGATGGGGAGGGACTGGCCATCTCCAGTCTTTCAGCCCTTTCTTTACAATGTCTTCAAGATACAGACATGTTTGGCATCTTTCTCAACATGCTTTGTCGAAAGCCATACTACCTGGAGCATACCTGATCTTGTATGCTTTGCTTTCAAACATTGCTGTCTTAGCAATCACTGCTTCCCCACGAGTCCTCCTCCTTTCTGGTATTCGTTCTGTCGGGGTGTTTCTAATACTGTTTGTTTTGACAGAAGAAGGAAGGAAGTTGGGAAATTTTCATGCAGAGTGGGAAAGTCTGCATCTAGACTCACATTCAGTGTGTCCACTTTCCAGTTTTGTCACAGTGCCTCTCCGTTTTAGGGTGGTGGTTTTAACAATGCCCACTTCCTAGAATTATGGAACAGTTAGACACTGGCAACTAGAGTATCTTTCTTAGGATAGACAGACAAAAGAAAAAGTAACTTTGTACCTCTGTTTATTTTTTTTTCTTCTACTGGTTATTATATTTACATTCCAGATCCCATCCCTTACTCCCCTTCCCCCCACCACCCAGAAACCTCCCATCCCCTCCCCCCCCTCCTGCCTCCACGAGGCTGTGCCCCCACCTACCGCCAACTCCCACCTCCCCACCCTCACACTCCCCCCCACTCGGTGTTCGTCCTTCATGGGACCAAGAATCTCCTCTCCCACCTGTGCCCGACAAGGCCATCCTCCCCTACATATAACTCTGTTTATAAAGGTTTGGGAGGTTTAATTTTAGGTGGTTCCCCAGCCCCCATTTCTTTCCACTGCAGTAAACAACTTTGCCCCCAGGTGGCGCTAAAATAATGACTTGAATTCTAAAATTAGCCCTGCGGCTATAGATTTTTTAAAGAGCCATATTCTGATGATTGTCAATAAAAATCAAACTATTCTGTAAAACAAATAACAAAGTGCAAAGTCAAATAAATAATGTCCTTTAACTGCTCCTACCCTCCCTTTAGCCTCCCTTATACTAATGAAGAGAAGGCAAATTCCATGTGGGCAGGGTTGGATTTGTTGTTGTTGTTGTTATTGTTACATTTATTTGTATATTTCTGTGTGGGCACACTGTGTGCATGTATGGGTGCCACAGTACATGTGGGGAGGTCAGGACAATCTGTTGGAGTCTGTTCTCTCCTTCCACAGTGTGGGTCCCAGGGATCTAACCCAGGACCTTTCACATACTGAGCCATCTTGCTGGCCAGCCCAACGTGGGCTGGGTTTGTAATTGGAGCTTGATTCTACCCAATATGAAGACAATAATGTTAAATTAAAATCAAAGACAACTTCTGAGACAGAAGATGGATGGCAGGCCTGAGACCAGTGCCAAGTGCTGAGTTGTGAAAACAAGAACAAAGCTGGTAGCTAGTTAAAGCATTGGCCTCCTCTTTGAGCTGCATTGTTGAACTGGAAGAACAGGAAAATGTATGCCCTAGACAAGCTTTCCATAGTAAAGTATTTGAAGATCCATCCTGGGGTCTTCCTAGAAGGCATGTGGTTAGATTCCTACCTTGCTGATTATGGTGGCCTCTGCTGAGATAAGTGAACAGATCGGCCAGTATGGAAGGTAGAATCCGCTGGCACAAAGGGGCTGTGTTCTGATTGGCTCACTATTTTTATTGGCGCCGAGTATCTCAGGAAAAAAGCTTAAAGTGTCAAATACCTGGAATTCCAGAAGCCATGGAGCTCCCACTACTCTTGCCAGTTTGAAGAGCCCAGGAAAAATCAGAGCGCATTGATGTTATCCAGGTAAGCTGGTTACATGAAACATGATGTTTCAGAACAGAGAAGCAACATCAGTGAGGAGGCATGGTGTGACCACCCGTCCGTCAAGTCATCACCTGAACCGATGATGTCTGTTCACACAGGCAAGCCTGTCCCATATTGTAGCTGGGCTTGATGGAAATGCCTTGTTCTAATTGGTGTCTCTGTGACAGTTCAGAGGCTCGGGACTGGAGTCATTTAAAGGCCCTCATCTCATATGTCTGACAGCTGACTCTAGGGGGACAGAGCGGCTGTGATTCACAGGCTTAAGACACATGCCTCCAAAGGAAGAGAGAGCAGGGTGGGGTCTCTCCCATAGTTGGGCCTCACAACCTCTCAGCACCTCTGCTACATTTCTGCCCAGAAAGGCAGCCGCTGGGCTTGTCCATAGGAGAGAAGCTTTACTTGATCTTTTGATAAAATAAATAAAAACAAAAGCCTTCAAATCTTGAGAGAGTATGGGAAGTGGAAACAAGGGCTCTTTGGAAAGTCAGTTGGATGGTGTTTTGCTGGGGCAAACAGCTAATCGAACGTTTTGTTAAAGTGGACACAGGTGAAAGGCTAAGAAAGACTCCTTAAGGAACGTTTCACTGAGGCAGACACAGGAAAGAGGATGTTCTGCTAAAGCAAACACGTGAAAGGACACGAGATGAAGGATTCTTTGCTAACAACGTGCATGTGTTGGTCTGCCTTACGTTGAGTAGTTGAGCTGCATTTGCTAGCAATCCATAGAGAGAAATGCACCAAAAAACTTCTGGCGGTATTCTGAAATTTCTTGCTGCTTCTGAGGACTCGGGCTGATTGGATGCATGTGCCGAGAGAAGGCACATGGAGGACATGTGATATTTGGAGGGTATAAATAGGACTCCACGGAGTGACAGAGACAAAGCTTGGCTTGCTGGTACAGCTAGCTGAGCAATGCTTGTGGGTCTCTCGTCTTTACTGATCTTGGCTTCCTGGGGAGGGGCACAGCTGAGAGCTTTGCCTGGTGTCCCTCCAGGTTCCTCTTGCTGACTGAGGCCTAGGCTGTCTCTGCTACATTGTGTCACCATTGATGCTGGCATGATTCTGCCGAACTGGACTTCTGGTATATCTGTGAAGTGTTTGTGAGTGGATCGAACTGCTGCTGCTAACCTGTGAACTAAACTGCCAATTTCCAGACAAGGCAGACAGACAGGAGTTACTCCAGGAAACCTTTCTGAATAGATCCACCCCCCCAAACCCCCCATCCTTGCTTTTCCACTGCCTCTGGTGGGTGTTGGCTACAAGGGAGGTTAAAGTGTTTAAGGACCATCATTAGAAATAGGGTTTGAAGAAATTAAAGTCACAAGTGTGTAAAGTTGCTAACATTACTATGACCAATCTTTAAAAAGAAAATCCCTGGGCTGGAGAGATGGCTCAGAGGTTAAGAGCACTGACTGCTCTTCCAGAGGTCCTGAGTTCAATTCCCAGAAATCACATGGTGGCTCACAACCATGGGGTTTGATGCCCTCTTCTGGTGTGTCTGAAGACAGCTACAGTGTACTCATACACAATAAGAAAAAAAGAAAGAAAGAAGGAAAGAGAGAGAGAGAGAGAGAGAGAGAGAGAGAGAGAGAGAGAGGAAGGAAAGAGAAAAAAAGAAAAAAGTAAAAGAAAATTCCTGATGCTCACAGGAGGTCGGGGAGCACGTGGAAACAAAGCTGTAGAATGTCAGAGCAGCAACAGGGAATGCCACGTAGCTCATAGAAGGGGAAATGCAGCTAGGACTCTGGAAGTGTGAAGCATCTCCTAAACCATGAGGACCAACCTCTGGGAGGCAGGGAAGGGAGGCTGAGGAAAGAATATGGGGACAGGTGCTGACATACTCTTCCAAATACAGTCACAGATAGAGACCTTTCTATCTGGCCTGAGTCCATTCCAGTGTTTGTTAAGCCAGTTCCCCTTTGGAATTACAAGCCAGGTCTGTGTGTGCTTGCCTGCCCTTCCTCTTGACTCAGATTGGGGTTCTTTTTGTTTATTCTAAGTAGATTAAAAGTCTACAATCTCAGTTGCAGAGAGAGAGGGAGAGGGAGAGAGAGAGAGAGAGAGAGAGAGATCAAAACATATCAAGTTGAGTGTGTGAACTCTCTTGCACAGCCAGTTTTAGAACTGTAGTAAAAAAGCAGCTGAGAACACATTTCTTGATGGGAGAATTAACATGAAAACATTACACTCTAGTAGTCCACTGAGACTTTTAAGTTGCTGCTGAGTGAATCATTAGGAAGTGGGAAACTAACGATGTCCAGAGGCCTTACCAGTGAGCGGTGGAGGGCAAGCTTAGTCCACACACCCTCCACAGCTAGTCTCAGATAACTTCCCAGCACACAGCTCCTGGAGTGAGGTGGGAGCTTTCCAACCCATGAGGCCATGTGGTCCAGTTCTTGCTGAAGATAGCACTGGATCAGGGGAACACTGGCATTGGGTCCCCTGGAGTCTGGCTTCTCTGCTTTCTCCCTCCTCTGCTTCTTCCTCCTCCACACATCTTCTCTGACAATGTAACCAGCACGTGTGTGTGTGTGTGTGTGTGTGTGTGTGTGTGTGTGTGTGTATGTACATACACATAGCCCTAAGAGAGATCCTGGCTACTTCATTCATGAAAGGAAAAGCAGATCCTATGACAAGTGGGTTGCCACAACATGTCACATGAGCACTGAAAATAATCTCTCCCACCCTCACCCCTGCCTGTTTATACATTTAATCAAAGTAGAAAGTATAAGAATGGCATCAACTTTAAACCACTCTTATTTAAATAGTTGACAAAATGCCTTTTATTGAGGAAAAAATGAGCAATTGAGATAATAGTGAAAATTCCAGGTCTGACAACCAACATCCTGTGTATGTATGTCTGTGTGTGTATCTGTGTCTGTGTGTGTCTGTGTCTGTGTGTCTCTGTGTATCTTTGTGTCTGTGTGTATGTGTGTGTGTCTGTGTGTGTGTGTCTCTGTGTATATGTCTCTGTGTGTGTGTGTCAGTGTCTTTGTGTATTTTTGTGTGTGTCTGTATGGGCTTGCATCTGTCTCTCTGTCTCTCCCCCCACTTGTGTTTATGTCTATCTCTGTCTCCCTCTCCCTTTCCCTTCCTCCTTCCCTCCCTCACTCCTTCCCTCCCTCTCTTCCTTCCTCCCCATCTCCGTTCTTTCCTCTCTGATCCCCAAACCCCTATGTGGGGGTTGGCAGATCAGAGTCACTTAAAATGACTGAGTCTAGTCAAACCTTGGCAAGAGTTGATCCAGAGCCTAGCATAGTACATTTCTATTTTTCTTGACTGGAGACCAAGAGCCACAGGAACCCTTGCACCTGGAACTGGGCTTGGCATC
Source organism: Rhabdomys pumilio (assembly GCA_030674055.1). Classification (NCBI taxonomy): domain Eukaryota; kingdom Metazoa; phylum Chordata; class Mammalia; order Rodentia; family Muridae; genus Rhabdomys; species Rhabdomys pumilio. Next base: position 8,564,233 of record JANHMN010000011.1, read on the forward strand.
TGACTTTCATTAGGGCATAACAAACAGGATTACCCATTATCAGGGTATCGGGTTTCCTGGTGCCATTTTTCTAAACCCCAAAATGGTATGGCCTGTAAAGGAAAGCATGTGGGGGTCTGTGGGGAAGGGGTGTTCTCCCCCGCGGTGGGGATAGATGCTTTCACCATGGAGGGAGACTGGGAACTCATCTGACAGGAGCAGAGGAGAGCCTAAGCCTGGGGATGCTGAGTTAAACCTCTACTCTGACAAGGTGTAGGGGACCAAAATGCATGAACAGCTGATACTGTGAAGCGACATCTCATGTTGTACTGGGGAAACATTACTCACTCACAGTAAAGGAAGAGAGTGCTGATCTGAATCGGGGCCTGAGCCTCTTCCCACCCACTCGTGGTCGCCTGTTCCCTCATTACCTGCTGAGCTTCTCCTGTCAGTAGCTTTTCCCCAGACTGGTGTTTAAGGACAAGTGGATAACAAGCTGACTGTGGACTTACATTCCATTGCATCACAAAGTAAATTAGCCTTGAACTGTTGGTTTTGGACTGTCTACAAGAGATAACGAGCTCACCCACTTGTTGCGTGTAGTTTCTGGGTTTCAGTGTCCTCGGCAACCATTTCCTGTCCCCTCTGAAATGTAATGTTTCCAAACTTCCTTAGCTAAATGTCCTATAACGGGTTCATTTTTCAAAATGTGCTATATAGGTGCTATTTATATAAGTGGACATTATTTAAGAGTGATCTAGTGGCACAGGGACCATGTGAGTACTGTGCTTCCCCCCCAACCCCCACCAAGGAATTGAATTGGTGTCCCTGAACACCACAGCTTGTTGCTAGGCATTGTTATCTGACCCTGAGACAGCTATGCACCCCTTCGCTCCTTCTTCAAGATACGTCTGCCTAAGTTTAGAGACTACCCCCTCCCTGTGGGTATCAATGCTTATCCCAGGATGCCACTCAATAAGTGCCACTGTCTGCACCCAGGGATGGCTGTCTGACACTGGTGACCCCTGCCAGACTGTTGGAACAACTCTCTTCTCTAATTAGTCAAAGCATTAGAGTCCCTGAGAACTACTGCTTAATTCTCGACAACGGGCTTCTCCTGGGAGCCTTGTTTCTTCTTCTCTTTAAAGTACCTTGACCTACCTCTGCACATTGCTGCCATCTCCTGGGTGCTATTGCCTGCCATGGATACCATGTTCTCTTGACAAACACTTTCTGCTTGGGAGTCCTGATGCCTTCGGTGACCACTTCTTAGCTGTGACACTGCTGCCTGTCACTGGGCACTAACCTGCTTTAAGGCACAGCCGCCTGCCTCTAGACACTACTGCCTGGTGTTGGACAGCCATTGCATGCCACCAGGCGTGCTGTCTACCCTGAGCCCTGCTGGCCTTTGCCCGAGGCATCATCCTGACTCTTTGCTTGCTCCTGTCTCTGCTGAGGTCTTGAATACAAGGGCCATACAGCATAATAAAAACTGTAGGACAGTGCCTTTGTTTTCCTTTGTCCCTAGGTGGCAATGAGCATCAAAATAAAACTGTTTAGACTTCTAAAGTCCCCTTCAGTTCTTATAATAGAACTCAAATGTTTCTATCAGGGGACAAATCCAAGTGATAGGCACTGTGGTGGTTTTGTTTGTTTGTTTGTTTGTTTGTTTTTCCAGTTGATCACAAAAGCCTCCTGGAGAAGTAGATAGGTTCTGCATCCAGATTCACAGGCCTTCTGAAACCTCAGGGTCCCAACCTTCACCCACCTGTGACACACTTCCTCCAACAAGACTATACCTTACCTTCTAACCTTTCCCAAGCAGTGCCACCCCCGATGACCAAGCATCCAAACGTATGAACCTATGGGGACCACTCTCATTCAAACCACCATAGACCCACATTCTTCTGTTAAGTGGTCTGTTCCGTCAGTCTCCAGAAAAGCAACCGTGCTGTCTGGGGTGCCTGTGTGGTACATTAAATTGTCACGTACTCTTTGGAAGCAGGGCTGCACCCCTCCCATTTCAGACCCAAACACGTTTGTCTCAAAATATCCTTCAGCACTCCTTATCTGGGGTTAGGCTGGTCTCCTTAATTCCTATAACAGAGAAGAAAATACATCAAAATAGCTGTGCCCTTGAGAACTACTCCCAACAGAGGTTCCTATTGTTTATCCCATGATTGGAAATCGCCTGGAGCAGGAAGAAGGTGAAAGCCTAGCCACCGCAAGTTCAGCCGCAGGAAGCTCACCTATGGAGAGAAAGCTCAACCAGGAAGCCCAGAAGACTCCCTGAGCTTTCCCAGTTGGTTTCTGCTGGATGCACCCAGTCTGATGATGTTGTCTCTACCTGTGGCTGTTTGTGTGTTTACTTGGAAATATTGCACAGTAGAGAGTGTTCTGTCTGGGACCCTCTATCCATCAAAAACTATCTATCCAGTTTTAGTTCCCAGGGGCTTCCCCAGTCAGTGCGGTCCTCTGATCTGATGCTCTGCTTTCTCTTTGCTGCTTGCTGTTTTCTTCCTTGGGGCCTGCTTAGTGTGTAGTCAGTAAACTCACTCACATGAAACTGAAAACGTGACTACCATGGATCATTGTCTATAGCAAACAGACAAGGCGGAGAGAAAACATCTAGCTATCTCTGACAAGGGTCCAGAAAACATCTAGCTATCTCTGCCTCTGCCTCCTTATGAGGGAAAGCTCAAATCTTGACGAGTCAGGAGACAAGAAAACCCCAAAGTTTGTTGAGTAAATGAGGTTGAATAATAGTGCAGGTCAGATGGAAAGCACAAAATGTGAAGGGCTTGTCACAAGTCATCCCTGGTACGAACCGGAAATGATGGCGCTTG
>JANHMN010000011.1:8567067-8629319 GCA_030674055.1 Rhabdomys pumilio
TCCCTGGTACGAACCGGAAATGATGGCACTTGTCACAAGTCATTCCTGGTACTAACGGGAAATGATGGCGCTTGGATTGGCTTACTAGGAAGCAGTACTTGAAATGCAAATATTAGGAGAGAGGTGTTGAAAATAGAGACTGTGAGGTTTTTCTAAAGAGAAATGACTTGCCGTTTTCTCTCATCAAGTCTCTAGATACTGTATGCGCCAACATGTGATGCGAGGTGTCTGCTGAATCACTCCGGGTTTCTGCGTGGGAAATGCATCACCTTGACAAGGAGAGCAGTCAGTGTGAGATAGAGGATACAGACCTGGGTCAAAGTTCTACCTCAATCTGCTGTGCAAATCTCCACTCAGAATTGTTGGCATAAAAAGAAGCAGAGGCAGCAAGTTAGAGAACGGGGCTCTCGCCTGTTGCTCTGTATCCGATCTGTTCTTTTACTTCCATAATTTTTTATAGTGTGGGCATAGGACATCGGGCATCACAGATGATAAGCAACTCTACAACTGAGCTATATTTCCAGCCCTTATGTTACTATTTTTCATTTTTATTTCAGTAACCATTATTTTTTTTTTCATTAAGAATCCGCTGATTTTTAAAATGCACCACCCCACCTAATCACTTCTCAGCCTTTTGGCTAAGATCAAGCATAAACACACACACACCACACACACACACACACACACACACACACACACACACACATCCGCCATCAGCATTTATTTTGGAGGTGGAGTTTTATAACATGGTCAGAAATAATTTATTAACTGGGCAGGTGCCTAGCAGATGAGCAGCTGAAGGAAAGGACTAAGAAAGCCCTTGAGGAAAAGGAAAAAAAAAAAACTACCCCTCAAAAGGCCAGCAGGGCATGGAGGACCCCAGCTGTGAGTAACTCAGAGACAGCCCTGTCTTTGTCCGAATCCTGCCCCTCAGTTTCCTGCCCCTCCTGCTCATCTTTGCTAGAGCAGGTTTCTCCTCTGAGGATGCCTGCAGCGCTTGCTACTTTTCTATTCTACTCAAGCTTGACAGGACTACTGCAGGCTTTGTGTGGCCCAGTGAGAATGAAGAACCCAGGTTCCCTTGTTTGGCGGGGAGGACATTTAAAATTTCAAGACATCTAACATGCAGCATTCCACCAAGCACAGGTTGCTTCTAAGTGCCTAAACCTAGGCTATTCCTGAGAAGCCAGCTCTGACTGTACTTGTAGATTCCAAGGGGATACTGAGAGTGTCACCAAGCAAACCATCTTTTGGGTACCCATTGGAGCTCCTCATAAGGGAGGTCCTAAGATGTCCTCCTCCCACCCCCCACCCCACCCCCATGCCTTGTTTCTTGGCTCCAGCACTTTATGCCTGCTTCTCTGGCCTCCTAAGTCCCCACAGCCACTCACACCTACTTCCTACTGCACATAATCTTGAATCTTGTTTTGTTGACATCCTCAGGTAGGAAACCACATATGTGTGTGTGTGTATACATATTATGTGTGTGTATATATATATATATATATATATATATATATATATACACACACACACACACATGCCACTGTCTCACTGTCTCTCTTTCTTCTTCTGGTTCCTCTCATTGCCAGATGCTACTAAAACAAGGCTTTTGGGGATAGCATGATGATACATAAGTAAAACATATATGTAAGACTTGTCACTTTCACCTGTTGTAACCCTTCTGTGCTATTGGTAACTGTCTTAGGGTTTCTATTTCTGCACAATGGACCTTGGTCTATTCATGACCAAGAAACAGGTTGGGAAGGAAAGGGTTTATTCAGCTTACACTTCCACATTGCTGTTTATCATCGAAAGAAGTCAGGACTGGAACTCACACAGGGTAGGAACTTGAAGGCAGGAGCTGATATAGAGGCCATGGAGGGATGTTACTTACTGGCTTGCTTCCCCTGGTTTGCTTAGCTAGCTTTCTTATAGAACCCAAGAGCCCAGGGGTGGCACCACCCACAGTGGGCCCTCCCACCTTTGATCATTAATTGAGAAAATGCCTTACAGCTGAATCTCATGGAGGCTCTGTGATAACTCCAGCTTGTGTCAAGTTGGCACACACAACTTGCCAGTACAGTAACATAGACAGTCCTTGCCAGGAACCATAAGTGTACATCTTATCTAGTAATGTAAACCATCTCTGAAGTATTCACTACTATAATCACTCTCTTTACAGATGAGTAAAATGAGACTCAGAGAGTTTGAGCAACTTGCCCAAGGAAAAAATCCAAAGAGGCTTTATCCTTAGCCATTGGGCCATACTGTTTCTGACACGGGCTAACTGAAGGCAAAGGGCACCTTGTCTTTAGCATTCCCTGTGGGACCATGAAAGGATAGCTTGGTTTCTGGTGGAGCACTGGTTAGAGATGGCCGGAGACCCTGCAAGGGATGGCATACATTTCGCCACACTCCCAGACTCCAGGCTCCTAACACATGGCCAAAGACCTCCATTGATCCACGCCTTTCAGTCACATAGGGCAATGCCCCTACAGCCCCACCCAAAGAGAGGTTTGTGTCACCTAGCACAGGTAGAGGGCATGACTACAAGCCTCAGAGCCCCAAGAGATCTCCATATTAATGAAATATCTAAAGGTCAGAGGGCATAGCCAATTAAGCATTTCTTCCCAGACCCTCCTCCCTCCCTATTTAACTCAGGTCCGCCCTGAGGTCCAGGGGATACAGTTACATCCACCTTCTGCCATGACAATAAACCATTTATTTTTTTTATTTTTTATTTATTTATTTACTTACTTATTTATTATTTATTTATTTATTTATTTATTTATTTATTTTTTGGTTTTTTGAGACAGGGTTTCTCTGTGTAGCCCTGGCTGTCCTGGGACTCATTCTGTAGACCAGGCTGGCCTCAAACTCAGAAATCCACCTGCCTCTGCCTCCTAAGTGCTGGGATTAAAGGCGTGGGCCACCATTGCCCAGCACAATAAACCATTTAAAACCATGGACTTTCTTGTGTCTTTGGGGCCCCACCGTGGGAAACCGTGGAGAAGGCCTTTGACTACCGAGCCACCTAATCTCCCACTAGAAGACTTCTCTATGATCCCCACTCAAAGGCCGCCAATTCAAGCAAACTAGCTGACCCAGCCAAGCGAGTGTCGTAACCAAGAGTCTCTCACCCCTTGGGGCACACCCATTGCTTCTTCCTTTAGCCTCTCTCAGCTGTGGGCTGGTCCAGCCCATATGCCCTCTATCTCAGCTCTTCCATGGCTTTCAGCATGTCTGGGACCCCAAGGACAGAGACCACTGGTCTCCCAGTCAGGCACTTTGGCCTGGAGACCCCCACTCAGGAGCTCTGCCTCCACAGGACTTCAGGCTGAGACCTCTCCATGTCCTGGCAGAAACCCACAGCTTCTCACAGCCCAGCATCCACCTGGCACCACGTGGAGGGAACTCAGTCAAATCCCTGCACTTCTGCCTCCCTGAGCCGAGGCAGACGTGCGGGAACCACAACACAGCCCAACGGGACCCACACCCACTTGTGCGAGCTACAGCTCCGCAATTCCCCACACTACCTTTGTGTCCTCTCCATGCCTGAGTACTAGGACCATTAAGAACTACTAGTAGCCAACCCTGTGCCAGGCTTCACAATGAACACAATGTGCTGATGTTATCTCCTGAACTCCTCCAATTACCTCTACTAGCCTAGTGTTAGTCCCCATATTTAACTGATGGAGAAACTAGGGCTCAGCAAGACTTAAGTTTGCTAAGTATACAAATAGTGGCAGAAGGATTGAGACTTTGGTGTGCCTTTTGGCTCCTCGTGGAGGCTCAGAATGATGCTCAGCTGACCCAGAGCCCCGACTCCCACACTGCTAACCTCTCTCCATCCTGCTCAGTCTCACCTCCCAGCTCCCGCCTCTGCCTAAGTATCAAGATTCAGCTTCTGAGATGCAGCCTGCCACTTATCCCATCAAATGACTGGGCTTCTGGGTTCAAATCTCAGCACACAAAGAAAGCTACCTTGGCCTCGGGATCAGCACCTTCACTACAAGCTGTCTCTCTGGTGTCCTGCTGCTGGCCAATGTTTGATAAGAGCAAATGCCACAAAAGATGGCCCACCTCCCCAAGTGTAGTCAAGAGATCAGACAGCAAGAAAAAAAATGCTACCAGCTGTCACTACCCACGTCCGACCAGCAGAATAAGGCAGCGGCAACTGTGTTCTTCTTCAAACGGTTTATTCAGCTATCCCTGTACAGCGATCTTCCTCTTCTCTTTCTCTCCTCTGCTCCCCAGCCCCTTATAAGCATTGCCTTAAACCTATCAGCAGCTGCCACGATGTCACTATTAATTGGTCACACTCAATGATGAGAGGTAAGGCGATCGGGTAGCCACACCTCTCAGCGCAGGCATGCCATATATGGTCTCAAGCAATGCCTATGCCAAGTGTCATCTTGTAGCGGCGAGAGCGGAGCCGTAATGGTGAGAGCAGAGCCGCTTCCCACAACCAGCCTAGAGCCTTGCTGGAGTTAAGGCCAATGGGAGGCTTGTCCCATTTTATGGTTCTTTCATTGAAGTCAACGTTTTCCCTGTACATGTTCAAGACACCTAATCAAGGCAATACATAGATAGGAATGTCTACGTTTTGACTTCATTGTTAACCCTTCTGAGAGTCCTTCTGGGAACCTGGAGAATGCCCTCTGTAGTGGCACCTGACCAACTTCCAACCATTAATTATTGAACTGTGTGTGTTCTACACAAACCATGTCTACTCAGTTATGTAACTGATTGACTTGTGACCACAAGATGACTTATCTCACTCTTTAGCCATTGGCGTCCATGTTGCCAACTCAATCATATGACAAGATGGATCTCAACATGGATTCAATTGAGCGGTAACTGAAGTAAGAGAGATAACGGAAAGCAGAGCGAGTAGAGCATGGATGTCCTAGAGTCCAGTGTAGAGATCAGGCATTTAGTCTGTGCAACTCTGAAGGAGAAAGCCAGGGACCCCCCAGTGAGGCTGGTGTAAAAGGAAAAAGCTCCTTCCCAGCTAGAGTTAACAATAGAACAGGCAGCCAGAGTGGAAGAAAAGTTCTCGTATCAAATTCTCAAGTGGACGCCAGGCACCAGAGGGAATTCTTGGAAGGGTGACTGTTCTGCAGCCCCTCTGTGGGGCTCGATGGGCAGGAGGCAGGTTCTGTGGTTACAAGGTTGTATATGAGAGAGAACTCTGCCCACCCTAGGGCTGTGTGCTTCTGAGTTTCAGGCTGGGGGCAGAAACCTTTCTGTGTGCTCACAACAGGCAGCAGAGATCCAGGCTGTGACATGCAGCAGGGAGCAACTGGAAGAAAAAGGACCATTTAGTGTAGCTTGTCCAGAGAATATTCTCTACACATCAGTGCAAAGATTCACAGGCTCTGAACAATCCACTCGCTGTTGAACAGACCCTCTATAACCTCGACTGTCCACAGGACGGATTACTGAATGTCCAAACTTAGCAGGTGCCAGGAGCCACTTGGTGCCAGTGGCCCCAGATAACCTTCAAGGGTGAGGCCCTGGCTCTTCTGAAAGTCTTCACATCCAAACCCCAGCAAGGACAGGACATGGATCATTCTCGCCTCTCTTCTGTTGAAGAGTGACACTCTTCACCTTGAAGTTGGCAAAGGGCGATGAAGAAGCCAGCAGGAGAGGTGGGCGTGGTGCCCTTTACTGGCCAGACTTTCCCTGAAAAACATGTAACTAGAAATAGTCTAATCATTTACCTTTTGTTTACCTTCTAAACCTGCAGTTGAGATAACTTCAGTACCATCCAAGTCGTCACTAAAGTTTATAGGGTTTTTTTTTCTTTTTAGAAAAAAAAAATGGTTTCTGAGTATTTTTCCTTTACTGAAATTATGTAGGCAGATGCATTGTAAGCTTTCATTCACTATTAACCAAACACATTACACTTTATATTCTTTTAGCCTCCTCTCCCCCCAAAACCATGCTTTTTTGTTTTTTGTTTTGTTTTGTTTTGTTTTTAACTGCTAAGAAGTTGCTAGCTGATCAGTAGTGACCAGAAGCCAATTTCCCAGCTTCCTCTGGGCTCTATATTCTTCTAGTTCTGGATTAACAGAAAAGCAACTGGGTTGGGCCAAACCTAGGCTCTGATTTCTTGAGATGTTAGAGAGGTCAAGTTCTAGTACCTTTAGGAGCCTCTGCTTCTCCCCTGTAAAGAAGGGAGGGTGGGAAGAGCATGGCTTTCTTACTCCTAGACTAGGAGGGAGGGGATCCTGGCTGCCTGTGGAGCTGAGATCTGTCTCAGTGGCCACACACCTCATACCTTTGATCCTAAACTGTTTTTCTCTTTTGTGGGATGGAGCATGTGATCAGCATCAAGGCCACACTGAGTAGCGTGTGGTAGAAAGCCTTCTTTCAAACGAAAATGGAAGCCTTCCATTGTTTCTTCTGGGATCCAGTAAAACCAGCTGCATGAATCATGGTGTTCCTAGAGCCTGTCTCACCAGCTCAAACCATAAAAACAGCCAGCGGCCAGAGGCGGCCAGCGGCGGCCAGCGGCGGCAGCAATGACACTGTCTCTTGAAAAAGAAGAACGAAGAGAAAAAAGGAAGAAAGATCTGTTGATATCTAAAGGGTTTTTCTTGCTGTACTGAGTGTATACCCTGCCTCTTCACTGTAAGCCAGACAGGAAGGAAGAATTTGGGCTCAGAACTGAAGGGGGACAACCCCAGGGGTGGCTCCTCTGTAAGCCTGGCACCTTCATCTCTTCCTGAACTCGCTTCTTCAGTCTGCCTCTGCTCTTCCCCTTCACATGTGCCTTCAAATGTAGCCTTTTGGATTTAGATCCGCAGAGCCAAGCTGTGACAATTAGGACTGGGTCACTGTCTCTAATCTGTTCACCTTTGTTGTCAGGCCCATGTCATCCAACTATAGTTCTTCCAGATAAATGGGTAGGTCTTCTGGAGCAACTGGTGCTGAATTACTTTTCCAAGATACTTGACGGGTCCTGGGACAGGGCTAACTGGCATCGTGTTGGTTGACATTGAAATGAAACCCAGTCTGTGTCTGTAAATGTGGTAATTTATACAATAGCATTGTGACAGTTTTGTCTTATCTATGGTTCCCAATGTATTGATGCCAGTGCAATGTGAGGGTAGGAGGAGAGAGAGAGAGAGAGAGAGAGAGAGAGAGAGAGAGAGAGAGAGACTTCAGGATAGATAATATCTTCTCCTTCCTTGTCACCTAACTTTGCAGATAGTAGACACTCCCAAATTTCTTTGGGAGTTTCTTTGAACACGAGATTGAATAAACAGTGCGTTATCAGAATCTAAATGTCTACCTTCATGGGGCTTTGGTCCTTGAGTCCGGTAGCTAACCTGTGATTAACCCAACACTGGGGCTTCTTCTTCCCCATGGCAGCCAAGGTAGCCAATCCTTTTCCGGTTCCTGCCCTTTGCTGGGATTCACACACTCATGGTCCGGTCTGTGAGAAGCTATGTTTCTAACCATCACCCCTGCTGCTGCCTCACTTAGTATTTTGCCTACTTCTAGTGCTTTCCTTCTGTGCCGAGCCCCACCCCCACCCATCCCAGGCAGGGCCACAGAGAGAACTGACCTATGAACACACTGGTCTGAGAACTTAGGTTAATCTTTTTTTGTCCTGAGTTACATTCATAGCTGTAAATACTGAATTCTCATCCATTCATCCATCCCCCCTCTCTCTCCCCACCCCTCTCTCCTCCTCCTCCTCTCCCTCCTCCTTCTCTTTCTCTTCCCTCTCTCTTTCCCTCCCTCCCCTCCCTCTCCCCATCACCATGCCTCTTTCCCTCTCCCTCTCCTCCCACTCCCCTTGTCCCTCTCCCTTTGCCTCTCTCTCTCTCTCTCTCTCTCTCTCTCTTTCTCTCTCTCTCTCTCTCTTTCCCATCCCCTTTCTATCAATTGAAGACTGAACCCAGGATATTGGTGCTTGACCGTGATATAAGCAAATGCTCTGTCACTGAACTATACGCCCGGCCTCCCTCTTTTTCCTCTGAGAATCACAATTAAGGTCACCAGGCTGGCATTTAACCCACTCTGTAGCCCAGGCTGATCTTGAATTCGTGATCCTCCTGCCTCAGTCACCTAAGTAGCTAGATTAGGATTAACAGACTTGTATTACTAGGCCTGGTCTAAATATTGAACTGTTTTTTTGAATGAGTCAAACATATCGCCTAGTCTAAAGTCACAGTTAAAAGTGACTTTAGTCTAAAGTCACCAGGTAGACAGTTTCTGGTGACACATGGAGAGGCCCTGATGCCATTCTTACCTTCTGTCCTGAGATTTGTGCCACCATTAGTGCTGTCTAGTACCCTGATGCCACCTTAGGAACAGCTGATCCTCTTGTGTGCCCCAGACTGGGAACCTGTTCCCCTCAGCAAGCTTTACTGTATGAAATTCAGTGTGAATACAGAGCAACATTGTCCCATCATGACATGAGCGTTCAGGGAGAATGCACAGAAATCAGTAAAATAACAGGCGCATCACAGAATTACACAGAGTCGTTACAGACACGTTTCTAAGCCCTTTTAACAATGAGAAGCAGTATGTTCACATGATAGCGCTAAATGGAAAAAATAAACAACTCTATACTTCTATTTGACACAGAGAAGTGAGGTGTGTGGTTAAGAGCAACTGCCATCTCTCCTCTCACATCACTGGGTGAGAGGCAGCCAACCACTAGCTTAAATAGCTCTGTTTGTTACATTGCTATCTGTTTTTTTTTTTCATGCAAAATCTTATTTTAATAGAATTTAGATCTCTTCCCAGGTAGACAGGTATAGCACTGGGAGATGCTTGGAGTGGCTAGATGCCTGACTGGCTGGAGGAGGAGGAACATTGCTTCAGGGGTGCCCCTGCAGATGGGTGTGAAAGCTGCTTCCCAAAATTCCTGTCCCTCATATGGACAAAGCAGCTCCATTTCCCCTCAGGAAAGAAGGCCTGAAAGGCTCTCCTGGTGGGACTGGGAACCCGAGTGACCTGGAGCTGATGGGAGGGCTGTCTTACTATGGGCTAAAGCAGAGACAAGGAGGAGAGCATACACAGGCAGAGCTGTCAGGCTAATGGTGGATGAGCCAGATTACTTGGCAGAGGAACAAGGGGAGGTTTCCACCTTTGACTAGTGAGGCGCTTCCATAAAGCATCGCTTTTCATTTGGGAGCTTGTTCTAACCCCAATAGGGGACACGAAACACTTAGCAGGATGGGTTTCAATCCAAGTATCTGAATTGGGTTATGTGAAAGAGAATAGATTAGGTATTCGAAAAAGAAGGTTCAAAATCAAAATTTCAATTTTGAATACTCTCTGTGGAGAGTAAAGTTGTGGTTTATGTGCCTGAGTTTATAACTTACAAAGCACTCCCCTCTTTCCAAGTATTCAGTAATGTCCAGATTTAGTATTTTCAAAGCAAAGCTTAGCTCTCCCAAAGAGTTCCTATGTCACGCCCTTACATTAAGTTGGCACACAGTTAATAGAAAACCGACTCTGCTAAATGACTAGCTAGATGTCTCTGAGACAACTGGGGTTCCCATTCAGGTCTGTACACGTGTATGTAGCTGGAAGCAAATGCAAAACAAGCCTCTGCTGCCATTGTCTCTGCCCTGTCACCCTCCCTCTCTACCCACAACCAGATCAGCTCCTACAAAGTTGATGCCATTAAGATTTTCTTCAAAAGTTTTCTTTTCCTCTTTTCCTGGTTTGTTTTTGTTTTGTTTTGTTTTGTTTTGTTTTGTTTTGTTTTGATAAGTATTTTCCCGATCTGAAGCAATGTTAAACCACAGGACAAATCCACCCAAACGTGATGATGACTTCTCGGTGTTTGAAGTATGGTCTCTATGTGAAAGGCTTCTTGGCTCCAGGTCCTTACATGACATTTCTGAAACCTGTCACTGTCCCGCACACACTCCCTGAGGGTCATGTCTGGACTGTTAAACCCCACAGGCTCATTATCCTCTTGTCGAGGTTGCAAAGAGTGTAGAGCCGTCCCTTGTTCACAATTGCCCTTGCAGTACCTCAACCTGAAATGCTGGAGTCCAACCCAGAACTGTGTCAAATGACTGGCTCATAGGCCAGAACGCCATGGCATTGCACTTGTGCCTTGGCGGGGACCAGAGTGCTACTGATGCCAAACGGCCAGGCGGAAGACACAGCCTGCCTGTGCTGTTCCCTGCAGGGCCTGGTGGTGAGGTCTACAGGGAGGATGAGTGTGAGGGGAGAGGAAAGTTATGCAGCTACAAAGGTCACACCCCTCCCTTGATATCATAAGAACTCCTTCCTTTCCCTTCCATTCTTCTTACTGAGGACTTAGGCATCTCACGTGGCTCACGGCATCTTTGCTACATGTATGGACCTTATTCTCCTTCTAGGACTTATTCTTCTTGAAGGAGAAAAATCATCAACATTAGAAGATTTATCAAGAGCATGCTATTGGCCCAGCATGCTCATATTCAAGGTGCCAGGCCATGCTCATATTCAGGTAGACGACACGCCCCCTGCTGCCACTGCAGCTGCGCTCTGTGCTGGCCATGTCCACTTCGACCCTTAGCCACCCCCTCTCTCTACTGTTATCGCCATGTTCCAAGCAGACTTTGGAATATCTTCCCCCACAACAGCGTTGACTTTGGCAGATCTATTGGGGATAGATGATGTCCTAACTTATTTGCTTTTCCAGAGCTGTTGTTTGCAAGGATTATTTGGAACCAGAACAAAAATCATCCCACGCCTTTACGCAATTCCTTCGGCAGACTCTGTCAGATAAATTAAACCCTCTGCCCCTCTATTGGCCTAGCTCTCCAAGCTGATTATCTGGGCTGCTCCTGCCATTTGCCCATCTTTCGCGGCCTCTCTGGAGCAGCCATGAAGTCCCTGGTCCTGCTCCTTTGTTTTGCTCAGCTCTGGGGCTGCCAATCAGCTCCACAAGGTACAGGACTGGGTTTTCGAGAATTGGGTTGCAGCGACCCAGAAGCAGAGCAAGTAGCTTTGATTGCTGTGGACTACATCAATAAACATCTTTTTCATGGATTCAGTCAGGTCTTGAATCAGATTGACAAAGTCAAGGTGTGGGCTCGGGTAAGTCATCCCAATGTGAATGAGCTGAATGAATTTGTGTTGGGGGATCTCACCTAGTGCCTCAAAGGCTAGCATCTTTCAGTGGAGATAAAACTGTGTCGGAGACTGGTCTCTTGCTAGAAGCGGGAAAGGGAAAGAGAGAGCAGAGGAGGCCACATCAGTACTGTAGTCATGCATCTCACAGAGGATGCTCCCATGGGGAGAGGAAGAGACCCCGAATCGTAATTCACAGACCACAGGTGGGACTTTCTGGGAGAACTTGGACTCCTATATGCTAATTTGAAAATCACCTCTCTTTCTTGGCTTCCATTTATCTCTGATGAAAATGGAAAGTGTCATTTGATGGGTGTCCATGAGTGACAATCCTTTAATGCAGATCATTTCATTAAATCCTCCCTTCACCCATTTCAGACCTGTCTGATGGCCATGCTCTCCTTGGACAACAGATGTCATATGTTAACAGATTGAAACCATGTAAATGTAACCTCCAATACTTGTCTGCTTCTCTTTTCCTCTTTTCTTTTCTTTCTTTTCTTTTTTTTTTTTTTTTTTTTTTTTTTTTTTTTTTTTTTTTTGAGACAGAAAGGTTTCTCTGTGTAGTCCTGGCTGTCCTGGAACTTGCTCTGTAGACCAGGCTGGTCTCGAACTCACAGAGATCCACCTGCCTCTGCCTTTGCCTCCTGAGTGCTGGGATCAAAGGCATGAGCCACCACACCAGATTATTTGTCGACTTTTAACATGCAAAGTTGGAAATTCCATAAGGTTCGGTTTAACAGAAAGATGAGAAGGACAGGTTTGTGTCGTTAGAGACTTATAATTTAGGAGGAAAATGATCAGGATGCTCAGAGTGAGGCCTGACAACCAGCTTTACAAAGGGACAGCTGATTTAAAACCAGGATTTTTCCTGGCTGAGTTTTAACGGCAGTTGGCAAAAGACATACTGACCAGCTCTCTGGCTAATATATATATACACGAGGGAAAGCCATGAGAGAGCACTGCTCATGCGCTATGTGCAGATTCCGGGCTGCTTACTGTGGGATGCCCAAGTGGATCAGGAAGTCTCGTGTCTTCAGGGGGTCATTTGGGACATCCGCACATAAACGCACTTCATCTACCCATGATAGTTCTGAGGTCTCCGGCAGAGAGAAAATAACGAATGAACTAAGTTGGGTTGAGAGTTCTCAAACTTTGGGGTATTTCAAAGTGTGAATGGGGAATACAGAAACAGGCAGAGCACTGAACTCCGCAAAGGGTCCTGCAAGCTTCCCAGAAGGCTTCCACCCTAGTGATAACAGTTCCCTAGCCTCAGAATAGACAGGCAGCGAGCAGGAGATAGAACTCTCTGCATCCAGGGCCCAGTAAGGTAGACGACAGAAAGAGCCAAGGGAGGAGCAAGAGAAACCTTTAAGGACATGAAAACCCAAAGAAGGGAGTTGAGGGGGAAGTGGGCAACTGGAGAGAAGAATGAAACAGAGTGAAGGATCGCAAAGATGATAAACAGTTCAAAATAAAAGCCCTCAGCGTCACTTGTTTGTAAAGAGAGCTCAGAATAAGGACTATGGCTGGGACTCTTGTCCCAGTGCTCAAACCCCCTTCCCTACTTCACACCCGTTCTATTTCTAGTGGAAGACAATAACTAAACAAACAAACAAAAACCATTGCAGCATTGCAGAGCTAGTAAGGGTAGAGACTGGTGAGGCTGGCCCTCCTTACTTTTCCCGAAGTTCACCCTCACCCAAGCCCCACCACGGGGCTAGTGTTCACACTAGGTGACACACATTGGATCAGTGGAGTTTTGGTTGACCTCTTCCTTCCGTCTCTACAGCGGCCCTTTGGAGAGGTGTATGAGATAGAAATTGACACACTGGAGACCACCTGCCATGCTCTGGACCCAACCCCCCTGGCTAACTGTTCCGTGAGGCAGCCATCGGAGCATGTGAGTGGTACCTTATGGTGGGTGGGTGGTGCCTGGCAAACATCAATTTCACTTTGTCCAACTCCCAGCAGCCATCTTGGCTAGCCAGAGAGCAATTTCTAAAACTGTTGTGGGATTGGTGCCTTCCCTGAGGCTGATTTTCACAACACTTGGGCTTTTCTTCTTGAAGCCCTCCCTGAGAGCAGCTTCTGTCTCAATGACACCACTGAAGGTGGCCTTGGGCAGGTTACCTCCCACAGCCCTGCCAGGATGCTCCCCTAATGAGCAGCCCTGCTGCAGTGTTCCTAGAAGTCAGCACTGGTTTCTTTTGCAGGCGGTGGAGGGAGACTGTGACTTCCACATCCTGAAACAAGACGGCAAGTTCACTGTGCTACACGCTCAGTGTCATTCCACACCAGGTCAGAAAACACTTCTGCTTATTTTTGTCCTGTAGAATGAGAAAGGAGTCAGAACAGCTTTGAACTCAAATAGTTCTCACTTCCTTGGTGAGGGTTCTGGGTCCTGGGGTTTCGAACATCACCTTCTGGACGAACATTGTCCCTGTGGCTGTGAGTTGGTGACACCTCATATAGCTGCTTGAAGGTTTAGAGGGGAAAAAAGGCATGCCACATTGGAGCATGAGGAGCCCGTTCTAAATAAGCAAGCTGTAGTGAGACATTGGAGAGCTGCAGTTAAGACCCTGTTATGTTTCTGCCCAGACTCTGCAGAGGATGTGCGGAAGTTTTGCCCACAGTGCCCAATCCTGATCCCGTTCAATGACACCAATGTGGTCCACACCGTCAACACTGCCCTGGCCGCCTTCAATGCAAAGAGTAACGGAACCTATTTTAAACTGGTGGAGATTTCCCGGGCTCAAAATGTGGTAAAAAACTTAATTCTCTTTTGGTAGATTTGGGCAAATTGGTGGCCCTTGAGGAGTGTGTGTGTATGTGTGTGTGTGTGTGTGTGTGTGTGTGTGTGTAGAGGGGGGTGATAACCAGAAGAAGAGGGAACATTGGTTGAAAAACTAGCAGGAGGTTCTAGAACTTTGAGGACTCCCAAACTCTCAGCAACCCTATCCCAAACTGTGCCACTCCAACATAGTTTAGCCACAAGCAGAAGGCAGGCAGCACCCTGGCTTCCTGGCTGGACTTAACACCTAATGGCAGGGCTCTGTTCAGCACAACACATTCACTGGGTGCCACACGTTTACACCTTACCAGTAACATCTGCAGCAGTCTGGGAATCAATATTAACAAAGGGATGGGCAGACAAATAATGGAAGGCTCCTAATCTGCCTTTCAAATCCAGATGTTGAGGTTGGGAGGGGAACATCTAATTGTATAACCAAAGTAACTATTTGGGTGCAGCAGACTTGGAATGTTTAGGGAAGCTGGCAATGGAAATAAGTCAAGACATACTTGCAAATACATTCGTATAGTGTGATTCCTGGAAAAATTCCCATGCCGTACTACACCAGGTTCTGTGCTTGCAAGGCTCCAAGCGTTACAAGGAAGGAAGTGTAATGACTTCCGTTCGGTTACTGATGTAGGAGACTGGGGTGGGGATCTCTTTACTTCCCCCCTCCAGTCTGGAATGACAAGAACATTGGGTTCCAATGATTGGGGGCCAGGAGATACTGGGTTCCCATCCCTGCCTGCTTAAAGTTAGCCTTTGGGCTTCCTGTTTCCTCTCTGAAAACTTACCTCTGCCCTGGGTGGTGAACAATATTTACCAATACTTTGAGAAGACTCAGCTCCTACCTTTGAAGCCCAAGCATCAGACACAATCCTTCCAATTGCCCAGGCCACACACATAGCCTGTGTGATTTGTGTTCTTTCAAACTGCGCCAGACAATGGCCTCCCTATTTCCCTCCCTCCCTCTCTCTGTCCCACCCTCCCTCCACCTCTCTCCTTCCCTCCCTCTCACCTTCTCTCTTGCCTTTGTTCTCTCCCTTCCCCTTTCCTTTCCTCCCTCCCTCGGTCCCACCTCTTCTTGCTCCTCTCTCCCCCTCCCTTCCTCTCTCCCTCCTCTTCTAGCCCTTCTCATTCCAGACCATCTTCCCCACATGTGTTCTCATTTTCATTCTCAGCCTATCCCAGTGTCTACTCTCGTGGAGTTTTTAATAGCTGCCACTGACTGTACTGTTCAAGAGGTCACAGATCCAGCCAAATGCAACCTGCTGGCAGAAAAGGTGAGTGGGCCAGACCCTGGGGATCTTGCCACCAGGCAGACCTGGTTGTGGAACAAAGTAACTTTTTGCAGTTT
The DNA here is from genome assembly GCA_030674055.1 of Rhabdomys pumilio. NCBI lineage: Eukaryota > Metazoa > Chordata > Mammalia > Rodentia > Muridae > Rhabdomys > Rhabdomys pumilio. The sequence goes on from JANHMN010000011.1 coordinate 8,582,322, forward strand.
ACATCTTGGGGCTGAAGAAATAAAGTAAACAACAAAAACAAACAAACAAACAAAAAGTGCAAAATGTCTACTTGTGAAGCTGGAGAAATGGCTCATCAGTTAAGAGCGCATACTTCTTTCTCTGTTCATACCAAGGTCAGTTCCCAGCACCTGTGTCAGGTGGTTCGCCTTTAACTCCAGCTCTGATACCTCTGGCCTTTGCACACATGGCATGCACGCATACACACACACACACACACACACACACACACACACACACACACACATACACACACACATACACTCAGAGAGAGTGCCATACACATAATTAAGAATAATAAAATCAAATTTTAATTTTAAAAAAGTGTCCACTTGCTATGGGGCTAGGCCATGCAGGCCTTTCTGTGGTGCCTCACCTCCCTCTTTAAGTGTAGACCCCGAACTCTCTCACCTCTGAGAAGCACATGAAATCAGATGAAAGACTGTGGTCAGTTCCCAGTGTAGCCTGGCTGCTAAGAAGAGGAGGAGCAGACTTTCTAGATGTGTCCCTGGTACTTGGAAACACTGAGTCTTTGAGCCAGTCACATCCATTTGTAGAGATTTAGCTTAAAGTGAGTATCAGAAGGGGTTTGACCTTACGCCTGTAAAGATGAGATATCATAGATAACTTTGGTCAAGCATAGAGAAAGCATCCCAGTGTTTAACCAGAGAAGGTCACTGAGTAATGTGCGGCGCATCACTGAACAGAAGAGTGTGCAGGATAATGAGAGATGTGAGAAGACATCTCTAGAGTAAGTGGGTGACACAGGACACCAAAGTCATACTCACAGTGACCTCAACTCATGGTTCAGTAGTGTTAGCAGCATTTATTTATAATTAAAAAAAAAAAAAAAACCCTCACACCATATTAGCAGTAGCTCTCTCCCTGTGTTACCGCCATCTCAGGGATTACAAAAGAAGGTTCTTGCTCTCATAGTATTTCGGTATACTCACTGTTGGATGTGGAATTGCACCCCATATGTTTTCTTAGCAAAACACGTAAGTTTTAGTTAATACAAAGTAAGGGTTTGTTAAGTAAGATATAAGGTTCATTAATAAAGTGATAGCTAGCTGGGCAGTGGTGGCACATGCTTTTAATCCCAGCACTCAAGAGACAGAAGCAGGTGGGTCTCTGAGTTTAAGCCTAGCCTAGTCTACAGAGTGAGTTCCAGGACAGCCAAAGCTACACAGGGAAAACCTGTCTTTTAGAGAGAGAGAGAGAGAGGGAGAGGAAAGGAAAGTGATAGCTTAGATTTGTGTGTGCATGTCAGGGGAGGGGGGAAGGGGGTAGGTGACAGAAGACTGATTTTCATTACATGGCTATGACTTCTCAAGAGAGGATTGGCCAGAAATTATAAACTTAAAGCAGGTAAATTTTAAAAAAAAATCAGAAGTTTCTTTGTTTCAATATATTATACTGTCACTGAAAACCCAGAGAGATCCATATTTTGCATCATTTAAAATAACCCCTGTCTTTTCTTGAAACAGCAATATGGCTTCTGCAAGGCGACTCTCATACACAATCTTGGTGGAGATGATGAGGTTTCAATGGCCTGCAAATTATTCCAAACGCAGGTAACTTCATGGATGTTATTCCAAACAGTGTCCCCTTAACACTTCTGCAGTGGATCGGTAATAACGGGACACTTGCTGTCCTGCCCTAAGCCCTGGAGTGGATGGTACCACTGCAGTATGTAGACGCACCAGCAGGGTAAAGGATATTTCAACCATGTTTTCCCTCCCAAACTCTGGTAGCTGCAGGGCAAAACAATCCCCACGTGTAGTTGGCGCAGCCACCTTGTTATTTGTGGGAGGTGGGAGTGCTCTTCCTAGTTACAGAGACCAAGTGGGCTGGTCTGCCCGCAGTACCCAAGTATACATGGCAAAGAGTGAAGGTTCTCTGTGGGTGGGGAGCTTGTAAACGACTATATCTGTGGAAATCTACTGGGACTAAGGTAATAGAGGTGAGACTGGAGCTCCATAGGCCAGTCTCCACTCTTCCTGTGATGATCCTTAACGTCTGACTCGTTCTCCTTAGCTAGATTCTTCCCAACTAAAAATCATTACTTCAAGGGAATAGGGAGGGGTGTAACCAGACTCATGGGAAGCCACGCCATGGGAGACCATCTTACTTACTGAAACGGCCCTCTCTCCACCTGTGCTCCCACAGCCCCAGCCAGCCAATGCCAACATAGCGGGTTCTGAACCCACAGTGGCCCAAGCTGCGCCTGAGGCCCCACCAGCTGGCCCACCCGCATCTGTGGTGGTTGGACCGGTGAAAATTCCTCTAGGACTTCCAGACCACCGAACCCACCATGACCTACGCCACGCCTTCTCTCCTGTGGTCTCCGTGGAGTCGGCCTCAGGAGAAGCTCTTCACTCACCTAAATCAGGCCAGCCTAGTGCTGCTGGTGCTGCTGGTCCAGCGCTCCCCACGTGCCCAGGGCCGGTCAAATACTTCAAGATCTAGGCTTGACTCAATGAAGTAAGGTTTTGGCAGACAGGACATAGCCACCACTGAAGTTGGAGGCCTTGTCCACTGACAAAGCAAGTACCACATCACAGCTTGAGTTCCAGGTCTCTTCATTCCTCTGAGAACAGGGCCAGAGAGGTGATGGCCAAATTTGATGAAAGGCATAAAACCAGCAGCAATACTGGCACTGGTGGGGTAACAAACTACTGCCATCATTTCTTGCCTTCTCCCTGACCTCATACAAAACAGTTGCAACCGCAACTCTGAAAGGTGCTCTTGCCAATATTTGATTTAGCCATAAATAAAAGTGCCCAAGAGGAGCTTTCTCAAATAAGAAGGTTCTGAGCCAATATGTGGTCATAATCCTTGTCTACCTCTTTCCAGTCTCCCTATGTGTGGCCTGTCCAACAAGCACACCAATGTTACTTTACCAAAGTCTCCATGAGAGGAGAAACAGAGGGGATGCAGGAGAAAAACATCTGCTGGTTTGCAGTAATCAGGAAAGTATGAGAGTAAGATGTGCTTGAAGCTCATGGGAGATGAGAAAACAATTCTGTCCACAGATGGAGGACCAAAAACATTGTTAAGGGAGGGCCCAGGGCCTAGGTTTCGTAAAGACAAAGAAACTTCTGGCTTTCCCCAACAATTAGGGAAGGAGGGGTCAGTGATGAACACAGGAGTCACCTTTTCACTGGCTTTACTCATTATGCATGCTCAAACACCTCCTGATGGGGCTAGCGACATGTGATCGCTTTGCAAGACAAATAAGCTGAGCTCAGATAACCTTGCAAGCCAGATAACCTCAGAACCCACAGAAAGGCAGAAATCTTATAAAGTGAGCTTGGCCTTTCTAGTTCACATACTACAAGGCCAAAAAAAAAAAAAAAAAAAAAGGTCTGGTTTCAGAACACTTAGAGAAGGGAGTCTGGGAGGTGGCCTGTGAGTGATTGTAGCTACTCAGGTACCCAGATGCTACAAAGACGTAGTCCCCAGTGTAGGCTTGGTCCTAGCAGTGCCGGTTGAGTTTACACTACACCATTCTGATACCTCACTCCTGGGCCTTTCCAGGAAGGGTATTAATGTGTAAGACCAATCACAAGTAAGTCCAGTGGTTACACTGAACCAAGAAGAATGAGAGTTAGGCATTGCCACTTACCTTGTCACCTGCCTTGAAGTTTTGTCAACATTGCAGAAATAAAAGGTCCAGAAAAGCAAGAAAATCATGGGGGTCACAGCATCCAGATAAAAAGAGGAGGCTATGGGCGGGGCAGACAGGATACGACTGACAAAAGTCACTCTTGTTGACTGACAGGTTGTAGTGGCTGCTGGCTGCTGTGGTTGCACTAGGAGGGGTCACCTGAATGACAAAGGTCATGAGGAGGAAACAGAGAGCAGACAAGGTCTCCTCTAGCAAATGGATTATGAAGGAAACAAGAGATCAAATATGGCCCAAAGAAGTAAACAATAGGAAGAAAGGTTTCTCTGTTAAGAAAAATGATTCAGAATATTGTTAGGGAAACAGAAAGAAGTGGGGGAGAGACATGATGAGCAGGTGTTAGCAGGGCTCTATTGTGGGAATTCTTCTCTGCCCTTGAGGAAGCTCCCCAGAGGATTCCAAAGAGGCTCTTGTCACCCAGGACTGCAAAGGAATTATCTATTTTTCCACTCTTGCTGCACACAGGAGTGGCTGCAAGAAAATAGCCTGGGTATCAGAGGTTCCCCCAGGGTGGAGAGAGCAAGTGTACAACCAGAATTAAGTAAAAAGAAGAATGATATTTATTGAGCTGTTTTTACCTAAGAAACAGCTGGATCTGGGAGTTCAAAAGATGTCTTCAAGTCTCATCCTACCTGCTAGCCACACTCGCTCCTTGCTTTTACTCCTTCCAACATGGCCACCAACAGCTTTGCATCTACCCAGCCCTCCTTGATGGAAGACCACCCAACACAGCAAAGGAATGAACATTCTAGGTCAGAACAGCAGCACTCAGAACAAGAGAGAGGCTGGGCTGAAGAAGAGAAGGCAGAGGCTGGAGATGAAACTGAGCCAGGCCACAAGTGGCCCTGATATTCCCAGGGGATGTTAGTTCAGAGGTTTTAAATGAGAGTGGCAGTATGGACTGGTTTGCATGGAAGAATTGAGGGCAGGGTATCTGGAGAAATGGGTTAGCAATTAGGAGCATTTTCTGTTCTTGCGAAGGCCCTGAGTTCAGTTCCCAGCACTGGTCTGTTTCTCCAGTTCCAAGAGATCCAATATTCTCTTCTGTCTTCTGTGGGTATGAGGCACACATATGGTATTCACAAATATATACAGGAATATAAAAACACTCATACACACAAAATATAAATAAATTTAAAATAAAAAAAAATTACTTATAGGCCATGCCTCTCAGCCTGGGGATGGGATCAGAACCACACCGAACCTCTGAGAGTCACTTGGAAGTGGAGACATTTCCTCAGGGATGCCATTGACATCAGTACTGGAGCTGGCAAACATTCTGAAATGTTCCAAACAGCCCTGAAAATGATTCAACAGTGCCTAGTCAGCAAAGGAGCTCCAAGAGCAGCTACACAGTTGCTTGCTGGAAAACCGGTTGAAGCTGCAGTCTAGGATAGAATCAGAGCCTTCTGGGGGAAGTGAGTGTCTGAGGCAGTGAGCGGCAGATGGGTATAAGTTTGGAGTTGCAGCCCCAGGTGTTGTTGTTGGACTTGGCTTGGCGGTATGAAAAAATGGCATGGTCTGGAGTTACGCCCTCGCAAACGGCGGGGGGTGGAGGGGGAAAGGGAGGTAGGGGGTGGGGACAGTGGGACCTTCCTCACTAGAGACAGAATTTCCCACTGAACCAGACATTTTCCTTTTTGTCTGGCTAGACAGTAAGCTTCCGGAACCCTCCTGTCTCTCCTTGCCCTCCCTGCAACAAGCATTAGCAGCCAGGGTTTCACAGGAGTGCTGAGGATAGTCCTCATGGTTAGAAAATAAACTATCTGGACTGTCTCCTTGGACCCGAAAAAGTCTTCTGAATGAAGTTTTGGGTTTGGATGCCTAGCCTCCTGGATCTCAGTTTCCTGAATCTACAATACTTGCTCTTGCTTTGAGGCCTTGAACATGTGATCTCTCTGAGCTCCCCATTTCTTCGTGGAACTGATTCCTCCCAATCATTCTTCAAAGTCCGTCTCAGATTCCAAGTCCTTCAGGAATCCTTGCTTATCTCCACCCTCTGCCCAACCTCCTCCACCCAGGTCTGAGCCAGAGCCTAACCTTTAGACTTCCTCTTGTGGTTAGGCTCAAAAATTATAATTTCTGCTTCCTCGAGCATGGGTGTGCTTTTAAAAACTCTTTTTAAAAAAACTTACTCTTATTTTGTGTGTAGGATGTGTGAGCACAGGCCTGCACGCCAGGGCACATGTATGAAGGTCAGAAGGCAACTTTCAGAATCTGCTTGCTCTTACCACCTCTCTGGGGGCTCACCAGGCGCATGCAGCAAAGCTTGGCTCACTGAGACATCTTGCCAGTAGGATAAACTCTTTGGTTCTTTATCCTTAGCATGCAGTGCAGGGCCCGTCACAAGCTGATGCTTCCCTTCACTGAGAAGCACTTTGGACTTTACTCACGCGGAGGAACACCCTTCTTATCCCTCAGAATCCAGATCCATCGCCCAAGGAAGAGCCTCACATGTGAAGCTTAACAGTCCCTCCTGATCATTGCACATGAGAAAGGTTTCTGTTTACTGCGCTAGTAGCATTCCAGTGACACTCATGGCTGGTGACTCACTGCTGTTGTGGATGTCTGTGTCCTTACAGTCTTGCTGGAGAAACCTTGTCCTCCGACCAGCACACACAGCCATGTACACAGCTTCTCCACCCCCATGCCCATGAAACAAATAAGAAAGGGGCAATATTTGGGATAGAAATAAATAAAACAATTAATTAAAAAATAAAATAGAAAAATTTAAGATTAAAACAAATTAAGTTTTAAAAAGTATACACCCATTCATATTTACACAAGACCGTGTAGACAGCACATGCCTGGTGAATAGAGACAGAAAAAACATTTACATTGGAGATTGTCTTTGACCCAGTTGCTCCCCATTGAGTCATATATTCTAAGACAGTAACAAAGACAAAGACACAATGATTAGACAGATTTATCCACAAGAGCACTAACTGAAGCAATGCTTACCATGGTAAAAAAAAAAAAATAGAAACAATTTAAATGTCTTATAAAGAGAGTTCTAGTTTGGATAATTACATTAACTGTCCCAAAGCTTCCATGTAAAAATTAAAAATTAAACTATAGAAATGGGTTTATTTGTACGTTAGTATTCATAATCTACTGTTGGCTTTATAATCAGGCTATAATACAAAATTATAGTATCATATTACTTTTATAAAAAATGGGCTTAGTATGTGCATAGAAGATAACTGAATAATTATTTACCAAGCAGTACAGGGGCAGGCCTGTCTTCCACCTGCTTACAGGTTTTCAGTGTTTTCTAATAGCACACAAATCATACTGCTGATAATCTTTTAGCGAGAAGAAAAGTTTGGATAACTTGGAGCGAGTTTTTTTTGTGCCTCCTAGACCCAGGTCCATTATAGATATAGATATTTTTGGACAAAGAGCAATCAAGAAAGAAAAAAACCATCAAGTGTCACAATTCACTAGGCATGCACTGTTTGCAAGGCCTGGTGTAAATATAAACTGTGAATATATTTTAACTTAATTTTTTTCTTAAGTTACATTTTTACTTATTTGTTTCATGTACATGGGGGAGGGAGGAGCTGGCAGGGTGTGATGGTCATAGGACAACATGTGACATAATTCTCTACTTCTGTGGTAGATTCTGAAGGTTAAACCCAGGCTGTCAGATTCCTTTACCCACTGGGCCATCTCACGAGCTTCTTCACTGATGAGAAAACAGGTAAGAGAAAAAAATACCCATTCCTCAGGTCAAAGAGAGAATAACAAATTTCATGTAACAGGTCAACCATCTCTGACTGTTCTTCCCAACAGAGCATCCCTCCGGGTACCCTCCTCCCACTAGGACCCTCCAATCCAGGCCAGCATGACAGGGATGAAAACAGGCCAGTCCCTGAGATCATTGTCCTCTGATGTTCCCTGGAGGCCAGTGATCCTTGCATCCAGGAAACCAGATCAAAACCATGGGGAGTTTGTCCTTGTAGTTAAAAGGGTGTTTGCCTGAGGATTGACCCAACAAGACCCACGATGACCAAGAACAATAAACACCATATACAGGCTGTGAAGCAGACTGGGTTGGGGATTCTTGGCTGAGTGTGTTCTCTTAGACCAATGTACGAGTCTTAAGACTTTGGCTGCATCATTTCAAGAAAGTAAGTTTTGGACTACCAACTCTCTCTGAGGTTCTGTCAATCTATAGCCTCAAGATCCTGGTCAAATGTGGATTATATTTCAGGTATGGCATCAGAGGGATGGAAGCATACATTTCTAATGTCCCAAAGGTTTCATGACACCAACCATCAGAGGGAGGGAGAAGTCCTTATCCCCAAGAGGAGGAAACTGGTTCTCAGAAAGAAATAATTAGACTTTAGAGTAACTTCCTTCATGGACTTCCAATGATTTCTCTCATTTTCTTTCTTTCTTTCTTTCTTTCTTTCTTTCTTTCTTTCTTTCCTTCCTTCCTTCCTTCCTTCCTTCCTTCCTTCCTTCCTTCTTTCCTTCCTCCCTCCCTCCCTCCCTCCCTCCTTCCCTTCCTTCCCTCCCTTCCTACCTCCTACACATGTCCTTAAATATCCATGTGAGTATATTGTTATGTTTCCCAGGAAATTTATTAGGATAAATTAGTATTTTCTCTGACAAAGAGGCTAAAGCTGGCATACTGTCTTCTTATGACAGAGTCATATGGGTTTGCTCAGCTCAGCCACAAGGCCTTTAGCCTGGCTCAGGAGTTGGGCAATCAATGCCTTCCCAAAGGGGAATTCCTTTCTGTTTTAAGAATTTTTAGGATGTATTGATGTTTTGCTTGCATATATGTATGAGTACTGTGTGTGCAGTGCTCATGGGGGCTAAAAAGGGGGGTCAGATGCCTCGGAACTAGGCAGGAAATGCAAAGAGCTCACCCACTCTCTAGGTCCAGAGTAGGAGTCTCCTGCTTCTTCTCTGCACACCTACCCTGGGTTGTCACCTCCCACCTTATGTTTTTCCAACCACACTTACTCTTGTCTCTCTTGTATGCTATCATAGCATAGCTCAAACACATGTGCGTGCACGCTTGCACACACACACACACACACACACACACACACACTCTTTACAAAAAAACAAAAGGAGTTATCTGTGAGGATACAGTTAAGAGACTCTGTAAGCAATTTTTTCTGTGTCAAATTTTGCTTCCTATGTTTAACACACATTGATGATTCTTATTTTTATTTATTACAATAGTGGCTGCAAAATGGTGACTTTGAAATGTCATTGACTATATACTAAGGACCTAGAGGCCACTACTTTTTCAGCTTACTACTGTCCATTTCTATCATTATTTATTTTTATGTTCAGGTTGTCCAAGAGTTGACAGTGTCTTCCCTTCAAGTGTGTTCTTTTACAGAAACCTAACTGAGCACCTCCTTACTTTCTGCACAAGGCCAGCTTCTGCTCTTCATTTTCCTGGAATCAACCATGTCAAAGAGCCTGGGTTCGTAATAAAGACTGGGATTGAACTGGTTTTGGTGACACATGCTTTTGATACCAGCACTCGGGACACTGAGACTGGCAGATATTCATGAATTCAAGATCACCCTGGTTCCAGGACAGCTGAGCTTATGTAGAAAGACCTTATCTCAAAAACAATTTTTTTTGTTGTTTTTTTTGTTTGTTTGTTTTTTGAAACAGGGTTTCTCTGTGTAGCCCTGGCTGTCCTGGAACTCACTCTGTAAACCAGGCTGGCCTCGAACTCAGAAATCTGCCTGCCTCTGCCTCTCAAGTGCTGGGATTAAAGGCATATACCACCACAGCCCAGCCAATTTTTTTTTTTTAGAGACTAAAATTGAAAAACCAGGTTCAGCTCTGGTGGGCTTGTTGGACTGAAGTCTGCATGCTTGCAGGCCTTCTCAGCCAGCATAGGAGGAAAGGATAGTCATCTCCGGTGGGCCTGAGTCAAATTCTGAGATCACTTGCTGCCTCTGAATACCAGCCCCAAACCCCAGAGTTTCCTCATTCTCTCTCATACATTCTTCCTCAGTGAGAACCTTCCTTCCCAGCCCAGTTTCCTTAACATCACAACACATGCAAGTAGATTTTTAGAATTGCTATACCCATTCCACCACGGAAAGGCAAAATATCCCATACTTACCATTCATCTTTTAGTCTGTTGTGTGGTCAAAGAATTGCATTCAAGAACTGCGTCCAAAGGGTGAGTTGTGGTTTTATTTCTTCTGCTGTGTCCAGGTTTCATCTGAAACACAAGCTCATATTTTTTTTGCTTCCATTTAATTTTGTTATCTACCCACTCCACTCAACATTGTTTAATTAATTTTACAGTTCTTGACATAGCCATAGTAGCAGTGTTCTAAAATTCAAAACTATACTGATGATTTTGAGGAATTGACGTTTGTTTCTTAGTTGTGCTCTGAACGTTCTCTGAGTCACTCACTGCTAGGTGTACCCGGCCCCAGTAGGATTTCCTGGGCCTTTGAGTCTTACCTCCCGTAGGCACCACTTGACTGCAAACCTTACCATGTTCTTTCATTTCCGCCAGCAGGCAAGTTAACTGAGCTTCTTCGACAAGTATGCCTGAGACCGGGTCCTTGCGTGAGAACCCGGGCGGCCAGATCGGCTTCTGATGATTTCACAGCTATTGTCATACGGATTAGAAAAGATACCTTGCTTTGTGGTATCACAGCTATCAAACAGGATGACGAGACCTTTGAAACAGCCGCACTCCTCGCCATTCCACGTGAGTGCCCTGGATTTACCCATGCCCAGCCTGCTGCTGGCAGCCAGAGCCTTCCTAGATCACTGTGTGTACAGTACTGTTTATGGTGACATTCAGCAATAAAACCACCTACTGAGTGAGAGCCTTGGGAATCAGCAGCTCTGGGTGGAGAAGGCCCTGTGCAGGAGAGCCACACCCTATGGGTGGAAAAGCCCAGGTAGAAACAGTGCTGGGCGGCTCCTTAGAAAGACATGGAACCTAATTAGAGCTTATTCTCTCTGGGACCTTGCCTCTAATTCATATTTAGGGTGTGTGCCAGCCCTGAAACCCAGCTAAGCAGCGTATTATTCCTGGAGTTCTGAATGATGGCGCACTCTGTGTTTGCAAGATATAAAAGGGCAATCAGAGGGAGAAGCTGCCATCGTCCTTTGCAGGTCCTTTGGGAACACCTGGAGAGGATCCCGCCAGTTTGTTAATTAACAAACAAGCTCCTTGTTTATAAGCACAAGTGGTCTCCTGGCACAAGTGACTCCCGGTCCTCAGGAAAGTCTGTCAGAACTGCAGGGCTGAGCCTCATCTTTGGTGCTACTTCCTTTCTTAGATCTACGGGACTGTGAGTATGTGCCATGCGTGGGTATCTTTCCTGCCCCCTCCTTAACTGTTTAGAAAGTACAGAGATCAAATTCATAGCCAAGCACAGTTCACCGAGCCTCACACAGCCCACGTGTGTGTGGAAAAGGCTTCCTGCGTTCCCATTGGTGAGTACCGAACTGGAAATAAACCCACGCCTGCGTGAACCCAGCGTCTGTATTATTGGCCTCACCAGAACAAGGATTTTTACGGGAAATCGCACTTGTGATGCAATGCGGCAGGATCATGTTCCCCCAGGAACATGGTGGATATATCTATGTGCATTAAACAGTCCAAACTTTTTCATATATGAAATGTGATTAGAGTTTGACAGAGCCAGGTTCTAGGAGCAGCAGCTGCTGGAGATGGAATGGCATCCGTTGCAGAGAGAGGCAGGGTGCCTTCCCATCAGAGCTAAAAGGGCCCTTAGCAGTCGCACAACTGTTGGAAACCCTACACAGATGAGGAAACTGGACCTAAGTGTTAGCCAAGCTCGCACAGACAAGGGCTGAAGCAGGGTCATGGTCAAAGTCTAGTTTACCATGTGGTTTAGCATCCAGCATCCTTTTACCCCGTTTGCATCTGCCTTTCATTAAAGTAGCACCAATGGCCTCTACCTAAGTGTACTGGGTACATTTCATCAGATGTGTTCATTGCTGGCTGAAAACGAATCTCTGTTGAACCTCAGAGTTTGAATATCTGATTTTTTTCACTCGATAAAGGAAAACTTAAGCACATTTAAATTAAAAAAAAATTTAAAGCATTCATTAATTTATGAGTCCAAGACTGTGGGAGGGAAAACATATTCAGTGTAACTGCAGCAACAAGGGAAGCTAAATGAATTTTACTGGTCAGAGTAGAAAGCTCCTGTCTAGAGGTTATTTATTTATTTATTTGGTAGAAATTTAAATTTCGGAGCTTCCCCAATCTACTGGTCTCCCAATTTGTGTTGCTTTTCTTAAAGTAACCGTTTCTGGCTTCAATACCCATTTTTCTCGCATTATTCCCATTTGAAAACACAGCCAAGAGCCCACTTCTGTAGAACTGTCATCTTCAGATCTGGGTTTCATAAATCAATCTTTACTAACAACTTGTTTACTTAAAAATAAAAAGTGGGTGCGGCTTCTTATTAATGTGGTCCATCCTGTGCTGTGCTGCTGTCACAGAGTCCTTCTCACACTTCTGGAGGCTGGGAGGTCCACTGGGGACAGCCTTCTTGCTGTGTCATATTTGAGCAGGAGGCAGAGGCGGCAGGAAGAACTCTGCATAACAAATTTACTCAGCTGACATGGCCATGCTCCACTCCTGAGATCAAAGCCCTTGGGACTTAATCTCCTCTTTAAAGGCGCCACCTCTCCATCGGTTTCATAAGGGATTCGTTTCCCAACATCTGAGCTTTGGGAACGCGTTCAAAGCACAGCAGTCTTGCTAAGCTCCTGATTCCAGACAGCCTGTCTGGATTCCTGGCATTGTGCAGTTGCTCAATAAGAACCTGTAAGTTACAGGTAGTGTTACGCAACATCTAACAACGTCTAGCCTTCTGCACCAACGATTTCTGGTGCAGGGTCAGACTTGGCAGTGTGGCTTACAGCGGGTAAGTGGCTTCTCCACCTCGGTTGGTTGGTTGGTAGCTGAAAGAGTAGTTCACACAGTGCTCTAATCATTGGTGTGATGACAAAAATAGTCTTACATTTGTTTGTTATTTATTTATAACATGGTGGGGTGGGTGGGGATGCATGGGCCAGAGTGCAGATGTGGAGGTCAGAGGACAACGTTCCAAGGTTGGTTCTTCTCTTTCATCTTGAGAGTCTTAGGAGTTAAACTTGGGTCATTGGGCTTGGCAGCAAGCACCTGTAGGGACTGGGCCATTTCACCAACCTTGATGAAAGTCTTCTAAAAGGGAAGGCTCCTGTGCTGTTTCTTGTATTGATTCATTAAGGATTTTTACCCTTTCTGAACCCCAGTGTTCTCCTCTGATTGGATTTGCTAAGTTTTCTTCATAGTTTTCAGTGAGTGTCTGTACTACCACTAAGTTAGTGAGCAAATGCCGTTACCCAGTTGTCTGTGAGTAGCTATCAAATGAAAGGGGAAATCTGTGTTCTGGTCAACTATGATATAATTAAATTTATCACAGTAAATTTAAATTATTTAGTAAGTTTATCATAAAATTGACCTTTTCTTGGTAAAACGGCAATGTTAGCTAAAAACATAAGTCAGCATATTTAATTTAATATTCAATCACAGTTTAAGTAAATGTAGGAACTTTAGCAATGTTAACTGCCTTCTTTTGCTCAGGTCACTTGTGTCAGCCATAGCTTACTGCATGTTGGATTGTCATCTAGACCAGAGGGACATTTCTTTCCATCCAAAATATTTGGTCCCTCTCACCAGGATCCCATAAAAAATTCTCACAGACTGGCTTCCTTATTTATGAACACAGACATTCCCAAAATATATTTGTGGATTAAAAGTGAGCACTACTCAGAAAAACTCTTGTATTCTCTAGTAGCTGTAGGGAACTATGTTTGAAATAGTATTGACCCCAAAGTTTTGGAGCCTACCAGATGGCTACCTGCTAGAGTATGTTGGGAGAACTTTTTGGGTCTCATGAACTTTCCTTCCTTAAATACAATTTTGAAATGAAGCACATTTTTCTATCCGATATGGGAACTAGAAAGGGACATTTTCGAGGAGCACTTGTTTTCAGTTCCAGTTGGATTAGGACTCTCATCTGGACAGGACAGAATAGGACAGGATAGGACAAAAGCCAGGTCTCCTATGTCTTGTTCAAACATTTGCTATAATTACTGGGAAAGAGTTAGGAAACTTCAATTTATTTACAAGAATGGCATGCTCTGGGTCCAAGGTTAGAACACTGACAAATTCTATCCAAAATATTGATTCAGAAAATGCCATGGTTGGATAAAGGTGGCTTCAAGATGTAGTGTTTCATGTCATATTCAGCTATTCTGATTGCAATTACAAAGCTGCTCAGGTAAACCTTGAGGTCCCATACCAGGGCCCATCCTGGCAGCTCTATACCAACGCATCCTGGATCTTGTTCCCCACAGAATGGGTCTGCTCCGACTTCTGGTGCTCTGCACCCTGGCTGCATGCTGCATGGCCCGCTCTCCTCCAGGCCCACCCCCACCACTCCCACCACAACATCCCTTCTCACCTCTGCGTCCCCTGGGCTGTAACAACTCTGAAGTGCTGGCAGTAGCAGGTTTTGCCCTGCAGAATATCAACAGAGACCAAAAGGATGGCTATATGTTGAGCCTTAACAGAGTTCATGATGTCCGGGAGCACTACCAGGCAAGTGACAGACTTTGGGGCAGCATTCGGACAGGCTGCAGGGACTAGCCAGGGGTGGCAACTTAGGGCTACTTGTCAATGGGTACTTTCCAGTCTGGAAACAGAATACTTTACCATCGTCAGCAGGTGTGCTGTAACAGTCTTGCTGTCCATAGGGACAATGACAAGAATGATCCTACCCTGTCCCACGTCCAGGCTTCAGGAGTATAGAAGAGCATGTTTCACACACATGAGCTTAGGCTCTCCCAGGAAGATGCTGTTGGTCTAGTTGTCCTAGAAGTGTTTCATGTGGGATGCGGTGTTTCTCCAACCCTATCATAGGAGGACATGGGATCTCTGTTCTACCTCACACTGGATGTCCTAGAGACTGGCTGTCATGTGCTCAGCAGGAAGGCACAGAAGGACTGCAGACCAAAGATATTCTATGAGGCGGTGAGTGCCTGTTCCCAGGGCCTGCTCAGTGTCTATCGTCTGCTCAGTTTCATCTTCATTATCTCCCAGGCAATAGGCCTGTGTGCCAATTCTAATACTGGAGACAGAGCCAGGTTTAGTCAGGGTAGGGAGGGTTCCTATGATTGGGGTCTTGCTGACTAGAGTTGAAAAGTTCCCCTCAAATTATTTCCTATTCTAAGATTCTTTGGCAGCTGAGCCAATGTTTATATTCTGAGAGAGAGAGAGAGAGAGAGAGAGAGAGAGAGAGAGAGAGAGAGAAAGAGAGAGAGAGAGAGAGAGATTGATTTCTGGAGTTTGAAGAAGGTAGGTAGACAGTAGCAATAATAGAGGATAGCTTGTGTTCTTTTGCTTGGCTTTGTTTGAATGAATATCCATATGAAGTTTTCAGATAGGAAAGAGGAAGGCTTCCAGTGTAGGTGCTGTCGGGGGCTTCCTGTACATAAAACTAAATGGCTTCAGAATTCATCCTTTCTCCTTTTTTAAAAAAAAATTTTTTTTTATATGTATGGGTGCCTTGCCTGCATCTATGTGTATGCACCACATTCATGTAGTGCCCACAGAGACCAGAAGGTGGCATAAGACCCCCGCTCCCAGTCTCTGACTGACTTCATATGCCATCTGGTGGAGGGTACTGAGAACCAAACGGGTTCTCTAAAAGAATAGTGAGGGTCTTAACCACTAAGCCATCTCTCCAGCCTTGAGCTCAGCCTTTCAAAATGGCCACTGGCAAGACCTGACTCTCAGTGATTCCGGAATCTCTTCCATTCACTGATGCATGGAAGATGCATGATATCAAGGAAGACAAAATGAGATCTTCAGCAGTTTGAAGTAAACTTTTTGATCAAGATCACTTTTTGTGACATACCAACCTGCACCTGTTTTTTTTTTTTTTTTTTTTTAAAAAGCCTACCCTATGCCTTCTTGTTATAGGTGGTTTAGTGACACTGGCCACTCATGGAGATATGTATGCTCACTCAGGGGCACACAGGTTTGGAGTTTATTTTGCATGTAATTTCTAATTTGAAGTTCCTGACCAGGGGATTTTGTTCTGGGCATGATTTGGAGGCTCCACTTCTCCCTGTGCTTGTCTCTGACCTTGCCACCTCCTACCCGTGAGTCCCTAGCGCCCATGTTCACTGGCATCGGGAGGGATCAAGGACATGCCATGCTGACGTGGCCATGGAGCATGGCATTGGGAAGCTGATTCTGGTCATTTCTGCAGTTAGAACTAGGCCATCCACATCTGTGTGTGAGGGGACTGGGAAGGTAGCTGTGTCCTGGGAAAAGGTTAAAGAGTGACGCAAAACAGGAGTTCTTCCCACTCCAAACACAGAACTGGATTTTAAGTTTCTCATTCCATTAAGATAAAATTCTACTTGGGGGAGGGGTGGTGTTTAACCTTGTGGTTCTCTGCAGCATGTCAACCCATCAAGTATATTTGTTTTTTTTCCTAGGTTTATGGTCAGTGCAAAGCAATGTTTCACATTAACAAGCCAAGAAGAGTTCTCTATTTACTGGCGTATAACTGTACACTTCGCCCAGGTAAATGTCCAGAGGGTTTTGTATATCTTGACATCAAAAAACAGAGAAGAGTATTGAACTGGCGCCTTTGTCAAGATGGCAGGCAATTTCCCTCTCTTCCTCTGTATTCATCACAGCATTGAGCTCCAACACCACCTCCCTACTGACACTCACTATGTACCCCTCCTCCCAGGGGACAGCCTTCCTAAAGTACTGTCAAAAGCTATGTCCTGCTCCAGATCCTAAATGTTCATTCTTCTGTGAGTGACACAATAGCAACAGCCTGTCCCAGGATCCTTTCTGTCTGTCCCACTGTCCTGAAACCCTTCCAGCTGGCTGCAGTGTTGTCAGAACACACACTGCACTCTCCTGTCTCTGCACTCGATTGAGCCTTTCCCCCCCCCCCCATTGAGTATGCCCTTGATGGCTTCTTTTGCAAAACTCATTCTTTTTTTTTTTTTTTTTTAAACATCCCCAGTGATGTTTTCAAGTTGCTCTTTAATCAAGAAAGGAATGGTACTTTCCTGGTGTAAATTTTTTTTCCGCTTTGGCTAAAGCACTCATGAAATGCATAACAGAACACGCATTGATTTATAGTCTTATATCTTCTATATGATGAACAAGCACAACCTTGATTTATAGTCTTATATCTTCTATCATATAAGATACATGCCCCTCTCCCCAGTTAAAGACTTCCTAATTTATATCAAGTTGCAGAGGTTATTACCATTGCTGAATAACAGGCAAAAATAAGGCTCGAATATGGACCACTGAAATAAGTGTGTGCACTCCTCCCTCTGGAGCCTGCTTTTTAAAAGAGAAGGTCTTGGAAAAGAGCCCATTGCATGGGAAAATGGGAAATGCCTACTAACAGCTTGCACTTCCTCACTGTGAAGACAGGGCCAGCCTGAAATCAATCTGGGTACTTCTGAAAATGGTGGCAATGATGCCACAGGTGTCAGGAGTAGGTGATGAGGCACACATGACACGTTGTGGGCACAGCCGTCCCGCTATCTTCCTCCACCCCCTAACATTCATTAGGGAAGACAATAGATTTTCTCTGAAAACACCCCAGGGCTTGATGATCACACATTTGCTCTCTCCAGCTCCTCCTGTCACGGTGTCATCCACTTATTTTACAGGCCTCTACTGGCTAGTCAGTATGTGCTCAGTTTATTCTCGGTGCTGAGGACCAAGGCAGAGAAGTAACCCGTGGCAATAATGAAGTGCCAGCCTCTCAAAGGCCCTTGTCTACAGGAGCAATGATGAGAAAGGACCTTGAGCTAGGGAAGGGACTGATGTGTCCACTGTTCTGACACAAAACTACAATACTGTCATCTACCAAGTTCGCACTTGAGAAGTAATCATGTTGAGAAAAAAAATCTCATAACGCTTTAAGCATTTTTACAACTCCATGCTAGGTTACATTCTTTGCTGTCTTTGACACTGTGTTGTCCACAGGCTATGGTTGGACATGCCCCATGTGGCTCTAAACAAAATTCTTACAGTAAATAAGTCCATCAGAGGGCAAGGCTATCTCATTTTGATCTTTTTTTTTTTTAATTACAAAAGGAATAGATCTTAGAGACTGGATATTAGCTCAGATGGTACAGTGCCAAGCGGGCGTGAAGGCCTGCTTGGATCCTAGCACTGCAGAAGCCAAGAATGATGGCACATGCCTGCAGGCCTAGTCTCTGGCAAGAAGATTGGGAGTTAAATGTCCCTTTGATTACATAGGCCAGCCTGGGATACATAAGACCTTATCTCGTGAAGGAAGGAAGGAAAAAGGGAAGGAAATAAAAAAATAAAGCACTACTTCTGCTATTATCGTATTGCCAACAACTAAATGTTTTTCTAAGAAAACTGTCTTTCTCACAGAATCCTTGCCAGTGCTGGATATTATCATTTTAGCCCAGTCTTTGCCTCTGGTATAATTTTATGATTATATCTATTATTAGGAGTGAAAATTAATAATATTTATAAACTATTCTCTCATTAATAGTTTCTAAAAGAAAGATTCATTCAACGTGCCCTGACTGCCCGTTCCCCTTTAACGTGTCAAACCCCAGTGTCCTGGAAGCTGCCACAGAATCGCTTGCAAAGTTCAACAGTCAGAACCCCTCAAAACAGTATGCACTCGTCAAAGTCACCAAGGCTACGGGCCAGGTAAAGCTAAAGTGCCCACGTCAGTTACAGAGACGTAGCTGTAGGTGGGGGTGGGTGGGAAAGGGGGAGGCTGTCTAGGCAGTCTGTCTGCCTACGTCCTAAGATCCTTTCCCTACATCCCCATTCCTAAGAGATCCACTGTGCATTCAGTCATGTTACAGCTTTTGCTATTCCTTGGAATTTGTATAAGTAGCAGGTGACTTGACTTTCTTAAAGAAAAAAGAACATTCCTAGTTTCATGTGAACTTGGGGTGAAACAGGTGCAGTATTTTCTGACTGATTATGGACCCTTTAGCAAGACAACTTTTGCTTCATTAAGGCCTGGGGTAGGTGTTGAACTTTATGAGTTGCGGAATAGGAGATTCATTTATATTTCAATTATGTGGATAGCTCTTGTATATAAATAAAACTAAAAGCAAATCTTCATAAGAAAAAATAAGCTAACCAAGAAAATTGCTTAGGGTGTCCTTCACATCTTTAACAGGGAAAGGCACTGATTTTGTATTTTTTCTTTTAATTTTATTTCATGTGCATTTGTATTTTGTCCGTGTGAGGGTGTTAGATCCCCTTGAACTAGAGTTATAGACAATTGTGAGTGCCAGGAATTGAACTCAGGACCTCTGGAAGAACAGCCAGTGCTCTTAATTACTGAGCCACCTTTCCAGCCCTGATTCATGTTTTCTAAATAGCAGAATTACTGTCATGGTCTTGTGCTTGTGTTGACTTTAAGAACAGTGAACTTGTGTGTTGACAGTGCCTCAGAATCAGTTCTATGCAAGGACTGTTGTCAATCCTGAGTTTCCCTGGGGTAAGATTCTAATGTCTTAACTCTTATTTCATGACAGTGGATGGGTGGCCCTTCTTACTATGTGGAATATTTGATCAAAGAGTCACCGTGTACGCAATCCCAGGCCAGCTGTTCGCTCCAGCCCTCTGACTCTGAGGTGGGTGTTCCCAACCGACTGCACAATCTCTACATGTTCACAGATCAGCAGTACTTGTTGAGTGCAAATTACACTGGGGTGTCACAAAGCACGTGATGCTTTTCCTTCCCTCAAGCAGTTAAAAACTGGGCAGGTCTTGATGCAGTGCTAGAATTTGATTCTAAGTGTGGTTTTCATCATCGATGTAATGTATAAAAATAATCATGAGAGGACTTGGAATAGAGCCTGGTGTTCCATATTTTGGACCACTTTTCACAATAGAAAGGCTAAGTAAAATAAGAGATGGGAACCCCAAAACTATCAGAAATATACTGGGAATGTGAATCAGCATGGTGTGTTGGAGCACAACTAGGCAAAAGTACTTTTCCTTATTTATTTATAAGTGTTTTATTGAGACACAGCTCATGTACAATAAGATTTATCCTTTTAAAGTATAAATAAGATTTTTGTTATATATTCACAGACCTGAACTACCATAACAACCTCATATTTTTTAAAAAATATTTTATTAGCTCTCAAAAGAAACTCATCTCCATCAAGTCAACCCCCATTGTTGCCTTTAGACGCCCCTAGAAACTATGAATCTGAGTTCTGTCTTAATAGCTCTGTTCATTTGGACACTTCATACAAATGGGATCGTGCAGAGGATGGGGGTGGGGAGAGATATGTATTTGAACAAGAAACTGGACTGATGAACTCCATCTGACTAGCCAATGAATGAGATTGGTGAAGTGTGCCCCCCACCAACCTGCTCTCTGTGCGTGCTCCACTGCATGCCAGCACCAGAAGGTCAGGGAGGTTTGATAGCTCATGAAATTCTAGCTAGTGTGGAATGTTCCACCCATTCTTGCCACAGGCACTTGTTCTTGCCACAGGTTTCTCTAGAAGGTTCTCTTAGAGCCTCTGAGCCATGGAGATAAAAGAGAAAGAAGGGATGTCTGGGCCACCACTTTACTCTAATGGATTTTCCCACCTTGAGAAATTTCTGGGCTTCATGTGACCAAGGAAACATATAGAAGGTAGACTTTGTTTGAGGTCTGCAGTTTCAGAGGGTTAGCATCCATGGCCATCATGTTGGACAGCACTGTAGCAGGCAAGTAGGCGTGGTGCTGGAGCAGTTGCTGGCAGCTTACATCTTGATCCACAAGTAGAAAGCAGAGAGCTAACTGGGTTTTTGAAACTGACAGCACCAGCACTGCCAGGGTACCGAGCTCGGCCATAGGAAAGGAAGACACAGACTCGGGTCATTCTTTATGAGAGAGTGCCAAAGCTTTTACTGGGCAGGTTCAATATATACACCAAGCCAGGGAAGGAAAAACACAAACTCAGGAAAAAACAGCAACTCAACTGGGGGCGGCGGAGGGGGGAATAGAATGTCAAGTGTAAATTCCCTTCCTGGGGCACCATGCCTTAGTCAGGACGTTTTGATCTTAGAGGAACCGCAGAATATTCCTTAGTAGACAGCAGCACACAGAAAGTCTCATAGCAGCCCTTCCAGGTCCCACAGAAGCCTCAAATCCCAATCCCAATGATACATCTCCTCCAACGAGGCTATATCTCCTAATCCTTCCCAACCACTTCTACCAACTAGGGACCAGGCTTTCAAGTATATGCGCCTATAGGGCCACTCTCACTCAAACCGCCACAGACGGATTTACTGTAAGGAAGAAACTTGGAGATACATGGAAAGAAAGTTTCAGTGCTAAAAACAGATTCAATCTAGTTGTTTGACAAAAGAGACTTTATTAAATACAGAGAAATGCTAGGTAGCCATTATAAAGATAATAATTGAAAAAGAAAAAAAGAAGACTATCAAATGCCATACAAAGATTTTTACAATATATTGTTAGGTGAGAAAATAGTCTTAAAATACTATATGCAATATGATCATAGAATTTAAAAGAAAAATATACATGCATAGAAAGAAGATTAAAAGAAAAGGATCAAAAGATTACAGGTAATGAGAACCATGCATGGAATTACAGGTCATTGCCATTTCTTTCATTCATGTAGTTCTAAATAATAATTTATTACATTTATAATAAAAAAGCCACAATTTTATGTTCAAATAGACAAAAGGTTAAGGAACTGAGAGTGTTTTTGCCTGAGAAGACAAAAATCCATTCAGAACACATTAAGGGCTACTGTTGAGAAGAAAATACCAAGCAAGCTTCTAACTGTCCAAGGGCAGACCTAGGGCCAGGCAGTGGATGGTGTGTAGACACAGGGGGGCCTTCCTAGAATCTACTGCTCCCATTGCTAGAAGTAAGCTGAACTCAGTTGTTTTCAGATAATTCACAGGGACCTGCCTGGGAGCCCACCCTTTTCCAAGGCAGGAGCAGAAAAGCATGGCGCAGCTGTGTGTCTACACAATCTGAGAGGGAGGGGCTTGAACCAGGAGGGAGGGGCTTGAGTCAAGAGGGAGGGGCTTGCATCTCTGCCCACCAGTAACTTAATACTCACACTATACCTCTCTTTCTTTTAGCCTGTTGGTATTTGCCAAGGTTCTCTGAGGGAAGGTTCTCCAAGCCAATTTCCTCTGACTCGACCCTTAGAAAAGATTATCACTGTGACTTGTGAGTTTTTCGAATCTCAGGTATTTATCTTTTGAAAATAACATTATTATCGTTGTGTGTTTGTACAATGTAAGCATATTGCGCACATGTGCCATGGCACACATGTGGAGCCAGAGGACAACATGGTATAGTTTGTTCTTTCTTTCTACCATTACACAGTGTCTGGGGGGTTGAACTTCCATCCCTGGGCTTGCAGGAGTGTGATGTTCCCTATTGAGCCCTGCCATTCTAACCCCCCTTGTGTTTTTCAACGGAATCAGGTGATGTCTTTCTAGGTGCCTATTTTCCAACCTCTTTTGGCTTTTTCCAAGCTCCAAAATCACTTAGGCCACATAAGCCCACACCTAAAGGAGAGATACGTATCCTACTGTTTTAGTTACAGCCCTGCAGAATAAGGGAGAACACTCAGGAACAACACAGTGAACTACACACTTGCATAGCTAATACAGTTAAGCCTTCAAGGTGCTAAATTTGGTGTCTCCAAGAACCACATCAGGGAGAATCGCTTCCGGAAAAATGTTCATTCTCTCTCCACAAACACTAAGTACTTACTGTGGGATAGCCTGATCCAGTCAGACAGACTTCCTGGGCTTCCCCCCCGCCCCCCCACTGAGCCCCTATGACCACTGTTGCCACCCCTGACCTGTCTGGGTTTCGGTACCCTCATCACCTGCCTGTTCTGATATCTAAGACAGACCAGTGGGAAGACTTGGATGGAGGGCACCTTACTGGGTGTGGCATAAAACAAACAGTAGAAGAAGCCACCTGCTGCCACTCCTGGGGACCCTGAGAACACCCTTTAGCCCCTCTGACCCACTGCTCTAAAATGAAAGACCTCAATCCAGCTTCTGCAGTTCTTAGTTCCAATTGACCCCTACCTATTGTGCTGTTGGTTTGTTTTTTTTTAATCAGGAAGCCCATTTCTGTAGCTCAGTGGTTCTCAAGCTGTAGGTGGCAACACAGGGGTCACCTACGTACAACCATTGGAAAACACAGATATTTCTATTATGATTCATAAGAATAGCGAGATTATGAAAATAATTTTATAGTTGAGGGTCACTACAACATGAACTGTTTTAAAGGGTCACAACATTAGGAAGGTTGAAAACCACTGGTATAGCTGGCTCTAAGCATTCAGAAACACTCCAAAGATGAGTGTGGTAACCCATGCCTGTAATCCCAGCACTCAGGATACTTGAGGTTGAAGATTATGGATTTGAGCCTAGGCTATCTTAAGACCGTGTTACAAATATGCAGTCACAAAACAACTGTGCCTGGTGTGGGTTATGGCAGGGCATTCCCTGTAGAATTCTGCATTTAAAAACATTGTTATTTCAGGCGCAGGTCCCTGGAGGTGAGAACCCTGCTGTTACCCAGGGCTCTAAGAAAATTCCTCAGAAAAACACAGCAGCCCCTACCAGCTCCCCCTCCATGACTGCACCAAGAGGATCTATCCAGCACCTTCCCGACCTGGATGTTGAGAATCTTAAAGACTCCAAGGGAGAGAGTCCTGAGGAAACCCTTCCTGTGCAGCTGGATCTAACCACAAATCCCCAGGGGGACACAGTGGACGTTTCCTTCCTCTACCTGGAGCCTGAGGAAAAGAAACTGGTGGTCCTGCCTTTCCCTGGAAAGGGACAGCGGTCTGCTGAGTGCCCAGGGCCTGCAGAGGACAATAACCCTCTGATTCTCCCACCCTGAGACTCTCTAACTGGGTTCCATAGGAGTATGGTCCACTGCAATAGCTGGGAGGTGGTGGGACTTGGGAAGAACACAGATGATCAAATGTAGACAGGCTAATAAAGTGTGTCCTTCTGATGCTTCTCTATCTCAACATGTTGACTGGAAATGGAAATGAGACTAAATCCCCATTCTGGACCACACTGGTTGGGTTCTGTATACTGGGTGGCATCCTGTACAAACTGCCCAGACTCCAACTACCTTTTTGTTTCTCTTTCCCTTCTTAAAAGAATCCTTTTAACATCTTTACTTATGCAGAACTGATGTAATACACATAAACAAGAATGGCTATAACATCACTCAAAGATTTAATCTAATGGGTCTATCGGGATCTGAGGCTCACTGTTGTCACAAACGCTCTTTCTGTGGTTTGTGACTGTGACTTCAGTCGTTTTTGTGGTAAAAGGGCAGCATTCTTAGAGGAGCTACTATAGACATCCTCCAGCTTTCTTTTTAAAAATTACTTAAACAATTTTTCATACAGTATATTTTTATCGTTTTCTTCCATTGCCAATCTCTTCCCAAGTTCATGAAGTTGGGGGTTCAAGTTTCTTTCCCTCTCTTAAAAGAAAGGGGGGAACACACACATAAAACCAAACCTCCTCCCAAAGGCACAAAGCAAACAAACAAAAACCAACAAAGACCCATGGAGTCCATTTTTTTTTAACTACTCTTGAGCATGAGGCCTGTCCTGAAGTGTGGCCAATACACAGTGTCGCTCCATTGACAAGAACTGATTTCCCCTTTCCAAGTAGTTATCAATTGCAAGTCGCTCTTTAGTTAGTGGTATCCACTCCCCTTCTCCATGCTAGAATTTTATCTGGCTTATGCAGGTCTTGTGTACGATGGCCCAGACTCTGAGGTCATATGTGCTGTAGCCCTGGTGACTCTAGAACATGGTGTTTCCTTGGAGTCATCCACTACCTCTGGCTCTCACAATCTGTAGTACTCTCTGCACGTTGTCCACTTTGTGGGTCTCTGCGTTAACTACCATCCACTTCAAGAATAGCTGCTCTGATGAAGGCTGAGCAACACTCTGATCTATGGGGACAGCAACATGTCATTTGGGGTCATTTTATTGTTATGTTCATTTAGCAGAATAACAGTAGTAGGTTTTCTCCTGGTCCCATGACCTATCTAGTCTTGGGTTCTTGGCCTTATTATCATGGTAGT
This sequence comes from Rhabdomys pumilio, assembly GCA_030674055.1. NCBI lineage: Eukaryota > Metazoa > Chordata > Mammalia > Rodentia > Muridae > Rhabdomys > Rhabdomys pumilio. Next base: position 8,607,238 of record JANHMN010000011.1, read on the forward strand.
ATGGGTTCCATATAGTGGAGCAGGGCTATTTTAAGTCATGGCATTTGAAGCTATGAGAAATTGATGATTACTGAGTGCAGAGCACCTTCCAGCACCATGAATGCTAAATCAGTAAGGTGAAGCTGCGGAGCTCGATCCCTCCATGTTTGATAATGTAAATACTTATTGTTTTGTCTCTTAATTCATTGAATTACTGATTCTATATAATATATATAATTATATATAATTTATTTTTATTTTCTGTTCATTGGTATTTTGCCTGCATGTATGTCAGTGTGAGGGTATCACAAGCCCTAGAACTGAAGTTACAGACAGGTGTGAGCTGCCATGTGGGTGCTGGGAATTGAACCTGGATCCTCTGGGAAGAGCAGACAGTGCTTGTCTTGGTGTCCCATTGCTGTGAAGAGACATCGTGACCAAGGTAACTCTCATTAAGGAAAAGAGTTGATTGAGACTGGCTTACAGTTTCAGAAGTTTAGTTTATTGTCATCATGGGAGGAAGTATGATGTTGTGCAGGCAGACATGGTGCTGGAGGAACGGAGAGTGCTACATCTTGATCTGAATTCATTAGAAAAAGGCTGTCCTGTATTCCACACTGGGCGGAGCTTGAGCATATGTATAGCTTCAAAGCCCACCTCCACAGTGACACACTTCCTCCAACAAGGCCACACCTTCTAATAGTGCCACACCAATGGGCTAAGCATTTAAATACGCGAGTCTATGGAGGCCATACCTATTCTTAACTGTTGAACTATCTCCCAGCCTCTGAATTTTTCTTCACATTTCTCTTAATTACTTTGAACTCTTTGCCAAGCAGCCAATAGTTCTGAATTTTAAGTGTTGGATTTCTGGTTCTTTCTTTACATGGTTGTACTTGAACAACGTGGCATTCGTTAGCACCTGGATATCTGAAGAAACCTGGGGACTTGTCACAGTCACTGGTCAGAACATCTATAGTTCCTTAATTCCCTATTTGCCTCCTCTTAAAGGACTAGTCTGGATTGCCTATACTGTTTCCAACCTCAGCTTCTTTTCATCTGCCTTGAAGGTCTGAGGTCTTGACAGTAGGCCCCCTTAGTGAGTCAGGAACACAAAAAAAGCTCTCTCTCTCTCTCTCTCTCTCTCTCTCTCTCTCTCTCTCTCTCTCTCTCTGTGTGTGTGTGTGTGTGTGTGTGTGTGTGTGTGTGTGTGTCTGTCTGTCTGTCTGTCCTGTTCCATCCATTTGAAACAGCAGATGTACCACTCTCCATTGTTATATAAACCCTCAGAACAAACATCAAAGGGAATGAAGGGTCCTATCATGACATTCAATTGTGGTCTTTCCTTTTCTATAATTAAAAAAATCATGGAGCCAATTTCCTCTTTGTTGGAAATACACACACGCACGCACGCACTCATGCACACACGCACATGCACACGCACCCACAAAATCAGTCAGGATCTATTAAGAAGAACGGGGTAAATCAACCCAACCAAAAAGGCATAGGTGATGACCTGTAACAAACCCTTTAGGCCAGGGAAGAGAAGGACAAAAGATGTTGCAGTACCTGGAGAATAGTCACGATAGGAGACCTCTGGCATCCCAGGCCATAGAAGGCAGGAAGAGAGGTGGTAGGCTACCCAAGCCCAGTGTGAGCTGAGCTGTGGATCAAAGCCTGCCTTGAAAGAGCAACCTTGGTGATAGGGTAGAGAACCCGAGACTGACCAACTAGATAAATACACTGCCTTTTTCCTCCCTCTGTCCAATCTTCTCTACACTTTGGCTCTTTGAGCCCAATAGTAAACCAACCAGTACAGCTAGCATTTACTAATCCCTGTAGGCTTAGAATCTTCAAAACCTACTTTAATAAGGGTTTTCAAACGCTTCAACCCCCCTTCTAGCCCACCATCCAAAGGTAGGGGAGAAAGGATGGTAAATAGAACAAGGGATGTAGACCTGTTTAGAAGTAGTTCTTGCAGGTGTTCTTTCAGTAGTTCTTTCTCTGTTGTCAGAATACCAGCAGTCCAGTTCAGTAGTGTCAGGATACCAGACACAAATCAGCAGCAGTGGCATGATCCAGCAGAAACAGTCAGGTCTCCGAAGAATGGGCTTGAGTCAGCAGGAATGACCGGAACAAACTGGGGTGCCAGAAGTTCTCAGTCGTGCCTCTCTCAACTAAGCAAAGATGCAAGACCAATGAAGTGTTGCAAGGCCAGTTATGTAAGCACCCCATCACTGTTCACTGAATCCTACTTATACTCTCTCCAAGCATCCTGTGTCCTCATGAGGGTCTTGCCTTAGCAAAACACCATGTGAGTCTTCCTCAGCAAGACACCACGTGAATCTGCATCACCTGACACAACCAGAAACTTCTACTTCAATTCCCCAGGATTTGGGCCAAATAAAGAAAATTAAACAGAGACAGACCTGGGGCAAATAGAGAAACCAGTCCCAGCAGAGGATTTTCCTAAGGTTAGTCTACAAGCCACACTGAAAGAAAGATGGAGAGGACCTTGGGCTTTGTAACTCCCTCTAACTACGACCTTCTTCTTTTCTTGACTACATTCTTGGAGTAGGCTGTTCCTGTACTCACCCCTCCTTATCCACCATTCTTCCTTTCCCATAATATGCTAATGGGATGCTAAAAATATCCTTAGACTAAAGTCAAAGCAGAGCCTTTGTTTACATCTGCTTTGCTCTTTGTGTTGTGGTCACGCTGATTTGATTTTTCAAACTTTCTCAAGCAGACATCATCTCACTTCTCTGTGCTTCTTGCCTTACCAGCAACACTGTCTGAGACACAAGCTCCAGTTCCTCTTCTCTTGTTCAGCTCTTAGATGTGTGCAGTTTATTTAGTTTTCAATTCGCAATTTTTTCTTAGTCTGCAAATTTCGTGTGTGCAAGACAACCAATATCCTTGCCAAATAAACAGTGATTTGCAGATTGCTAGTGCTAATTGTTCTGGAACTATATGAATTGAGCATTTCTACGTGAGTGATATTACACCTCTTTCTGGACTGGTGAGATGGCTCAGTGGGAAAAGATGATTGCTACCAAGCTTGATGACTTGAGTTTGATCTCCAAGACCCATGTCATAGAAAGAGGAAAAACAATCTCCAAATGTTAGTCTCTGACCTCCCTGATATTCCCATGATTCCAGGTCACAATATTGGGTCTTCAGAGGCCAAAGGTACTGATTCTAAAAGTTCTGTCCTCACTACTGTTCAAAATGTGTTCCTTATACTTATTGAGTCAGTCTTGGCCTTCAGTGAGCAATGGCGTTTTGAACACATTAAGAGTAACAAAAGTTACTGATAATACATTGGTGTTATATTAAGGACAGAAATTAAAGCCCTTCCCCTTGAAGTCATCTAACCAAGAGTGAGTCTAGATATAAATAATCTACTCTGCTTTTCCTGTGTCTTTCCTCATCCCTGTCTGTCTGTGATATGAATCTAAATCCATGCCTTTCTAAAGGCTGTCTTGTAAATCTGTCTGTCTCCGACTCTCTGTGTGTCCCTAACAAGGAGACAATTCTGTTTTGAATTTATTGAAGAATATAAAAACAACACATGAGAAAAGAAGAAGGAATTCTTTATAGAAATCTTTCACAGAGTTTGACAAGGGACTAAGTCACCGACTCCAACTGACCCAGAAAACAAACAGTATTCCAACATCGTTGTTTCTTAAGCAATATCTGTATGTTGCATCCAACATTTATGGTGGATTATATAAGGGATTTCCAACCTACAAACACACATGCTTTGCTCGTGGGCCAGGGGCATGAGGAATACATATGTTAGGATCACAGTTGTGCATTAGCTTGGGCTGTAAAAGTTGATTTCACCAGGCAGTAGTGGCTCACCTTTAACCCCAGCACTTGGGGGGCAGAGGCAGGTGAATCTCTGAGTTCTAGGTTCACCAGGGCTTCTTGTAGAAGCCCTGTATCAAAAAAACAAAAACAAAACCAACCAACCAACCAAACAAACAAACCAACAAACAGTTGACTTTTTACACAGAGAAACCCTGTCTCCAAACAAACAAACAATCAAAACAAAACCCTTTCCCCATTCCCCATTCTCCATTCCCCTTCTCCTGTGAAAAGATGGAGAACCATCCTCCCTTCCCCCAATATCCCTGACACATAAGTCTTTGCAGGGGCTAGGTGCATTCTCTTTCACTGAAGCTAGACAAGGCATCCCAGTTATAAGAACGGGATCCACAGGCAGGCAACAGGTTTCAGGACAGCCCCTGCTCCAGTTGTTGGGGGAATCTTCGTGAAGAACAAGCTGCACATCTGCTGCATATGTGCAGGAGGTTTAGGTCCAGCCCGCGTATGTTCTTTGATTGGTGGTTCAGTTTCTGAGAGCCCCAAGGGTCCCGGTTAGTTAACTCTGTTGATCTTTCTGTGTAGTTCCTACCCTCTCTGGGGCCCTCAATTCATCCCCCCAACTCTTTTATAAGACTCCCTGAGCTCTGTTCATGGTTGGCTGTGGGTCTCTGCATCTGTTTCAGTTGTCTCCTTGGTGGAGTCCCTAAGAGGACAGTCATGCTAGGCTCCTGTCTGCAGGCATAACAGAGTCTCATTAATAGTGCCAAGGTTAGTCACCATTGCTGCAGATCTTCACTGTAGAGAAAGCTCAGGAAGAGGTGAGATGCTGTAGTGACACTCCATGCAGCAGTGAGGAGAAAATCTAGGCAGGATCTCTTGGATTCCTTCTGAAGCTGCAGCCTCTACAAGCACGTATTCAGAGCATGTATTGCTGTATTCAGCCCTGTTCCCAGTGACAAGCCCTTCCCCAAATGGAATAGTCACCCAATTTCTCAGCCCCTGTCTGTCTCACCAATGTCTTCTTTCATATGATTTTCTTTAAGGGCCACAAGTAATGAGGATGGCATCGGAGGGTCTCTAGTTATAGCACAAACACTAATGATAGTAAGTGGTACCAGTCACTCTGCACTTATGCTGTGCCCAAGGTTGTGCCAACTGACATAGACATGGCTTCTTATATATTGCACAGCATTTCCAAGAACTAGCAAAACCTAAGAGTCAAAGGATGTGGTGGTTTGAATAAGAATGCCTCCCGCCCTGTGCTGGATATTTTTATGTCAACTTGACACAAGCTAAAGTTATCTGAGAGGAGGGAACTTCGATTAAGAAAATGCCTCCATAAGATTGGGTTAGAGGCAGACACTAGAGTATTTTCTTAATTAGTGATTGATGGAGGCAGGCCCAGCCTATTCTTGGTGGGGCCACCCCCAGGTTGGTGGCCCTGGGTTTTATAAGAAAGCAGGCTGAGCAAGCAATAAGGAGAAAGCAAGTAAGCAGCACTCATCCAGGGTCTCGGTATCAGCTCCCACTTCCAGTTCCTGTCCTGACTTCCTTCCATAATGAATGCTGATATAGAACTGTGAGCCAAATAAACCCTTTCCTCTCCAAGTTGCTTTTGGTCATGGCGTTTCGTCACAGCAATAGGAACTTAATTAAGACACCCCCACATAGGTTCATATATATTGGAATGCTTAGTCATCAGATAGTGGAACTACTTGAGAAGGTTTCGGAGGCGTGGCCTTGTTGGAGTGAATGTGGCCTTGTTAGAGGAAGTGTGTCACTCAGAGTGGGTTTTGAAGTTTCAAATGCCTAAGCCAGGCCTAGTGGCTCTCTCTTTCTGTTGCCTGTGGGTCCAGATGTAGAACTTTCGGAGATATCTCACTACCATGTCTGCCTGTGCATGCCACCATGCTCCCCACAATGATGATAATGGACTAAACCTCTGAGACCAAAGCAAGCTCCAATTGAATGCTTTCTTTTATGAGAGTTGCTGTGGTCATGGTGCCTCTTCACAGCAGTAGAATAGTGACTAAGGCAAGGGAGTGCTACAGCATCACACAGTAAGAAAGTAACAGTGCCAGGGTTAGAAATGTCCATTTGGTTTCACAGTCACAGCTGAAGGTCATGTCCTTCAAGAGGCAGGCTTGAATGAGTTACCTCTCTCAGATAATTTTTGTTGTGTTCCACTGAGGAATTTTAGCGCCATAATCCAAAGATGCAGCAGACAGTAGAGATTGAAGAAAACTTACTCCCAACTCCATCGCCATACCCACACAATAAGTGCTTAGGGTCAAACACACCCTGAATCAGTTGTCTACCAGGTATAGGGTATTGAACAAATGATGGTTTTATCCACTCATTGGTGTTATGTCTCAACTTTCTCCACACTAATCATTTACAGACTGTTGACAGATATTTGAACCTGAGGTCAAAGTGAACATGCCCAGTTATACAACAAAAAAAAAATCTATAAAGACCTTGATCAGTTGAGTGTGTGTCACTGTAGAATTCTCTGCTGTGGTGGACCACAGCGGATGATGCTTTAGCACAATGAAGGCTCTCACCACTGCATTGATTCTAGTCATCCTGCAGTGTTCCCATGCCCTGAGTCCCACCGACTGTGATGCTTCCAAGCCTTTGTCTGAGAAAGTTCTAGACCTGATCAATAAAGAGCGGAGGAGTGGCTATGCTTTCCAGTTGCTGCGGGTCTCTGACGCCCACTTGGACAGCGTGGTAAGACATGGCCAATAGAGGAGCTGAGCTGGGGGACAGCGTGGAATCAGGGAAAGGGACTGGAGTCTCAGAGCAGACTACTTTGCATAATTAACAACTTTAGTCAGGTTTCTTGTTTAGTTTCTGAGGCTTGCTCTGAGTTGTTGGGTTTGCCTCTAAACTAATTTTCTTTATTGGTATGTCAGTAAATATGCATCAGTCTGTAACTATTCTGAAGCACTATAGAGCCCATTGAATACTGGGAGCTTTGAAAAGGAAACTAGAATTAGCTGTGCTTCTCAAGAAAATAATAGCCTGCAAAATTCATGTAGGCCAACTGTGAAAAAAATAGGATAATTTTGTGACCATATGCATGCCAAAGATATTGGAGTGATTTAATGACAGATCTCTTAATACTGAAAGGGAAATGTGCTGGTGTGTTCTGGAGGATAGACGGGATTTGAATAGATGTATTCTAGCACCACATCTTCCCGAGGGAGCAGGGAATCAGCAAGAGGAATATTGCAAAACAATTGACTAAGATGGGGATTGCAGAAGTTCAGCAGGACTCTGGAAAGGCTGGAGTCCAGTGTGAAGGTGGAAGACAGTATGAGCTGATCTTGAAGCCAAGCAAGCTTGCTGTCTTCACTTAAACGGTACGGTTGTTTAAACCGGATTTGATAGGCACATTGGGACTATGGAGAGATGCTGTTTCCTCACCCTGCAGCAGTAAGAGTAACAATAACAACAATAACAATTTCATACGTTTTCTATGACGGAGTGTCTGAAAGCAGGAAGCCAGACCAGGGACAACTGCAGATGAAGCACAAAGCAGTTTATATGTTTTACAGCATTGGAGATGGGGAGCCACTGCCAAATGCAGAAAACAGGAACACAGGAACATAAGACAACAAACAATTTAATGACCATCTGTCCTGTCACTCTCTGAGCTCTTTATCATACTGTCTAACACAGGGTCAAAGAGAATGCTACCTCTGAATGGCAGTACAGAAAGTGGGGGGAGGGGACACAGCGGGAGGAGGCAGCAGAGGCAGGTGATAGGGACATGAACTAAGAAGCTGTTCATGTATCCAGGAATGCAGAAATGAGGACCAGACCGAGGCAGTGGTCAAAATACAGACAAGACAAGACATGAGAGACGTTTCCAGGAAAGACTACTCAGCTTTGTTTATGATTGGCTAAAGGAAAAAAGTTGATAATCACAAGATGGATTTATATTTTTTTCTTGCTCATTTTGTTCGGCTGCTGTTCTCTGCTGCTAAGGAGGGGAAGGCAGTTCAGGAACAGGCAGGACCACAAATACAGACCAGAGGAGGGGTAGTCACTGTCACTTTTAACTCCGGGCTTGCACTTTCAACACCTACCCAAATCAATGGGCCATTTAGTGGCAGCTTCTTAAAGGTGAGAGAAGAAACCTCTGGATCCATAGTAGTGCGTGCTGTAATCTCAGCACTCGGGACTGTGAAGCAGAAAGCTCAGCTCAAAGCCAGCCTGGGTTCTTACATCCTGGAATCCTGTTCTTTAAACAGAGAGAGAATGAACAAGGGACAGAGAAATGGGAATAGGAAGAAAGAAGAGAGAAAGAAAGGGGAGGGGACAGGAAGGAAGGGGCAGGGGAGAATGGAGGAAAAGAAAGGAAAGGGAAAGGACAGGGGCCTGGAGAGAAGGCTTGGCAGTTAAGAGCACTGGCTGCTCTTCCAGAGGACTCACGCGGCAGCATACAATTGTCTAGAACTCCAGTTCCAAGGGTTCTAACACCCTCACACAGACATACATACAGGCAAAAACACTAATGTACATAAAATAAGACTAAATAAATCATTAAAAAAATAAAATGAACAACAACAACAAAAACCTAAAATAAGTCAAAACAAACAAACAAAAAATCTGTGCTTCCACATCCTTCTGACTTGTTCCTTCCTTGTCATCCCTAGGGAAAAGCCACTGTCTACTACTTAGTTTTAGATGTGATAGAATCTGACTGTTGGGTCCTCTCCACAAAAGCCCAGGACGACTGTCTTCCAGCTAGGTGGCAGTCTGAAATAGTAAGTAACTGGGGCCGCTGGGTTCCTCTCGTCGTCCATTCTTCCATCTAGTCCGCTCACTCACGGGAGTATAGTCTGGGCTATGCTGGGCTACCACAAGGGAAAAGCTGCTGGTGTTTTGAGATTCATGAAGATGATATTAACCTTCAACAGTACTCTCGAGGTCCCTTGGGATAGCATCACCAGTGTCGAGTCTTGGGCAAATCAGCAAACATCCTTAGGCTTCAGTCTTCTCAACTCTAAAGTGAGAGTTGGAGAACATGGACTCCAATGTTGTTTCCAGACCATGTAGCCTCTGAATTTATGAACTGGGAATTGTGTGCTATGAAGACTGATCCCATTAGCAGTAATGGCCATAGTTGCACTGAGGAATTATGTCTCTTCCTGCATGTAGACCTGGATACTGAGGCCACTCTCCCTTTCCCAGGTGAGAGTGCAAAGGAATGAGCAGACACAGGATGCTAGTTCCAGAAGTGAAAGTTTTACACACCATGGGGCTCTATCTAGTGCTGCCTCCTTTGAAAACATTTGAGATATGGTCACAGTTCATTTAAACAAGTGCTCTCATAGGGTTTGGGGTGCCAATGGTGGGCAGCACACAGTCTGTGATAAGACAGATGGAGAATCCCCCAAATACACAATATGTGAGATGGTCGCTGTGTTTCCTCACAGTCAACCTGAGGCACATAGGTTCATAAGGGCTTAAAATCCTCTTGTTTTACAGGTGATTGGACAATGTAAGGTAATAGCCACAAGATACTCAAATGAGTCTCAAGATCTTAGCGTGAATGGCTATAACTGCACCACAAGTTCTGGTAAGGTCATTGACTGAATTGCTAATTGACTCCAAGTTAACACAGAACTCAGTCATAACAGTGGCATCCATTATGTAACAGCATGACAGAATGGGAGAGGGAGTCTCTCCATTGGTCCTGCATTAATTAGAATACGAATCTCCTGAAAATAGACAGAGGGCAGCTCCCTGTCTCTGGCATACCTCGATTAAAGAGATTTACTGTATAGAGGTGGGGATTTAAAGAGACAATATACACCATTGCAGAGGCTTAGTTCTGGGGTTAGGCCAGCTTGAGCTTGAATTCAAACCTCGTTATTTACCAGTTATTTCTTAGTCAACACTGTTGAGATGGAATCATGTCTTCATTGTGTCTAGATTTTGCCCCCAAGGTCGTGCCATTGAATGCAGGCCAATTCCAACTATTTTATCTCCAGAGTAATTGTGGCATGGGGAACAGGTTACTTAATCTATTTTGGCTTTCGTTGTTTAAAATTCTTGTTGGAATGAAATAGAATGAGTACGCTTTGCAGAATACTTGGCACTTCTTAAGAACTGGCTTCAACAGTTCTATATTCCAGTGTATAAAGTAGTTATATGCTGTGTTATATAGTGCCAATCATTCCATTTAATCTCATACAAGGCTAAGAAGTAAACGTTATGGAACTTTCTATTGCAGAGATAAAAATAATTGGGGCTGGCAAAGACTCCAAGGTGTGTTCTCAGAAGCGCACTGAGGCATGACAAAGAATGCTATTTCTCCATCTCTACAGTGATCATGCTAGCGTCCAGACTCTTTAAGTATTTTAGTATTTTTCCAAAAGAATTAGGTTTTTTGTTGATGTTGTTGTTTGGTTGCTTTTGTTGTTGTTGTTATTATTGTTGGTTTGTTTGTTTTTAACAAAACAGGGTTTCTCTGTTTACCCCCTGGGTGTCCTGGAACTCACTTTGTAGACCAGGCTGGCCTTGAACTCAGAGATCTGCCTGCCTCTGCCTCCCAAATGCTGGGATTAAAGGCGTGTGCCATAATTTTAAAAGGACATATTTCAGCTCAAATAGTTCAGGAGTTCAGACTGAACAATCAACAACACAGTAGCTTCTATAGGAAATTGCTTCCAGAAGTGTGAGTCTGAAGGCAGCTACAGGTGATTCCCTGTGGGTGAGAAAAAAGGAGGGAGGGAGGGAGGGAGGGAGGGAGGGAGGGAGAGAGAGAGAGAGAGAGAGAGAGAGAGATTGATTGTGCTCAATCATTTTCTATAGCTTTAACTTAAAGCTGCCATTCTCTCCTTGACAAAGATAGGAAGTGTAGATTAAAGCAGCAACTTGTAAAGTCCCGAGTGGGCGTGTCATCATGGATGAAGGTCACACGGAGTGCAGGGAAGAACAGCTCCTGCCTCACTGATCTCTTGACAAGTTACTCTAACCTTCAATTAGTCTGTCTGTAATAACAGTGTCACTCTCCGGGCTATGCTTACATGTGCTGTATCCTGACCTGGCGTTGCCGCATCCAACTCTGACCCTGTGGCATCACTGTCTTTCTCTTTCCTCTAGTCTCTTCAGCACTTCGCAACACCAAAGACAGTCCTGTACTCTTAGACTTCTTTGAGGATTCCGAGCTCTACAGAAAGCAAGCCCAGAAGGCCCTCGACAAGTACAAAAGGGAGAATGGTGACTTTGCCTCTTTCAGAGTGGAGCGGGCAGAACGGGTTATAAGAGCGGTGAGTTCCCACTACCCCAGCCTGGCGGATGTGAGCTGAGAGGCTCGCCCTGTACACCCGCCTCACCTGGGCAGCTGCCTTTTAAATCGTTGCAGCCTTTGATGCTTAGTGAACAACAATCCCATAAACTTCTCTTATTGAAGAGACAATGGGATGAGGATGGAATTATTATCTGACAGGGGAAAAAAGCCAAAGGAAACACAAGAGCATTATTGGATTGTTTGAGCACTAAAAACCATCCAGTGTTAGACTCCTTATAGAAGAATACTGAGGCTCAGAAAAAGCCTCACCGTGACCAGCTTTATAACTAAGGGTAAAGTCTCTGCCTCTTAGACCTAGAGTTCTAGTGCCTCCCACCCAGAGCTGTCATGTGGAACAGCCAGGTAATGTTTTAGCATTTGTTTTTTTTTTTTAATATGTATTTTTAAGACTTATGTATTTCTCCCTCTCTTCCTCCTTCTCCCTCTCCCTCTCTCTCTCCCTCTCTCACAGAGAAAGAGAGAGAGAGAGAGAGAGAGAGAGAGAGAGAGAGAGAGATGGGGAATTGAACTGGTCCTTTGTAAAGGCATTATGTACTCTTAACTACTGAAATATCTCCCCAGCCTCTGCCAAGTGTTTTGAAAAGAGAAAATTACATTGTTTCAAACATTGGGAATGACTATAATGTGGTATCCTATGAAGAATGCTCTGAACCAACAGGCACTGGCGAGAGGGAAGAGAAAGGTCGCAAAACAATACTTAGCGTGTGAGCCCATGTACATGAAGTATTTAAATATCTGCACAATCCCTGTGTGGACAAAGCCTGTAAAGAGAAGCACATCAAACCAGTGGGAGTAGGGCTGGGGGATGGCACACAGGTTCAGAGCACCGACTGCTCTTCTAGAGGACCTGGGTTGGATTCTAAGAACCTATGTAATGGGTTCACAATCATCTGTAACTCTTGATCTGGATCAACCCCTTTTCTGACCTCCTTGGACAGAAGCATATGCAGGAAAAACACCTCACACATAAAAACATAAATAAAATGAAAAAAAAGTAACAGTGACACCCCCAAGAATGAAGATCTGGGGCTCAGAGAGGGTGTTTTTCCCTGCTATGCTTCTGCCTGTACACTACAGAATTTCTGGAGAATGGTGCTCTCTTATCACTGATGTGATACATTTTTATTCAGCAGAAACCAAAGGATAATAGCATGTGATCATCATTTTAATTCCCTTAATGTTATACAAGATGTTGTATAATGGGTATCTATTACTTTTCCTCTTAGATTTTATGCTCATGAAACTGTGTTGATTCCTCTGTTCTAGAGAGGAGGGGAAAGAACCAATTACTATGTGGAATTCTCAGTGAGGAACTGTTCCACACAGCATTTCCCCAGATACCCTCCAGTAAGTATGACACACTGTCATTTACAGAGTGCCCACTACCCCAAGGGGCTCCTCGTACACATGTTCACACCACCCTAGAAGATAAGCACTCACATTTGTTCTGATTTGCAGATGGGAAAATGGTTTCAGAATATACATAATATTATATACATATGCCTAGAGTTGAATTTTCAATTCTTTAAGACTAAAGTCTTAGTGAGCTAATAACTAGCATATACTAAGGCCATCTACGCCAAGTATCGATGCTTGCAGGTATTCGAGATGACAACTGAGGATGTTACTGTGGTCCTGCCAATCTTGGTTAGAATCCAGGACTTCTTTCTTAGTCAAATTGACCCATTATCTGCTGGAAGTTCTTACTAATGATGCCCAATATTTCCTCCCTTTAGTCCTCACTTAGCAGGTGTTTGGTCACCATGATGATAAAATGACTGATGCACTCAGTATCTTGGTGTTTACAAAGCATCCCCACATATACTGTTGTCAGCTGAGCTTCACAACATCCCCGCTGTGGAGATGCACGTGTCTGGCTCAGTTACCCTGGGATGAGGCCTGACACTTACCTGTGTACTCTTAGTTGATTAGTGTTAGCAACATGGAGCTTTGTTCTGTTCTCCATTCGAGAGCTTTTCTGGGGTTTAATGGCATATACACTTTTTCCAGTCAGAAGGGAGGAGGCATGTGCTGTGTCATCAATTTCACAAGTGTGTGTGTGTGTGTGTGTGTGTGTGTGTGTGTGTGTGTATATATATATATTATATATTATATATTATATAAATTATATATATTTCTGTACATGTATATGTATATACATTCCAGCTGCTCAAATTCCCCACTTGAGCCAGTTCTAGATTCTTCCTCAGAAGCCATAAAAAAGACAAATAAATACTCGGTTGTGTTTGTGTGGTGCTAAAAAACCAACTGCAGAGTCATGAAGGCTGGAGAAGGGGAAGCTAGCAGCCTCCCCTCACTTAACTAAAGCTGCTTGTACCTGTGGCTATCCCACTCCTTTACAAATACTGAATTTCAGAACCTTTGTACAATTCATTTCTCACTGCTGGTAAGTGGCAAGTCCAAACTCATGTAGGTCTCTTTGACTTCAAAACTGTACAGATAGCCTCAGGGCATAGCTTTTTCTAGAAATGAATTACCTTCTTGTCCTTTGACAAATGGGTTTAGGGGCTTCTGGAACACAGAATGCCAGCCAGTTAGAACCAGCAGACACTCACCTTAACCGGACTCAAGCAAGCTTGTCTTTGTAGTGGCTCTGCCTTTCCCAGAATTTGCAAGTTACACAAATCTATCTTCAACAGCATTTCCTGTTCTCCCAGGCACAAGCAACCCAGGTCTTTATTGCAGAAACACTAGCCTAAGGGCAGCAGGTACATGTGTTCCTAATACTACATACAGATGTATGGTGCTTGTGTCTGTTCATGGAAGAAACCCAGAGGTCTGATAAAAACCTGTAGAGCCAGTACTTCACCCAATTGTTGACTATGTGACAATAATAAATAGCTGATGGTGTGTGTAATAGTATTGTCTTTCCTTTTCCTTCTTTGTTTGGGTGTGGTACATGTATGTCGATGATACAGAGGTGGGCCCCTTTCCTTTTGTTCATTTAAAGCTTTTCTTGGCTGGAAACTTTCACACCCCTGTGGACATACAAACGTATGGGCACATTCACTGTATACTTCTCTTGCACACACTAACAGGCATTTCCCTTTGAAGGTCTTTGGATTTTGCAGAGCAGTTTTGTCCTACAGTATAGAAGCCTCTGACTTGGAAACCCCAGAATACACTGACATAAACTGTGAAGTCTCCAACACTGAGGTGGGTTGGCTGACCATCCTTCATCATGAGCAGGACCAGACTAAATGATAACTTCTCTCACATAGTACATTCAGTTCTTATGATGTGTGTGTGAGTGTGTGTGTATGCGCATGTGCATGTGTGTAAGAGAAAGACAGAGACAGAGTCACAGAGTAGGTTTGTTGTCACCAAAAACATGGCTCCATAGATTTTATTTGTTTGCTTGTTTGTTATTTTGTTTTGTTTTTTATTGAGACAAGGCCTCACTATGTAGCATTGGCTAATCTGGAACTCACTATGTAAACCAAGCTGGCCTCAAACTCATAGAGATCGGTCTATCTATGGCTCCTAAGTGCTGGAATTAAATAAAGTTATACACTGTGACAGCTAGCCATAGTTACAGCACCATGCCTAACCATAATTTTTTCAGTTAAAGTCTGTTTTGTTATACAACTATAATTCTAACATGTGGGAAGCTGAAATAGAAAAATAGCCAAGTTCCAGGCCAGGCTGAGCTATAGAGAAAAACTCTGGATTTTTTATTTGTTTATTTTTTAAAGCTAAAGCTGAAGACTTACAGGTTAAGTGTCTGTCTTCTGGAGAGTGTCTTGGGACTGTGTTGAGAATGTCAGATCCATCAAAAATACTAGTTTAACAGAGAGTTACTGTTCCTTGATAGAGTTTCATCACTTTTCTGTGAAATGAGAAAAATAAGGTTAATACAATTTTTTTTATAAAACAGCATGTAGTCCATTCAAAGGATCACTCTTAACACTGACATTAGCTTTCTGATTTGTCATATTCCTCTTGGGAAGTAATGATGCTATACAACAACAGATTTTTTTATTTTAAATGTAATTTTGCTAGAAAAAAAATGTAAGAACCAGAGCTGGAGAGATGGCTCAGCAGTTAAGAGTACTTGCTGCTCTTCCAGAGGACCAGGGTTCAATTCCCAGTCCCACATGTCAGCTCATGACTGTCTGTAGCTCTAGTTCTAGGGGATGTATCTGATGCCTTCTTCTGGCCTCCACAGGCACTATACACACACAAAGTGCACAGACATACATGCAGGCAAACCCCTACATATTATAAAATAGTAATTTCTAAAAATTCAATGCCTTTTTTGGTACCCTACTTTTTAAATCATTTTGTGAAATCTTTGAGAGCCTCCAGTCTAAGTCAAACCCAACATCTAACTTCTTATATAATTATATCCATGTCTCTGTGTTCTTTACTAGGATCGTAAAAACATGAGTGACATGAAACCCCATTCGGGCCATGTTTGTCTTTGTGACAAACATGTGTGTAAGCTCAGCAGGTCCAGGGATCAGCATCCTACCCAGAAGACATATGAACTCGGATGCCCACCTCTACCAGAAGGAAAACATAACTCAGACAGACCACCCCTTCAAGAAGGAGCCCTTCCACAACTGTCCCCTAGTTATCCCCCTCCTTCTGGTACTACCCGTAGACCCCCTCATAATCACAGTTGTAGTGAGCATTCTTGCCATGGACATCATCCTCATGGACACCACCCTCATGGACATCATCCCCATGGACACCACCCTCATGGACATCATCCCCATGGACACCATCCTCATGGACATCATCCCCATGGACACCACCCTCATGGACATCATCCCCATGGACACCACCCTCATGGACAACATCCCCACGGACACCATACTCATGGACATGATATCCTTGACTATGGACCTTGTGACCCACCCTCCAATAGCCAAGAACTCAAAGATCAGTATCATCCAGGCTATGGTCCACCACATGGACACTCAAGAAAAAGAGGTCCAGGTAAAGGACTCTTTTCTTTCCACCAACGACAAATTGGATATGTCTACCGACTCCCTCCACTGAATACAGGTGAAGTTCTCACTCTTCCTGAAGCCAATTTCCCTAGCTTCTCATTGCCAAATTGCAACAGACACCTACAACCAAAGATTCAGTCCTTCCCTCAGACAGCCTCGAAGTCATGTCCAGGGAAATTTGAGAGTAAGTTTCCACAAACTTCCAAGTTTTTTGGATATACGCCTCCAAAATAAAACCTGACTCCTTGGTAGGGGGAAGAGGACAATATTCTGAATAAATAAAATGTGACCAGTTAAGAAATGAAAAGTGTAACTACTTTAACTTTGGTTTCATACATAGGGAAGTATGGGAAAGAAGCCAGAACAAGACAGATGGGCAAATGGAAATGAGAGGAAAGATGCTGTCTTAGTCTAGGTTTCTATTCCTGCACAAAACATCATGACCAAGGAGCAAGTTGGGGAGAAAAGGGTTTATTAAGATTACATTTCCACATTGCTGTTCATCATCAAAAGAAGTCAAGTCAGAACCTCACACAGGACAGGAACATGGAGGCAGGAGTTGATGCAGAGGCCATAAAGGGGTGCTGCTTACTGGCTTGCTCAGCTTGCTTTCTTATAGAGCCTAGGACCACCAGCCCAGGGATGGCACCACCCCCAAGCCAGCCCTTCCACCCTTAATCTCTAATTGAGAAAATGCCTTACAGCTGGATCTTATGGGGGCATTTCCTCAAGGGAGGCTCCTTTCTCTGTGATTACTCCAACTTGTGTCAAGTTGACACACAAAACCAGCCAGTACAGATGTCAATACTAGGAGCCAGAGGTGTCGTCTTTCTCTTGGTATTGAGTCAGTTGAGGCAAATCTGATGCCCAGAGTTTCTCTCTGCCTTGAGTTAACTCCCTAATTCTTGAGTCTGCGTTCTAGTTATACAATAGCTGGGTGTATTACCTACATTTCTGCTACTATGATAAAATACTGGAACCAAGGCAACTTACAGAAGAAAGAGTTTATTTTGGCTTATGGATCCAGAGAGATGAGGAGCCATCATGGTGGGGAGGAATGGGAGCAAGTGGCAGGCATGTGAAGAGGAGCTGGAAACTGAGAACTCACATGTCAAGCACAAAGCAGAAAAAGCTAACTAGAAGTGACATGAGGCTTTTAATCTCAAAGGCTGCATCCAATGACATAGTGCCCCCACACACACTCCACAAAGCCATACCTCTTAAATATCCCCAGACAACACCACAAACTGGGAAGCCAATGTTCAAATATCTAAGCCTATGGTGACATTCTCATTCAAACCAATAAAGTGGACATACCAAGAAAGTATATATTATGTTTTAAAATATTGTTATAAGAGTCGCATGGTCTCCTAGTGATTTCTAGTCTAAATTCAATTAGGAAATGCTTAATGAAACTGGCTAGCCAAGCAGCGGTGTTGCAGGCCTTTGATTCCAGCACTCGGGAGGCAGAGATAGGCAGATCTCTGTAAGTTCAATGTCAGTTTACCTACAGAGCAAGTTAAAGGACAGCCAGGGCTACACAGAGAAACCAAAACAAACAAACAAACAAACAAACAAACAAAAAACTGGCTACCAACTGCAAAGAAATTTTTAGCATAATCATGAGAATGAAGTCAATGTTCAAGAAATATCACTATGTTCCAATTAATTCCCATTTAACATAGGCACTCTGTTGGGTTAAGGGGAAACTAACCCTACTCCTTCCTGGAGTCCCTTCAGCCTGCCTCTCCCCACATAGATTTGTCCTGCTGCCCTAGAATCTCACATAGAGCCGAGTTTGGGGGGGGGGATGCAGAGGACCTGCACACATCTCTCTGTGAGGCTACTTTAACTGAACTTCTGTGTCCAACTAAGGATGAAGGAGTCCCCAGAAGATCACCCAGGGACAGGAGTGCCAAGATACACTACACAGCTATGCCCTCCAAGGGATCTTGCCCTGGCTGTGTTTCCAGAAGGGAGAGCAGAACTCTTTGCTTGCACTTTAATCCTCTCCCTTCTTTATAAATCTGGACTCAAGCATCTGGAGCCAGGTTAATACACTTTCAGATTTCCTTTACCTTCCAGCCACAATGGTCATTAATATTCTACACACTGAATAACCTGCACGGCACAGGCAGTGATCAGTTCCAGCAACCATTTAAAACATAATTAACCAGACTGACCATTCTATAGGGGGAGGGGCACATTCTTTGACAGAAGCGTGAACACAGAGTCAGCTGACTGAGCCAAGTTGAGAAAAGGGGGAGATAATCAGGAAACAAAAAACAAATAAACTCAAGTTAATAACCCTGTAAAGCCCAAGTGAAAAGGACCTCACGAGATCCGTGGAAAACTGCAGACGCACCCCAAATCACTCACGAGAAACACAACTTGCTGCAATCGCATGAGGTTTACTGGCTAGCCAGGACTGTCCTCACTTCTAGCCCACGCAGGGGTAGAGGAATTCAGCCCCGAACAAAAGAATTTTACAGCTTTTAAGGGGGAATCTACATACCAGGTGGGGGTGGAGTTAGGGAAGGGGGAAGGAGGCGGAACAGGTCACTAGGTCATCAATATATTTGATCTCAAACTCTTAAGATGGATGGTATGTCACTTTATAATTGGCTATTTCAGACTAGTTTCACATCATATATCATGAGTTCTGGTTCAAAGGGGTCAGGTTTATCTCAAACTTTTAGCATCCTGGCACCAACTGTCTCAGGGCTGTTTGTTCAAAGCGCAGCTAGGCTAATCTCGGGCCCAGACCATCCTGACACCATTGTCTTAGGGCTTGCTTAGTTAGGGCCATGTGTTCAATGGTCAGCTAATTTCCTGGGACTGAGGTGACACAGTGTTTGACTTACAGGTTTTTATGTCTTTGCTTTTAAGAGTAGGGTTCAGGGGGTCAACTTAGATTTTTCTCTCTTTCAACCCAAAATATTATTATCCCACAGAAACATTTAATTTGTAATTCACAAAGAACTTTGACAAACATTTCTGTGTTTATAAAAATATTTCTTGAAAAGGAGAAATTAAAAGCCCGGATCATCTTAATTGATACCCTATTGCAGTTGCTACAGTAAAACAATTGTATTAAAAACGGGAAACAAGCAGGGCATGGTGGCACATGCCTCAAAGTTCCAGCTTTTAGGAGGCAGAGGCAGGTGAATTCTGAGTGTTTGAGGCCAACCTGGTCTACACAGTAAGTTCCAGGATGGCCAGAGTTATGTAATGCAGAGAGCTTGTCTCAAACAAACAAACAAACAAACACACAGACAAGTGTTGAGGTTGTATCTTCTGTGAAGCTTAGCTTATTGTAATGCTAAATGCTGGCCTACAAGATCTAAAGTCTGCACATAGCTTCTGGAAACCTGCCCCCAGTTAATTCTGATTGGTAAATAAAGATGCCAGCAGCCAATAGCTGGGAGGAAGAGACATAGGCAGGGTTTAGGTTTGCCAAGAGGAAGGTGGGAGAGAGACAGCATAGGCTTGGGATAGAGAAGAAAGGAGAATGCCGTGGGCCAAGAGAGTGCGGCTCAGAGGGATAACTGAGTCAAGAGCAGCCAAGATGGAACACAGAAATTAGTGAGTAGTAACAAACTCGGAGTTACTGGTAGGAGGTAGATTCTAGCAGCTGCCCAGCTATTGTGCTGCTTAAGGCTTATTAAATAAAAAGGCTGTGTGTGTGTGTGTGTGTGTGTGTGTGTGTGTGTGTGTGTCTCCCAGGAACATAAATGGTCAAAGGCAAGAAGGAACCTGTGCCAGAATTTGTAAAATAAGTTTTACAACACAAAAGCATCAGTCCTGTATTAAGCTTCTTTACTTTCTGGTAGAAATTTTAGGAAACACGCCTGTATAAACTGCATTTTCACCCCAGCCTTAGGCTCCTGGAGTAATAACTCTGAGACTTAAGTATTTTTACAATAACCTAGGTCATAAGCTTTGGCTGTTCCCTGATTAGATCATAACTTGGTATCCCATTTATTCTAATCTAAGTTCTACCATGTGGCTGGTTACCTCTGCTCAGCTCCCAGGCTTCTGACCTGTTCCATGTTCTAGGCTCTCTCCTCCCTATCCCAGAATCCTCTCTACCTACTAGATGTCCTACCTTCTATTCTACCCTTTCCTATAGGATCTGGGTTTTTATATTGACAAGTGATACAACCATACAGTCCCCAAGAGATTCTCTCTACAGTTCTACCTTTTAGTCCAATGAAAGGCTCTTTCTCTTACATCAGTAAACTAATACAATAATAACGAATATGAGAACTATCAGGTAAGATTTACACTATGTCTAGCCCATATGTTTTGGCAACCTTAGAAAAAGTATATTATTATCTTCTATTCTATTAGGTGAGTTCAGAGTTCTGTACCTAAATCAATTTCTATCATAGCATGCATTATCAACCTAAAACATCTTCTTAGATCCTAAACAACATAAACTTATATGTGAGACTATAACTATCTAGTCTTCAACCCCATCATAGACTAGAGAAGGAATAAATATTATCTGAGTATGTAGGAAGTTCAGACAAGCAGCTTCTAAAACTATAGAAATAACAGAGACAGTTGGCTGTGTAGAAAGTGACCCAAAATACCTCTAAGTCGCAGAAGGATCACCTTCAGCCTTCTGGCCCAGAATATCTGACAGACTTTCTGTGAAGTAGGGACTATTTGACCTTTCAAAGTGTGGTGACCAACTTCCCTGCATCCATGTTTGTCCAGTTTGGAGAGCATACTGTCAGCAGTTGAAGCAAGGCCACTTTCTTGCTCAGTGGCTAGCTTGCCACATTTGAAGCAAATTACATAGTTTCTATGATGCTCATTGTATTTCTTGAAGTAGAATGGGAGTAATGCCAGGAGGAAACATGTCTTGTTGTCAAAAATATCTTTAAATGCCATATTCTGTAGGTTTCTGAGGGTTT
Source organism: Rhabdomys pumilio (assembly GCA_030674055.1). Lineage (NCBI taxonomy): Eukaryota > Metazoa > Chordata > Mammalia > Rodentia > Muridae > Rhabdomys > Rhabdomys pumilio. The sequence continues at coordinate 8,628,285 of JANHMN010000011.1, forward strand.
TGAGAACCATTTATCTATCTACAGTACATCTGAATAGGCAAACATTGCTTGTTTCTAGCTACTAATATCTGTTTGACCTAGGAAGTGTATTTTTGTGATAAACTAGTCTAGCATCTAACATGACCATGAGCTTGATTGACTACCTATTAAATTACATTACTTAATTATCTTAAACAGTCTGTAATAACAGCTTTAAAAGACCTAGAATTAAACTTTGTATTTTTTAAATGAGCTGCATATGTCCAATACCTTAAACAAGAGTTGAAACATAACATACAGTATGTTGTAACAACAACAACAACAACAACAACAACAACAACAACAAAAAACCACCTTAATCTTTGTATGTATGTACAAAAATCTATACCAATGTGCCATTATTGACTTATGGAATGATTTTTTTGTTTAAGAGTAGATTCAATAATTTACCCCATTTTTCCAATTATTCCTATATTATTTCTATACCCCCTTTTCTCCTTTCAAACCCTATCCTCCTACATAAGAAAGAAAGAAGGTTAGAGAAAAGAAAAACAAAGAAAGAAATCCCTGAGTTTAACTTCCTATACCTTGTTTTCTTCTTGATCAAGACCATTTAAAAACTTGCAACCAAGACCTTAAACAACAACAAACATTCATAACCCATTGAATGAACAAAAACATTTCTACCTTTTCATTTGGGAATGGGGTACTGTTCTCTTAAAATTTCTTCCTGCTGGTTTGGGGGTATAGATTTTCTTTTGGTGGGGTCCAAAGGAAATTTGGAGAATGGTCAAGTCTTAAGAAAGCTAGCTGTAGGGCTGAAGAGATGGCTCAGTGGTTAAGAGCACTGGCTGCTCTTCCAGAGGTCCTGAGTTCAATTCCCAACAACTACATGGTAGCTCACAACCATCTCTAATGGGATCCGATGCCCTCTTCTGGCATGCAGGTGTACATGCAGATAGAGTACCCAAATACATAAAAGAAGTTTGTAAGTAAATAAATAAATGGGAGGGAGGCAGGGAGGCAGGGAGGCAGGGAGGCAGGGAGGCAGGGAGG
>JANHMN010000011.1:8629329-8656198 GCA_030674055.1 Rhabdomys pumilio
GGGAGGCAGGGAGGCAGGGAGGCAGGGAGGCAGGGAGGCAGGGAGGCTGGAAGGCTGGACTTAGTGAGCTAGCTGCTTTGAAGTTGTCCTGGAAGCAAGTTTGATGAAACAGCAGCTGAGAAAGTCTGTGAGGTTGGATCACCTGGGCTCCTTGTTCTGCCTTCATTGGTGGCTGGTCATTTTACTCTGAAAGCATATAAGCTCTCACAAATAATATATGTCTTTGCATAAACATATGTGTTAAATATGCATTGTGCACAGATCATTTAAAGATTATTTTTTGCTTTTTGTTAGAGCAAATGAAAGACATCTGTCTTTGCAGAATCATCCTTTTCAGAACTTAAAGAAGTTGCCCACTGAAATACAGAATATATGTTTATAGTATGGTGTACATATTACAGTTTACCAAACTCTGCAAAATTAAACACATTTATTTGCAAAATTTCATTTATTTTAATACCTTTAGCGTTACTTCTTGCATATAACAGAATTTGGTTATATAAAGAACAAGTAGACTATTTCTTTATAATTTCCTTCACTTGTTTCCAAGTGATAGGGCATTTTTACTTAAATGTTTGCTATTAACATGGTGGCTTTTAATGCAATTTCAAAGCTGGTAACACATTTCCTATCAATAGCTGCTCAATTTCACCATTACTTTGTGGTCACGGGCCTGGCAGAGCCATATGGGATCTCCTATGTGTTTTATATAACGGATAATTCCTATTTCTGATCACTTGTTGTAGTTGAATAAACAATGAAGTCAATTCTGAATTAGGCCAGGAGTTTCTATATGCTTTACAACTCTCTCTGTATATTGAGAATTACTATATTAAGTTAATATATTAAGAAATTCTTTTAAAAATCTAATAACACCATAAAAACTGCATATAATTCTGATTTTTGAACTGAATCATAAGGACTCTCAACCACCTTACGTATTTTTGTGACTTATATATTCTCTGTCTTTCCTGATTTATCTGCATTAGTATAAAATGTAGGGGCTTGAGAAGTTGAAGTCCCTTTTACTACATGAGGGAGAATCCAATTGGCTCTTTGTTTTAAACTGAAGTCACTTGCTCTTTAGGTGTTTCCTATTAATATCTATTAATATCTCCCAAAAGTGACTGCATACTCTTTGCCAGTGTGCATTTTCTGCCCATAATGAGGCAATCTCAGCATTAGTAAGAGCTACCACTGTCTCTGCTGGATCTGTGCTGCTAATTGATGAAGTCTCTTTTTTTTGTTGTTCAGAATCAATTCAGAAACATTTTCTATAAATGTTTTAAATTTTTACTTTGTGTATGCGCTAAACATATTCATTCTAAGATATATCTCAGTCAGTAGAGTATGGGACTATTAAGCCCAGAGTTGTTGGTTTGAGCCCCAGGTTGGGTGCCAACTATAATTCTTGAGTTTTTCCTCTCAACCTCAGGGTCCCAGAATAATAACTGAGACTCAAATATTTGTACAAGTACCTAGGTCATGGCTCTGGCTGTTCCCTGGATAGACCATAACTTAATATATAATTTATCCTCTGCCACACGGATGGTTACCTCTGCTCAACTCCAGTGCTTCTAACCTCCATGTTCTGGGTTATTTCCTCCATCACTCTATCCCAGAATCCTTTGTGCCTACTGTATATCCCTAACCATGTTCTGGAGTGACTTGTGTGGCTACAGCACTTCCCAGCTCTTCTTGTAAATGGGTCAGCTCAGAGCCTTTGGAAGATTCCACCAGACCTCCTCCTGAAGGGAGAGGCTGAATTAAATTCCTCAGGAAGACCATAAAGGGAACAGAGCACATAGACACATTCCTCAGGGTTGCTGATAATTGCCCATCCCCTCCCCACATTCCCTAAGGACCAATCAGTTTAAAAGCCACACTGTTCTGCCAATCACATTGTACCTAGTGGCTGTTGCTTTATTCTACCCCTGAAAACTGTATAAAAATTAGCCAAACAGGCTGCCCAAGGGCATTGCCTGTCCTTTTGGATGCAGAATGACCCCAGTACGCTGGAAAAATAAACTCCTCTTGCTTTTGCATCGATCTTCAGCTACTCATGGTTCACTGTGGGGGAGGGGCATGATAGCTAAGGCTCAGAGTCTTACATTTGGTGCCTTGGCTGGGAATTGACCCCCTGTGGGGATACTCCTTAACTTAGTGACTGTGAGGAGCCTGAAGCAAGTTGGGAGGACTCCCCTCCATTAGACCCAGCCCCACCAAGTCACCTAGTAACTGGATTTTTCTGCCCATGACAAAGATGATTTTTCTAAGTATTGATTGTCTCTTTGTGTGTTACATCTTGACCCATCCAAAGCAAGGGTGCCTGTTTTGTCTGGTGTTTGTCTTGTTTGTTTTTGGACTGGGACTGATGAAATTTTTGGACATGGGACAAAAAGTTTCCACCACAACTTGGAGCCTTATTTTGAACCACTGGGATAAGGTCCAAGGGTGAGCACATAATTTGTCAGTTGTGGTGACATGGTTGTTTGGAAAGAACTCTTGACTGACCCTCCTTCTTGGATCCAGCCTTTTCTTCCTAGCAGGGTCCTGGCATTCCAAATGCAGCCTGAGCCACCCAGAGGCCGTGAGCAGAAAAAGGAAGTCCTCCAAGATTCAGGGACTTACTAACTTGCTAGAATCTGTTCTTTTCACCCGCCAGCCTACTTGAGATGACTGTCAACAGCTCTTACAGGTTTTTTTCACAACCGAGGAGAAAGAGCACATTCTCCTGGAGGCTAGAAAGAATGTCCCCTCAGACACGTGGGCACCATCAATTGACCTGATTGTCATCAACAGCCGGTTTTCTCTGACTAGACCTGACTGGGACTTTATTACTGCAGAAAGTAAGGGGCACCTGAAAGTCTACCACCAGACTCTGTTGGCAGGTTTCAAGGGGACCACACTAGGCCCCACCAATTTGACCAAGATATATGAGGTTAAGCAGAAACCAGACGAGCCACCCACAGACTTTCTAGAGCAACTCATGGAGGCATTCTGTCAGTATACACCCTATAACCCCAGCAATGAGGATCACAAAGCTACCGTGACTATGACTTTTATAGACCAGACTAGTAGTAGAGATATCAAGAAAAAACTTCAGAGGCTAGAGGGACTACATGATAAGTTGTTAAAAGATTTAATATAGATTTCTGAGAAAGTCTATCATAACAGAGAGACAGAGGAGGAGAAGGAACAGAGAAAGAGAAAGGAAGAAGATGAAAAGGAGACGAAAAAAGAAAGGCAATGGGAAAGGAATTTAAAGAGAATCTTGGCTACTGTGGTTAGGGAAAGCAGAGAAGAGAGACTCCAACCAGAGACAGAAATCCCCTTTAAAAGGACCAGTGAGCATATTGCAAGGAGAGGGGCCATTGTGCTCGAGAGTGCCCCAACAAAAAGAAACAGGGAGAGCCAGGCAGTGATGGTGCACGCCTTTAATCCCAGCACTTGGGAGGCAGAGGCAGGCAGATTTCTGAGTTCGAGGCCAGCCTGGTCTACAGAGTGAATTCCAGGACAGCCAGGGCTACACAGAGAAACCCTGTCTTGAAAAACAAAAACAAACAAACAAAAAACAAAAAACAAAAACAAACAAACAAACAAACAAAAAAAAAACAGGGAGAAAGCTCTGATCTGGGGAAAATGGCCCCAGATCCAGAAGGTGTTAGCCCTGGGCAAAGAAAGTGACTGGGGGTGGGAGGGATGGGGTTTGGAACCCCTACCTGAACCCAGGGTAACTCTAAAGGTGGAGGGGAAACCTACTCAGTTTCTGGTAGACACCAAGGCACAACATTCAGTGTTTCTTCAGACATCTAAAGTATATATAGTGGACCTCAGGTTTTGGTCCAGAGAGATAGTACAACAGTGTAAGGTATGCCAGCAACTAAATGCTTATGTGGCCAAGAGTAAACAGGGCAAAAGACCTAGGGGAGAACAGCCTGGAGTATATTGGGAGGCCAATTTTACAGAAGTTAAGCCAGGAAAATATGAGTACAAATACCCTCTAGTATTTGTAGATACTTTCTTTGGATGGGTTGAGACTTTCCCCAACAAGCAGGAAACAGCTACTGTGGTAGCCAAGAAGATATTAGAAGAAATCTTCCCAAAGTTTCGAGTGCCCAAGGTAATTGGGTTTTGTTTCTGAGTTAAGTCAGGGATTTGGCAGAGATAATGGGGACTAATTGGAAGCTCCATTGTTCATACTGTCCCCAGAGCTCAGGGCAGATAGAGAGAATGGACAGAACCCTAAAATGAGACCTTAACTAAATTGCCCTTGGAAATTGGCACTGGCTGGGTGATACCTCTCGACCTGGCCCTGTTCTGAGCCCAGAACACCCCTCCTGTGTGGGACCCCTGTTGTGGTAAATCTCTGACCCAAACAAGTCCGGTCAAGGAAAACACAACTCAATTTATGATTATAAACTGCAAGCCTAGATTGGGCAGATTTATCATTGCACTACTCTAATCCCCAGCTATGAGATCCGTTACAACTTGTGGTTTTCTAAGCCACTCTCTTCTCCTTCTTTTTCCCTTCCACTAATGGCTCCAATGGCTCCTCCAGCTCCTCCCACTCCTCCGGCTCTCCATCACCTATGTAGCCTCCCTCCCAGCAACTTTCTCTTCTGACTCCTCCTCTTCCGACTCCTCCCCTAAACCTTTTTCTCCACCTCTCCTTCTACTGCCCAATCACTAGCTCTAGCCTTTATTTTATAAATTCAATTGGACAGAAGGTTCACAAGATTCACTCCTCCTCTGCAGCCCCTCCCAGGAGTAGAAATACCATGAAAACAAAAGGCTGGGGCTATCCACAACACTTCCCCCTTTCTGTCCAATTAAAAGACTCTTTTCTCTCAGATATAAATTGAACACAAACTATATTATCATGTTGTAATTGTTAAATACAAGATAGACCTAATACCCAGTCCATTATTTTTGTTAACTAAATAGAACCTCTGCCATCTCTCTCAACTAAAAGACTTAGTTCTGAATCTGGCTTATGTCCTGTCTTCAGAATGAATAGCATCTGAAAACCATCCTCTCTAAGTAAATAGCCTGAGTTGACTGTGAGACTATAAATCTTCAACCCCATCAGAAATCCAGAATGACTCAATTAACTGAAGATATGGGAAGCACAAAGCGTGGCTTCCAAAGACCCCCACTCCCTTGACCCCAGCTCTTGACTCACCCTCCCAGAAATGACTTTTCAGCTGATAAGGGTGTTATGGCTCGATTGCAAGCTTTCCAGATCAGCCACCAGGAATTGTGGCCTACACTTGGTGCTCTGTATAACACAGGTACCCCAGAGATAAGCAAAGTGGAAAGGGATGTTCCTCGTGTTGTTGACCATCCCGACCTCGGTTAAAGTGAATGGAGTAACTGCCTGGGTTCACGTAACTAACGTCAGACAAGCACCCGAACCTGATGCCAACTGGAGAGCAGCTAGACACAGGAGCAACCCCCTCAAGCTCAAGATCACCTGCCCTTCTGCAAGGCCAGATGGCTATGATGTATCTTCCTTCTGGAGCTGAGCCTCAGCACCTTGCACAACCCTACCAAAGTGACTTGGCAAGTACTCTCAGCCACTGAGGATGTAGCTTGGTCCACTATAGTATAAGACCTTATAATATAGCATAAGTATAGTATAAGACCTGGTGACTGAACCTTGTCTTTGATCTCTGTAAGTTAGCATCGGGCCTTGACTCCTGGGATATCCCTACCATAGAGACACAGGGACAGGGATTATCCGAATGTGGGGGATGAGGAACTTTTGAATCTAAACTGTGTCCCAGAATCGGCCTCAGCGGGTGGGGCTTAGGGTGCAAACACCCAAAGTTGAGAAGTATCCTACAAGAAACCCCCATATATGTGAGACCCTGAGATGAGAGAAGCCAGCAGCAGGCCCATCAGTGTGTGTGGAGGGGCAACCACTTTTTCTGTGCTACCTGAGGATGTGAAACATTGGGAAGCACATACTGGAGACTATTGGGGCGGGGTTGGATGAGGATACTTAAGGATTCAATGACAAAGGTATGGGAGGGACTAGCCAAGAGAAAGAGAGAGCCCACGGATGGTTTGGATCTTGGTTTAACAACTCCCCTTGGTTTACTACCTTGTTAGGACCCCTGATCATTTTGTTCTGCTTCTGACCTTTGGCCCTTACATTTTGAATTGCTTGGTTACTTTTGCTGAAGACCGAATAGGTACAGTACAGTTGATGGTCCTGAGACAGGGATAATAAATACAGAAGACCAGGAGTATGAGCAATTAGAATACCAGCAGGTTGCCTGCCTCTCCTTTTGGATGCAGGATGACCCCAGCATGCTAGAAAAATAAACTCCTCTTGCTTTTGCATCGATCTCCAGCTCCTTGTGGCTCACTCGGGGGTGGGTGGAGTGGGGTTCCCAGTAGCTAAGGCTCTTCAAAGTCTTAGAGTTGAAGCACCTGCTCTTCCTTGGATCTGCAGTCATTGAAGGTGTGAATGCCTGCACATGTGCACTGACGACTGTGTTCACTCTTGTGCTTCTTACAAATGCAGTAGCTTTGTGCAGCCTTTACAAGTGTCTGTGTTGATTTAGCATATTAGAAAGTAGATAACGTGTCAACCAGGAGCACATGACTTCCTACACAGATGCCCGCCATTCCTGCTTTTAGACAACAGTTTACAAGTTTGAATGCCACTCTTTACTCAGATTCTCTGCCAAGTCAGCTACACAACTAAGGTTTTTTTCATTTTGTTTTGTTTTCTTAGGACAGATAGGGATTCTCTGTGTAGCCCTGGCTGTCCTAGAACTCTTTAGATCTGTTGTGGTAAATCTCCAACCCCAGTAAGCCCATTAAAAGAAAACACAACTCTGTTGCATATAATTTTAATAACACACTCGTTCTTTCTTGAGAGCTCATTCTGAGCTCCCTCAACCTCTTGCAGCTAGATCTACCAAATTGCCAATTGCACCCCAGCTGTTCCTTTTCTCCTGCCCACCTCAGTCGCAGCAAATGGAAAACACTGGACAGCCTTAATATTTTAAAAACTAGCCAGATAACTCAATGGCCGGGTGAAGAATATCCTGCCTCATCCTTCTAGGCCTCTGTTCACAGCAGAGGCTACAAACTATAGGTGTCCCTGAGACCTATGTGGCTGCCACTCTGCCTCCTTCTCCTTATCCCCTTCTCTTCCTCCTGGGACCTGGAAGTCCCACCTTTTCCCTTTCTCCCAACGATTGGCTTCCACCATCTTTATTGACACAATTAAAAACCAATTAGGGAATTAATACCTCCCCTACCAAGATGCAGTTTCTCTGTGTAGCCCTGGCTGTCCTGAACTCTGTAGATCAGCCTGGCCTAGAACTCACAAATGTGCCTGCCTCTGCCTCCCAAGTGCTGGGATTAAAGGTATGTGCCACCACCACCCTACAAGCTTTAATTTTTATTGTTAATAATACTGACATTTGGAATATAATATAGTGTGATCTGCAACTTGGCCATATTTTTTGTTGTGCAATATTTTAAATATGTGTTCTGTACTTGCACATTCTTTCCAAAGGCAAACAAGCAGGTCACTAACCCCAGTGTTGCAATGTTACAGCCTGAAACCTGCTTGGACATCCAGCAGAGTTCTATTTGTTCTCTGGGAGGAAGGCAAAGGACTAATAAATGCAGGAATATAAATAGGGACCCCAGTAGTGAGGCAGGGAGAGCAGAGGCAGGAAAGGTCAGAGACTAGAGGCTGCTAAAAGCAGCTTCTGAGTTGAGCCCCTCCAATTCTAGAGGGAACCTTGAATCATGAGGCTAATTCCTATCCTGCTCCTCTGCTCCAGGCTCCAGCCATGTTTAGCGCAGGAAGAAGATGCCCAGGAAATTGACTGCAATGATGAGACTGTGTTTCAGGCTGTGGATGCCGCTCTGAAGAAGTACAATGCTGGGTTACAAAGTGGCAACCAATTTGTGTTGTACCGAGTCACCGAGGGCACTAAAATGGTGAGTGACAGCTTTCCTGTGAAACCACTTGTAATTGCTGCTCTCAGGCACAGGGGTAGAGGCTGGAGATGGCTAGTCCTTAGGCTTCCTGGGTGATCATGAGCAGTATCCCAGGAAGAAAGAAACCCAAGTAGATGGAGATGTTTGAAAGGGACAGGCATAATGGGGAATCCAGCACTCAGTCAGCAGGAGAACCCGTGGTATCTGTGACCTGAGCCATCTCCCAGCCTTAAGTGAGAGTTCCACATGGGGATGGATACTTGGAATAAGAAGAGAATTGGCATTATTGCCTGGACCAGGTATCTATCACTGAGTGTGTGTTGAGGTTAATAGGAATGTTTCCATTAGCTTTCTTTAGTTTTGGGGACAGAAGGGTTGAGCCAGGGTGTCATGTAACTTTAGACTAATCACAAACTTGCTGTGTTACAAGAACTTGCTGAAAACGAACTGAAGCTTTTGATTCTCCTGCCTCCATCTCCCTAGTGCTGTAAATCCAGGCATGGGCTGCCATGCTAGGTTTATGTGGTACTGCGGAATCAAACTCAGGACTCTGCATGCTAGGCAAGGACTTTACAACCTAAGCTGCATCCCGAGAGAACCTTGGCTAGTCTTTACTATATTTTATTTCTTTGTGAGTGCACTCAGGTAGGAAACTGATGCAAGCAGGAAGCATAAAGTAGAGGAAAAGATCTTTAAGAGTTTTTTGGTTTGTTTGGTTGGTTGGTTCGTTGGGTTTTGTTTTGTTTGTTTGTTTATTATTTTAGTTGGTTGTTTGTTTTTTGAGACAGGGTTTCTCTGTGTAGCCCTGGCTGTCCTGGAACTCACTCTGTAGACCAGGCTGGCCTCAGAAATTCGCCTGCCTCTGCCTCCCAAGTGCTGGGGTTAAAGGCGTGTGCCACCACTACCTGGCTTTGTTTTATTTTATTTTTTAATATAAAGTTCACAGGCTGGAGATACGGCTCAGTGGTTCAAGGTACTGGGTACTCTTGGGGAGGACCTGTTCCCAGCACCCATGGTATCTCCCAAACCATCTATATGTAACTTTAGTTCTAGGGTTTATGGTACATCTTCTGGCCACTCTGGGCACCAGGCACACTTGTAGTATACATGCATACATACATACATACATGCATACATACATACATACATGTATACATACATACATACATGCATACATACATACATACATGTATACATCCATACATTACATACATACATGCATACATACATACATGCATGCATACATACATACATGCATGCATACATACATACATACATACATGCATGCATACATACATGCATGCATACATACATACATACATGCATGCATACATACATACATTTAGGAAAACAGTCATACACTTAAAATTAAAAATCTTTCAGAAAGATAAATAATATAATAAATTTTACTTTAAAAGATTCTTTCTTTGGATTAATTAAGATCTTCCACCAGTAAAAGAATATCTAATCCTTTGATACCATGAGGATAAAAAGAAACCCCTAATGGGCACAGGCTTGTTTGATTCGGGAGGTTAAACTGTGGTAAACGGGGCATCATTCTGCAGCTTTCCTGGCCTTGAACTCAAGGTCCTCCTGTCTCAGTTCACCAACTGTGCTACTGGGATTCCAGGCTTTGCTCTATGCCCAGCTTCAACCAGACATGTTGAACTCATATTGAACTCATATGTGTACGTATAAACCAGGGTTTACATAAAAGAGGGCAGGGATAATATAAGCATAGTATGATTGTGTTTCAGCTCAGTTAGGAGGGTAGGTATCCTGGGACTCAGAAGCCCAGGAACCATACAGCTCTGAGGAGAGGTTTCCCAATGGAAGGGAAACCTGAGATAGGGAACTCAAGAATCAGACAGTTCTCAGGAGGGATGGCGTAGCAATGGAAGGGCATCCTGAGACAAGGGAGTCCAAGAACCACAAAGCTCAGAGAGGAAACCTCTTCAGTAGTGATGACACAGATCCCCTGGGGGTGGAGGTATCTTCAGCTGAGCTGAGGAGCCTCAGACCCCTCCACTTCTTCACTTTTTCCTTTTCTTCGTTGCTTCTTGAATTCTTCTGATAATGACTAGAGCTCTGGTGCTAGCTTCTGTGACAATGCCCTCTGTTAGCACTGATGTCCTGTGCCTAGATGCTCCACTAACCTGCTGTTTTCCAGTTCCTTCCATGTTGCAAGTGGTAATGCTTAATTGTTTACACACCAGGCGCAAATCTCATGAGACAGATTTACTGGAACGTCCAGTGAAAGCAAGTAAGAATCCAGGAATGGCTGCTGTCTTAGTTAGGGTTTTACGGCTGTGAACAGACACCATAACCAAGGCAACTCTTATAAAAGACAACATTTAATTGGGGCTGGCTTACAGGTTCAGGGGTTCAGTCTATTATCATCAAGGTGGGAGCATGGCAGCATCCAGGCAGGCATGGTGCAGGAGTAGCTGAGAGTTTTTGAGAGTTCTACATCTTTATCTGAAAGCTGCTAGTGGAAGAATAACTTCCAGGCAGCTAGGGTGAGGGTCTTAAGCCCACACCCACAGTGACACACCTACTCTAACAAGGCCACACCTCCCTGGGCCAAGCATGTACAACCATCACATTCCACCCCCCACCCCCATAGGCTTATTCAAACACATGAGTCTATGGAGGCCATTCCTAAACATACCATTATGCAAAATACATTTAGTCCAACTTCCAAAGTCCCCATAGTCTATAGCAGACTCTACAATGTTAACAGTCCAAATTCAAGTTCTCTTCTAAGATTCATCCAATCACTTCACTGTAATCCCCAAAGCAAAACAGAAAACCAGCTGGACAAAGGCCAAACTCGGCATCTCCATGTCTGATGTCAAAGTGGTCTCCAGATCTCCAACTCCTTTTTCATCTTTGTTGAGTTCAGCAAACTTCTTTCTCCTGGGGTGCTTCCACTCCCTGTTAGCCGCTTTCCTTAGCAGGTAGCCCATGGCTCTGGCATCTTGAACATCTTAGGGTTTCCAAGGCAAGTGTTACAGCTTCTTGTTTCAATGTCTGGGATCCATACATAATCTGGGCTCCTCCAAAGGGGCTGGCGTTCCTTTTCCTGCTCTGCCCTCTGTAGCACTCTAAGCTCAGGTTGATCCACTCCGATACCATTACTGTTCTTGGTGCTCACCCATTCCATGGTACGGGCATCTTCAGTACACTGTTGTCTTCCACTGCAACTAGGCTTCACCAATGGCCTCTCATAGGCTCTCTTCATGGTGCCAAGCATCAAATTCTTTGCATGACCCCTTCAGTCCTGGACTGTCAACTACAACTGAGGCTACACTTTTACTAATGGCCTTCCATGGCCTCTCACAGTACCAAGCCTCAGCTGCTCTTCATGACTCTTTCATGCCTTCAAAACCAGTACCACCTGGGTGACTCTTACACAGTACCAAGTACAGCTGCAGCATGAGGTACAACTTTGTCTATCTCTGGAATGCAGATTCTTTGTGCTCTCAGAAAACACTTCCCAGAAAATTTCACCTCAGTGATGCTGGTCTCTTCTTATTCACCACGAATTTCTTAGCTCCAGCTAACCAGCATCAATTGTCCCATCTATTCTTGGTTCTAAAGCCAGAGCCACATGGCTGAAGCTGCAGAGCTCTGCTGTTTACAGGAGCTGGAACATGGTCCCCTTGTTCTAGTACATTGTCACCATCTTTCTGTTTCCCAACTCCTTCACTACCTATGCTTGGCTGTCCTTAATTTTGTTCTGTAGATTGACCTTGAACTTGGAGATCTGTATTCCTGTCTCTTAGGATTAAAGGTGTGATTTAAGTTTTTCTTCACCTACAACTTGCTCTGTCCCAGGTTGGCCTTGAACTCAGAGATCTGCTTGGCTTTATCTCCTGGGATTAACGAAGTGTGCCACCATGCCTAGATCTAAATTTTTGGGGGTAGGATCTTGCCCCAAGGTGTCACTCCCTTTATTTGATGTGATATCCTAGAACACAGGACATTTTAAGTGGTTAAACTGAAGTTTATGTTAAGAGCGGGCACCACTGAAACTGAGGGGAAAACAAAGAGGAAGCTCATCCTGTTGGGCCCGAGGCACGGCGTCCATCTTGGTGACAGAGAAGCAGCCACAGAAGTCCACATCAGGGCTCACGTTTACAGGCCTTACTCTGCCTCTCCCCTGACCCGTGAAGATCAGTGGCCTGTGGAAACAATCACAAGGTCACATAGATATTCACTCTCGTGTCTCACACGTTTGTGAATGGGCTGGAAAGATTGCTGAGTGGTTAAGAGTGTGCTGCTCGTGAGAAGCCCTGGGTCGGGTCTCTAACACCCAGATGGACACTTAGAACGCTCTGAAACTCTAGTTCCATTGCTTCTGCTGCTGTGCTCTGGGCTCTGCAGGCACCAGGTACACATGCGGTGCACAGACACACATCCACAAAAGCACTCACATGCATAGGAACAGGTAAATATACAGAAAACAAAACTCTATTAGAAAAAACCCTTATTGCTTTTACTTCTTATTCTTTTTAAAAAGCCACATTTAGCAACAGCACTGCTTGATATTGTCATTAGAAAGAAAGATTGTGGACAAATGGCCTCTTTTTCTTTTAGGCCACTGAAGAATGAACAGCAACTGTGGGGAGAAGAGGAGATAATATGTTCTCCATAGCAATCCAGACCTACATGATTATTCCAGGCGGGTGAAACATTTGAGGACATGTCCTGTTGGTGACAGTGGGTAGAAGCCTGGTGAGTGGAATATGTTGTTGTTAACTATCCTTATGTCCCATGGACACAACTGAGACCCATAAAATAGATCTAGTTTACCAATGAACAAGACTCAGACTTTGAATTATTTATTTAGCTTTTCATAATTCCTGGAGTTCCACTAGTCTAATTTTTTAACAACTGGACTGCCTACTTCCCCAGTTGTGTTTCCCAAATACTTGCTGACTGTGTCTTCCTGGGTTATTTCTGCACCACCAGCTTCTCCTCATGGTCCATTTCACTCAGGAAGATGCACCTCATTCATCATAGCTAATGGAGACCTACTCTTTCCTGTGTCTTCTTACTCCTTCCCTTGTGGTTTTTACCTGGATTCCCCCACCTTTACTTCCTCTAGTAATTGGCCTCTAGTAAAGTATCCACCTTTACTTAACACATAGTTTTAAACTGGGGAGAAAGGTTTACATTGCATCACTTGGTGTATGTGTGGATCTGCTTGTCAGAGCAGCCAGATCTTGGGGTTCAGTATTTAGCATTTGAACACATAGCAACACCAAACCAACTCACATTTCCCCCTTTTTTTCCAAATAAAAGGCTCTTGCTTTTACAATAATAAATGGCATACAGTAGGAACAGATATGAAGCAGTTATGAAAACTATTAGATAAGAGTTACATTCATAAAATCCAGTCCATCTGGATTTGGCAACTTTGGATAAAGTATTGGATAAGTATTTGGATATGTATTATCCATTCTATCTCACTGACTTTAGAGTTTTGTACCTAAATCATTTTCTATTATAACTTGTATTGCTAACTTAAAAGCATTTTTAGACTTACAAACATCTTCTTAAATTCTAAAAAGCTTAAATTTGATTGTGAGACTATGACTATGTAGTCTTCAACCCCATCTGAGACCTGAGAATACAGGAAGTACAGGTAAGCAGCGCTCAAAACTATAGAAATGGCAGACAGCATTGGCTACGTCTACCTGAACACCCCTCCCCCCACCCCACCACCCCTGACCCACAATGTCTCTGTAACGTTGGAGCACTCATCTTCAGGCTTCAAGCCCGTTGTCTGACAGACCTTTCATGAAGCAGGAATTATGAAGGCCTGTGTATCCTGTCTTAGCATAGTTTAGGAGATGACTTTTCTGCATCATATTTGCCCATTTTGAGCACCACTTCTTATGTAGTTGGAGCAATGTCAGCTTTTGCCCAGTGACTCCATATGGAGGTTTTCTGATGCTCATATCTGCTTCAAGTGGAATGGCATGCTGTCAGGAGCTGACATGTCTCAATGTCAAAAAAATCTTTAAAAAACTAAACACCCTTGCTTTAGTTAGAGTTTCATTGCTGTTGAAGAGACACCATGACCAAGGCAACTCATAAAGAACAACATTTAATTGGAGCTGGCTTACAGTTTCAGAAGTTCAGTTCATTATCATCATGGCAGGAAGCATGGCAATGTCCAGAAAGACTTGATGCAGAGGGCCAAATGTTCTATATCTTGATCTAAAGTTAGCCAGGAGAAGACTCCTGCAGGCAGCTAGAAAGAGGATTTCTTTCTTCCTCACTGGGTGAAACCTGAGCATACAACCTCGAAGTCCACCCGAAGAGGGGACTCACTCCTTCCAACAAGGCCACACCTCCTCCAACCAGGCCACACCTCCTAATAGTGTCATTTCCCATGAGCATGATCGAAGCATATGCAAATCATCACAATCCTTAAAAGCCATATTCTGTAAGTCTCTGAGGTTTTTAAAGACCATATATCTATCCACAGTGTATTTGAATAGGCAAATTTTGCTTTTAGCTATTTACAATCTGTTCAACCTAGGAAGAATATTTTGGGATAAACTGGTCTAGTATCAAATGTGACCATGAGTTTGACTGTCTAACTATTAACTAGTATTTCTTAAATATCCTAAACACATTGTAATAGCAGCTTTAAAAGAACCTAGAGCTTTACATTAAACCATCAAAAAATTGTCCAATACCTTATGTCAGAGTTGAGATATACTATATACAGTAGATTGTAATGAAACTAATGTCAACTTTTGTATTAATATATAAAGATCTATACTATGTATGAAACAAAATATAACCTTAATATGTATCAATATTCAAAAACATATACCTATGTAATAAAGTATAACCTTAATATATAACAATATTCAAAGATCTATACCAATGTGACATTGGCTATAAAATGTTCTTTGGTTAAAGAGTAGATTCAATAATCTACCTTTTTTCTATTATCCTATAATATTCCTATATTCCCCTCTTTTTTTAACCCCTTGCCCTTACACAAGAAAGAAAAAAGGATAGAGAAAAAAAGAAAAGAGAGAAATCCCTGAGTCTAACCTTCTATACCTTGTTTTCTCCTTGGCAAGACTTGTAACCAACCCCTATATAACAGCAAGTATCCATCACCCAATAAAATGCCCAAAAATTATCCATATCATCTCTTAGGAATGGTTCCCTTCCTGCTGATTTGGGGTGAAGCATTTCTTTTATGGGGAACCAAGAAGATGGGGGAAATGGTTAGTCTTAAGTAAGCTAGCTGTAGCATTTGTTGTCCAATCTCTTAACACTGAGAAAGTTCAGGCTTAAGTGAAGTCCTGATGAAATCAGACTATAAGGCTAGAAGAACTGAGGATATCCCGAGCCATCAGTCTTTTCTTCTCTTTCTTTCTTTCTTTCTTTCTTTCTTTCTTTCTTTCTTCCTTTCTTCCTTTCTTTCTTTCTCTTTTTTTGAAGGTGCCCTGAAAGTATGTGTTTTGAGGAAACACCATTTCTGAGTAGTCTGAGGTAGGATCAAGTGTGTCAGCATCCCTGAGGGTGAATCTTGTCAGGGTTGCCTTTTTGGTTGTTATTCTCTGTGAAGACAGAAGGTCTCATAAATGATATACAGTTTTGTATTAACGTGTGTGTACAGCGAAAGGTGCACAGCTCAGTTAAGGAAGAGTCTTTGCTCTTTGTTTGAGAAGATGAAAGGCATCTGTCTTTCTTATAAGCAGGTTTGAACTGAAAACCAAAATATAATATAAATTTTCATCTATGCCATTTAATAAAATGGTATAGCCAACAAGATTTATTAACTACAATGGGTATTTAAGTCTCAGTCAGTCTTAGACTGTTCCCATACAGACAGATCAGCTTATACATTACCTGTCTTGGTCTTTTTGATCTCCTTCTGTTTATACCCAATATCTTGAGGTCCCCCTCTGTCATATCTGATTTTATCAATCTGGAAGGAATCCATAGGCATCGCCTCTCCCACAACATAACAAATTTCCTATTTTCCATTCTGAGCTTAGGACAGCTTTAGAGTGAACAGACTGGTTTAGACCAGCAGTGTTTTCAATAACCCAATGTGTTTCGGCCACTCTTGCTTTTTTGTTCTCTAGTGTTTACAAAATTTAAAGTTAATAAAACACTATGTAATCTGTCTCTGGGGGTCTGTGTTGCCACTTTCTGGTTGTTCAGTATCTCTTTTAAAGTACGATTAAATCTTTCCACAATTTCTTGTGCTGTAGGATTGTTTGATATACCTGTAATATGTTTTATATCCTAATATGTTTAAAAATGCTTCATTTCATTAAAGATTTATGCTGGACTATTGTCAGTCTTAATTTGTGCAGGTATTCCCATAACGGCTCTGGCATCTATGATCAGAATGTTTAAGGACAGACTCCTACTCTAGAGACTAGCTGCCCTAACACAGAGAGTAAAGAAAAGTTATCAAGATAGAAGCAAGCTGTTGGAGAAGCTGACAGCATCTTCAAACTGTAGTAAGAAAATTTTCACCTAAAAGTTCATACTTTTTGCTTAGTGGTTGTATTTCTAGGAATCTAAAACAAGAGACTTCATATGAGAACATAGCCATTGTTGTTTTCATTATAAGAGCAAAAGACATGGTAAACTGTCCAGCTGATTAGCAGAGTCAGTGATGGCTCAGATGTTAAGCTTAATGACCTGAATGCCATCCCTGGAACTCACATAAGAAAAAGAGAAAAACGATTCCACAAAGTTGTTCTCTGACTTCCACATGCATGCCGTGACACATACCCCCTAGACGCATGCGTGCACACTAATAATAGTAACAGGATCAACAATATGGGAAGATTAAAGGAAGCTAAGTGAATCTCTACAATGGTGGATTAAGCAGAAACTTAAAGGCATCTTTGAAAGTAGTGTTTAGCCGGGCGGTGGTGGCGCATGCCTTTAATCCTAGCACTTGGGAGGCAGAGGCAGGCGGATTTCTGAGTTCGAGGCCAGCCTGGTCTACAGAGTGAGTTACAAGACAGCGAGGAAAAAAAAGAGAAACCCTGTCTCGGAAAAAAAAAAAAAAACAAAAAAAAAAAAAAAAAAAAGTAGTGTTTGATGGTGGGGTGTGGGGGTGTCTCTTGTGCTTTAGTATTAGATAGAAACAGAGAATGAAAACTGCATGTCCTTTTGGGTCTGGGTTTCCTCACTCAGATGTGTCCTGCCTTCAAGATATGCAGGGACAAAAATAGATCAGAGACTGAGGGAATGGCCAACCAATGACTGTCCCAAATTGAGACCCATCCCAAGGGCAAGAACCAATCCCTGACACTATTAATGAGACTCTTTTATGTTTGCAGACCGGAGCCTAGCATAACTGTCTTCTGAGAGGCTCCACCCAGTAGCCAATGGAAAGAGAGCTAGAGACCCACAGCCAAGCATTGGATGGAGCTCAGGGAGGCATGTGGAAGAGTTGGGGAAAGAACTGAGGGACTGGGAGACAAGGACTCCACAGGAAGACCTAGAGAGTCAGCTAACTTGGACCCTTGGGGGCTCCCAAAGACTGAACCACCAGCCAGGAAGCAAGCATGGGCTGGACTTCTGCACCCCCCACCCCAACATGTGTGGCAGATTTATAACTTGGTTTTCATGGGGTAACACCAGCAAGTGGAGGAGGGGCTTTCCCTGAAACCTGTTGCTGCCTGTGGATCCCATTCTTCTAACTGGGCTGCCTTGTCTGGCCTCAGTGGGAGAGGATGTGTCCAGTCCTGCAGTGACATGATGTGCAGAGGGTGATGGGTGACATTCAGGGGGAACCACCTTTTCAGAGGAAAAGGGGAGTGGGGAGGAAGGAGGAATAAGAGAGTGGCAGCTGATATTAAGACATAGGGTAAATAAAGAAATAAATGAAAGGGGGGATATAATTCACACCTGAAAGGGGAAAAAACGAACAAGAATAACTATTCTAGAGATTTAAAAACTCTTGTTTTAAATTTATAATGAACTTGTGGAGCTACAAGATAGATAAGGAATATTTAGTCAGGTGCCAGTCTCAATGGAAAGACATGTAAACAATTCTGCAGTAACTCTTCAAGCCTTATCAATCTACGACATGAACTATAACTTTGAACATATGAAATGTAAAAGTGCTTAGAAAACCATGTAACAAATTATCCTGCTGTAAGGATTCTACCTAATAAATATATGAGTTAATTTTTGTCTGAGAAAGTATTCAAACTAAGAACAAAAATAAAGCGACACTGTAGCATTTTCTGGATCATCCAGTGTGCAGTGTCTCTCTGTGTGTTTTACCTTTTGTTCCTTTTTCTCTGGCTGACAAAGAGTAACAAACTCCTCTTGCCTGGCCGGCAGGAGGCCCCTGAATCAAATAGCAAACAGCCTAAGTAACTCAGTTTCTTTTCTTAATCCCCAGCTGCTGTCAGCAGGAGTTAATTGCCAGAAGCCATCAGCTTTTGTCCCCAGAACAGCACGAGAGAGTTAAATAGTCAAAAGTCACCAGTTCCTCCTGCCCCCAGTGCTGAATTAAAGGCAAGTGTTCTGTTACCCTGGCTGGCTCTCTTGGCTTTTTATTAAGGGATATTGGCTATTGCTCTGTAATGGGTTAGGTTAGAGACCCAGAGGGAATCAGCATGAGGGCTCTATCTGTGGAGGGGAGGGGTTCCAGGAAGGTCCTGGAATGTGGGGTCTGAGTGCTGGAGGAAAGTGGAGATCTCTTTTTGTGGAGAGGGTGCACACACTCCAATTTCATGGCCCCAGCTGTCCCATAACTTTCCCTTTAGGTCAGGCTAGCCTCAAACTCAAAGCTCTACCTGCCCCTATCTCCCAATAGCTGGGAATTAAGGGCAAACACCACCATTCCTGGATTTTTTTTTTTAAGACAGCCTTTCTTTCTGTATCCTAGGTTGTGTTTGGACTCTTGATACAAACCAGACTAACCTCAGACTCTCAGCAATGCTCCTGTCTGAGTCTCCCAAGTGCTGGAATAACAAGTGTATGCCACCCTGGTCTCTGGGTACCTTCTGATAGGAAGATGGTTGTAGATATCATATTGACCTAGATTATTTTCTAGTTGGGTAATTACTCAGATCTAGAAACACTGGTGAGCAAGTGTAACTATCCCTAGTTGGCTCAGTGAGCAGGAGAGGGAGCAGAAAGAGCAGGTTCTTAGATCCTGCAGAAGGGAGACTCCAAAGCCTCCCTGTGGTACCTGTACTCTCTCTGTGGTAAGCAAGTCCCATCTAAGGAATCCTGTCTACCTTACAGAGAATGTTCCAGAGAGGAACTACAAGCCTCTGTGACCAAACTCAAGCTTTGGAGACAGCTTCAATTCACTACAAGACAGGAATGGCTGAAAGGAGACCACTGTGAACTCATCAAGTCTGCCATTTATTTCACCCAGGATCAGGGTGATGGAGAACATGCTTCCATGCTACACACATCCCAGGATTCTTCTGGTCCTTCCACTCGGGGTCGTTGCTGGGGCTACTGCTTCACTTGTGAAGATTCTGCCTGACGCTCAGGCGCTGGCTCTGCGCCCGCCTCTGAGAGTCTGCCCGTGTACTCACAGGAGTTTAGGAGCCTCTGTAATATAGTAAACTGCGGTTAATCTCCTGCTTCTGCTCAACTTCTGCAGAGCAGTGCAGCTGGTTACAGGCTGAGACTGTTTCCCAGTGACATTGGGTCTTCATGTTAACGTGCAGACAATGACTGAAGTGAAAGAACACTCAGCACAGTGCAGTTTCCCACAGCAGCCACACTCTCACCCACAGCTGGAACAGCTGTGAGAAGCCACGCCCTTATTTCTTACTCCTGCCCATCACTTCAGTGCATTCTGCAGGTACTTTGCTTTCTCTACACCGAGTTTGTGGTGACTCTGCAGTAAGTGAGTCCCTTGATCACATATATTCTGACTGTTCTTACTCTGTTCTCCTCCCACACCGGTCAGGGGCCCCTCCTCCCTACAGGTTCACTTCTGGGGGTCAGGTCTTTAGTGACCAGGGAATTTACCTAGAGTCTCTCAGTGACCGTGGGTATGGAACTGTGTGGTAGAGCCTGGAAGACTTATCAGTGGGTTCAAAATGTCCTATCTTCTTTTCCAGGCAAAAGCACCTCATGCATTGTAAAGTGCATACCTTCCTCACATTCTAAGTCAATGGGTAATAACCTCTTTCTTTTTCCAAAGTCAATGGTCTTCAGCATCATAGCAAAAAGAGGGAGCACGTTTAAGGTGAGGCTAAGGAACTGTCTCCCAAAGGTAGGAATGAAGCTTCCATCCAATCCCGTGACCCGTCTTTCTCACAAGAAATAAAAGGTTGCCATAGCAAATTTGCTTCAATATTCTTTCTTCTACTTTCCATCCTTAGTGTTAGACTCAGAACTTCTGAGAACTAAGGACTGCTTAATCTAACCTCAGCAAGCTCCTGCTGGAAGGCCTTGTGGCAGAGACTAGCTAGTGGGTAGACTAGTGAGGACCACCCTCACCCAGAAAAGGGATTCCGAGGACAAGCTGCTCCAGTGAGAAGCTCCTTTGATAGAACTAACCTGCTTGAGAAACAAAGTCAACTCATTACTCCCCCTTCTTCCCTTTGATCAGCCCGTTTCCCTTTTCTTATCTCTCTCTGACATCTGGAAGTCTTGCTGTTATTTTTCCCCATCCATAAGCTCAACATTCAATCACTTGGTTTTCTTTGTTTTCTAGACACAGATGGCACAGTTCTGTATGGAAATGCAGAACTAATGTGCATCTTGAGATACCCACTCATCAGAGCAGTGGGTCCTGGTAGGCTTCTTCCTGTGCTGGTTCAGAAAATGTGTGAGGCAGGCTCAGAAGGGATCCAGAATGATAGCAGCTTTATTATCAGTCCAAGGGATTTGTAACGTCCCATCGACAGGCTGTTCTGAGGCTCATGGCTTAATGACTTACGTCACAGTTTGTTCTTGGGCAGTAGGGAGAGAAGCTGGAAAGCATTTGTAAAGATACCCAGGTTGTATAAATTAAGAAAGAGCATCAAGGAGATCAAAATCAGAAAATTCTGTTGTTTCTGTGTTTGGATCCTTCCAACTAACTGGCTTCCATGGGCGCCCAGGACATTTTGGGGAAGTTGTTTCTGGAAAATCAGATATCAGTTTAAATGAAAGGCTATCTGGTTGTACATGGATAGCAGGGATCAAATCATCATGGCTCTCAGTGTCATATGGTGATGTGGTAGCTACCACACCTTCAGTGAAATCTGAGTCCTGAAAACCAGAAGAGATAACAGTTGGCTGGGCTAGGGGAGGGTTCAAGATGGTCCCTTCTGTCCTCCCCTGTGTCTGTGTAGATGTAGTACTGTCTTCAGAAGAGCTTGTCAAAGGCTCTGTTCTCTGGTCAGTGTACTTTACATTGTTTTTGTCTTTATTTGTGTGTTTACCATGACCATGACCATGTCCTACTGTGTGTGTATGGTCATAGCCATCTTCCCTTTGGTGTTTAAGATAATCAAGTTTCAGTTGATGCCCATGACCAAGGCCATGTGGTTTCTGATGTCCATGGCCAAGGCCATGCTTTTTTGGGGGAAAATGGCCATGGTCATGCCCATGTTTATGACCACGGTGATTCTTAGCCTTTTTTTGCTTTTCATGCATCCTGCCATGCCCATGTGTGGGTCCTTGTTCATTTTCTGGATCCCTCTCTTCTTGCACCCTGCCAATGTAGGGTGGACTTACAGTTGTTCCTTCTTTTGTTACTTGTTCTGGTGTTTTCCGGAAAGGTGAAAAGCCAGGAGGCCTTCTCATCATTGGAGTCTACAGAGGAAATATTAAGATAAATGCGTTGTATTAGTACCAGGCTGTCGATGAAAGAAGAAGAGACTAAGAACACGATGATGCCATTTTGGATTGCAATGGTTGAGTCTTTCCCAAATATTAAATACTATTTGTTGGCATTTAGTCTATGTTCCACTCCACAGTTACCTGGCAACAACCAGGTATGCCCAACTCACTATAGAAGGGACTGTTTGCCCCCTCCTGTCTCTCTTGCTCTCTTCTCCTCTTGATCCTGTTCACTTACCCTCTTCTCCCTCTCTCCATTCCCTTCCCTTCCAGCCTCTCTCTCCACATGCTCATGGCCAGCCTCTATACATCTATACCTCCTCTTTCTGTCTGTCTGTCTGTCTGTCTGTCTCTCTGTCTGTCTGTCTCTCTCTCTCTCTCTCTCTCTCTCTCTCTCTCCCTCTCTCTGTCTCCTTCCCTCTTCCCCTCCCTCCCCTTCTCCACCTTCCCATCTCTCTCTCTCTCTCTCCTATCTCTACTACTTCCCCCAGTCCTTCCCCCATACCCTAAATAAACTCTATTCTATATTATACCATCATGTGCATGGTACCTCATAGCAAAGCAATGCCTCAGGATGGGCCTACAAAGGCACCCGTTCCCCAACACCACATTGCAGCTCCACCAAATGTACCCCTAGTTTCTCTTTCTTATAAAACACAGCAATATTAATTTTCTAGAAAAATAAATTAACAATACTTTTTTTTATTATTCTTGAAATTTGTAGGTTTTGTTTGTGGTACTAGGGATTGAACTAAGACCCTTGGACATGTTGGCAAGGGAGGGCACTCCAGCACTGAGTTATAGCCTCAGCCCTCACCTGGTGATACTTCTTAATGATCCTCTAAGGCTAAGAGTTTTCCTTCGTTTAGAAAAGTGGGTGGTTTGAGCACATCTCTCGGGTACTCAGTTTGATAACTGATATCATTTCTGTTCCACCTTTTGCTGCTATTGTCCTTAAAGGTCTTTATGGCTAAACTTTGTCAGGCTGTGCCACCATAGGGCCTGCTCGCAAGCATGACAGGAAGTCCTTTTACAATGTGTTAGAGAGAGCATACAATTAACAAGAACCTAAACTAGAAAGAGAGAGGTGGCAATTTGCACAGAAGTGAGGCTTTCTTGATATGTCCCACCTCCCCTTTTACCAATGTGGGAAGGCCACGGTTGAAGCCAGTGTTCAGAGATGAAAGAACTCAGGCTTCAGAGTCAAACATCTTCTATTAGTCCGGATCATGATGGAAAGGGTGGGCTCAAAGTTGACCTGCACTCAACACTCTACACACTAAGTCCACTTTGCTACAAAGTAAAAACCACAGCACCTGCCTCGCAGGGCCCTCAGGACCGATGAGAATGGGCAAGGAGCTTGCTGTGCAGAGCCTGGGATGAGGGGCTTAGTGAAGTGATGCACTCTGGAGCCTCAGAGCACCTCAAATCTTACTGTTCCATCATTGGCAACTGATGAAGCCCTAGGCATATTAAAGACTCAAAAAAAGATGATGCAGCGTGTTGCCTTTCAGATTTGAACCGTGTGTGTGTGTGTGTGTGTGTGTGTGTGTGTGTGTGTGTGTACCCCCTGAGGACCATTTTTAAAATGCAGTTTGTATTCCTTAACTGTGGAAGGAGAGAGAGTCCACCTTTCTCACAAAGTCCTTCAATGCACGGGGCAGAGCACAGCATACAGAAGTGCTCAGGCCTCAGGTGTATTTTGGAGGTGTGTAATACTTGGTGGCAGTGCCCTGGCCTTCCCCTCATTACCAGACACGTAACTACCAGGAAACACTGACAATGAGCTAACTGACTGAGAGGTTACCTGTTTTCTTTTCCAGCCATAAAACTCAAGATCAGCATAGAACTGTACAACTTCTTATGGGTTTAAAACGGTAGCCCCTCCCTCCAGTTCATTTCAGTAATGACTCCTTTTCAATACCCAGATACTGCTTTCTGGAACAGGCAGAACTGACCCCAAGCGGACCGTGCTTGAATCTTACCATTTCTAATGCTTGGCATTTGACAGTCGGGAAGACTTTGTTCTCCCAAGGTCTCATGTACACGTTAGCATTGCAGTTGAGACTTTGCTAATCATGAAAGCAGAAGACAAGAGAAAATAAATCAGCATTAGTCATGAGGCACATGAGCAAGTGACTCTTAGAGCATCACACAGGGACAGCGCTACTCACACCAAGAGCATCACACAGGGACAGCGCTACTCACGCCAAGGTGGTTGATCTCACAGTCAGCTGTCAGCTCTGTGTTACTTTCCTTGGAACATTTGGTTTCTCTGGCTATGAACTCAATAACGTATTTTGTTCCGCCCACCACCTGTAGGTTAATAGGTCAAGACAAATATTTAATGAGGATTTCTGTAACAAATTATACTTTTTTACTTCACTGGGTTTAAAGTTAGAATCTTAAATTTTTAATTATAAACTGACTATCTTAAAAAGTCATACTTTCAAAGCTACATGTACCTGGTACATATCTGTACACATATCTAAGATTTCTAGGTATTAGTGGGGCTAGCTTCCTTCACTAAGTAAAAGAAATGCAGGCTAAACTTTTCACTTTAATATACACATATTAATTTTAATGTTCAAAGGCTTCAAACAACACCTACCAAGTAACTCAAGGTCTTCAATTTTAGTACAATCTGAGATGTGGGAGGAAAAACTTAAAATATTTTTTTAAACAATTTTCTTGTCTTGCTGCCAAATACTAAATCAGAAAAATTCTTGTGTGGTTTAAATTATTTAGATTATCTATTACTTTTCTTATATTTTTAATATTAAGAAACCTCTTAAATCTTTAAACAAGCCAGTTGTTGGCAGAACATGCCTGTAATACCAGAACTGGGGAGTCAGAGGAAGTTAGATCTTTGTGAGTTCATGGACAGGATGGTCTAAAGCATGAATTTCAGTTTAGTCTGGACAATACAATGAGGTTCTTTCCCAAACATGTTTTTTAAAAAGTAGTTAAGAATATATCTAATCAAATGATTCAAAGACTATTATAATAAAATTATCTGCAATAAAAATTTCTAGATATTGGAAAAGAAAATTACATAAGATACTAGACAATGGAAATATATAGTCCATGTTCTTGGACAGGCTAAATTAATAGTGTGGAAATGTCTATACTACCAAAATTAATATACAGAATTAATGCAATACCTGTAAAAAGTCCCATGTCATATGTCATAGACTTTAAAAAAAATACATGAATTTAAACAAAAGTACAAAAGACTGAATGGCCAAAGCAGTCTTGAGGATTAAGACAATGCTGAAGGAATTATAATGCTTAACCTCAAATTATATCATAGAGCCATAGTGACAACCTGAGACTGGCACAGAAACAGACAGGAAAACCAATAGCACAGGTAGGAACTTGCCTCAGGTATCAACAGATGGGACTGCGTGAAAATACAAAGTGTCTACACAGCAAAGGAAACAACCAGCAGGGCCCATAGCCCACACGATCAAAGAAAGTATTTACCAGCTATATTTCAGACAACAGCTGATATCCAAAATCAACAAAGAATTACAGAAATTGAATACTGAGGGAATACCACTGTCAATCAGCACATAGGAAACAAACTAATAGGCAGTTACTGAAGCAGGAGACTCTCCCCCAAGCACTCTTTACAAAGATGCCTTTATATTTCTGCCTAACACTCAACAGTAAGGATCTGCTTGGCTTCATTTACGTATACCCATATTGTAGATCTTGTTACTACTAGTAGTATGTGTGTGTTTGTGTGTGTGTGTGTGTGTGTGTGTGTGTGTGTGTGTGTGTGTGTGTGTGTGGTGAGTGCCATGACATGCATGTTGAAGCCAGAGGACAACTTTGTGGAATTGGTTTTCTCCTGTCCAGGGACAGGATTCAGGCCATCAGGCCAGTGTTAAATGCCTTTATCATCTGAGCCATCACTGGCCCTCCTGAGAAGTTGGATATTATGCCATGCCTCTTCCTCTTATAATCAAAATGACAACAACTATGGTCGCACATGAAGGCTCTTGTTAGATTTCTAGAAATGCAACTACTAATCCAATTTCTTACTAGATTGAGAAGATCATGTTAGCTTCCACAGCAGTGTGCTTCTATCATGATAACTTTTCTCGTCTACTCTTAGCTTAGCTTAGTTTAGTTTAGTTAGCTTAGTTTAGCTTAATTTAGCTTATCCAGGGAAGCTAGTCTCTAGGAATTTGTCCTTTAACATTCTGGTCATAGATGCCAGAGCTATTGGAGATTTTGGCTTTTCTAATCTAGCTGCTCATTTTGCAGATGGTGCCACAAAGGTGAGATTTCAATAGCCACAAGGAATCACCCAGGATAGAGATGATGGGAGAGCTGAGCCACTGACTCCAGAGAAATGCAAATGCCTTTATTGATGGAGGGCATCAGGGAGAGGGGGCAAAGGGAGAAAGAAAGAACGTGGCAATGTGAGTGAAGGCTCTCTCTCTCTCTCTCTCTCTCTCTCTCTCTCTCTCTCTCTGTGTGTGTGTGTGTGTGTGTGTGTGTGTGTGTGTGTGTGTTAAGACATGATCTTGCTAAGTGTAGTCCAAATTAACCTAGAACTTGTGGCTATTTTCCTGTCTCAGCTTCTGAGAGCTTGGGTTATAGGTGTGCACTATAACACACAGCAAAAGATGTTCCTATGAGAGACGGAGACTGAGATGTCAAAGAATGAAAATTGGGCACTTCATTGCTTGAATTTTTCTAATTACACTGTGGTTTCTAGTATTTGTACACTGTTTTGGAGTTTGGAAGTGATTGATTATACAGTATGTAACTTGAGCTTCCCACTCTCCTCTTTAGTTTGGTTTTGAGACAGGGTTTCTCTGTGTAGCCCTGGCTATCCTAGAAGTCACTTTGTAGACCAGGCTGGCCTCAAACTCAGAAACTCAGCTACCTCTGCCTCCCAAATGATGGGATTAAAGGTGTGTACCACCAGTACCCAATGAAAACAGTGCCTTTCAAAGATACTTGTTCAAGAGATTCAAGCAAGCAGCAGAGTTGGGACTTGGAATTTAAACCATCAAATCCTGTTACCAAATACTGTTTCCCATCCAGAGCCAAGATCAGG
>JANHMN010000011.1:8695129-8728471 GCA_030674055.1 Rhabdomys pumilio
CCCCCTCTTCCTTCTTCTGTGAGGATGTGCCCCTACCCACCCAACCACTCCCACCTCCCCACCCTCAAATTCCCCCACATTGAGGCATCCAGCCTTCATGGGACCAAGGACCTCCTCTCTCAACTATACCCAACAAGTCCGTCCTCCCCTACATATACAGCTGGTGTCATGGGTCCCTCCCTTGTGCTCCCAGGCTGGTGATTTAGGCCCTGAGAGCTCTGCTTGGTTGGTATTGTTGCTCTTCCCATTGGGCTGCAAATCCCTTCAGCTCCTTCAGTCTTCCCTCTAACTCCTCCATTGGGAACTCCTTGATCAGTTCAATGGTTAGCTGCAAACATCTGAGCATTCGCCTCTGTGTATGTCAGGCTCTGGCAGACCTCTAAGGAGACAGCTATATCAGGCTCCTGTCAGCATGCACTTCCTGACATCCACATCAGCATCTGCCTCTGGTGACTGCACATGGGATGGATACCCATGTAGGGCAGTCTCCAGACTGTTGAAACTGCTGTCTTTTTTCAACTGGATGGTTTTAGCACCTTTGTCAAAGGTCAAGTGACCATAGGTGTGTGGGTTCATTTCTGGGTCTTCAATTCTATTCCATTGATCTTCCTGCCTGTCTCTGTACCAATCCCATTGACACAGGTAATTTGTTGCAGTAACAGAAAGCTGACTTAACAGAATAGGTATTTTCTTAGTTAGGGTTTTACTGCTGTGAACAGACACCATGACCTAGACAACTCTTATAAAGGACAACATTTAATTGGGGCTGGCTTACAGGTTCAGAGGTTCAGTCCATTGTCATCAAGGCAGGAGCATGGCAGCATCCCGGCAGGCACTGGAGGAGCTTGGAGTTCTACATCTTCACCCAAAGGAAGCCAGGGGCAGACTGACTCTTCCACACTGGGTGGAGTCTCAAAGCCCGCCCCTAAAGTGGCATATTTCCTCCAACAAGGCCACACCTCCTCCTAACAATGATGTTTGTATCTGTTCATAAGTTGCTCTTTATTTTTGTTTTATTTATTTATTTATGGAATAAATAAATAAGACAGGCTTTCTCTGTATAGCCCTGGCTGTCCTGGAACTCACTCTGTAGACCAGGCTGGCCTTGAACTCAGCAATCTGCCTGCCTTTGCCTCCCAAGTGCTGGGAGTAAAGGTGTGCACCACCACCACCTGGCTTGTTTTTATTTTTAAGGAAAGGTTCCTACCTTCATTCATACTGTGTCAACTGTCAGTTAAGTTACTTAACTGTTCCAGCCTCAGTTTTCTCTCCTGAAAAATCAGGGCATATACCACCCTGTGGTTGCTAGGAATTAAACTCAAGAGCTCTGGAAGAGTTCTCCAGCCCCCCGAAGATCTAGTTAGTTAGTTAGTTAGTTAGTTAGTTAGTTAGTTAGTTATTATGTACACAGTGTTCTGCCTGCATGTATGCCTGCGGGCCAGAAGAGGGCACTATATCACATTATAGATGATTATGAGCCACCATGTGGTTGCTGGGGATTAAACTCAGGACCTATGGAAAAGCAGACAGTGCTCTTAACCTCTGAGCCATCTTACCAGCCCTTTTAACTATTTTTTTAAACATTTATTTGTTTGTTTGTTTGTTTGTTTATTCAAAACAGGATTTCTCTGTGTAGCCCTGGCTGTCCTGGAACTCTCTCTATAGACCATGGTTGCCTCGAACTCACAGAGATCTGTCTGCTGGGATTAAAGGCATGTGCCACCACAGCAGGCTGGTTACAGCTTTTAAGAAATTTCATTTCCAGTGGTGTGTGTTCCCTCCCAGATGGACCCATGCTGTAGGGGCAGTTTGTAAGCTCCACTGTTACTCTATAAAAACATAATGAGGTCCAGGCCTGGGGTACACTTCTTCAATTCAGGCACCCAAGAGCAGAGGCAGGTGGATCTCTTAGAGTTCAAGATCACCCTGGTCTATACATCGAATTCCAGGCCAGCGAGAGCCACTGAGTGAGACAATGATAATTTTTTAGGTTCATCTTTAGGTTTGGATCTTATAATTTGTTTTTACACTTCCACAAACTATTTCATTATATAATAACTGTGTAACCTTCACCCAATAATAACAATGCACTGCTGAACACTTCAGTAAGAAACTCTGGAAGTAAGCATTGTTTTGCTGATGTCACGGCCTGTGACTGCCTTCACCAGTGCAGATCTGAGGAACAGTGGAGACACATCCATCAGCCTTTGAAATCGGGTGTCCAGGGGAAACCAAGGATCCTTACCAACAGTTATTCCCACGTTTAAAAAGCAATTTCACTTAAGATTTTAGCTTCACTCAGATGCACATGAGGAGTCTTTGAGCCTGAGGCCCTCACAGAGAGAAACATTAGAATGAGGTGAGTTTCCAGGAGGCTGCTCCTGGCTGAGGCTGCCCTTCATCCCCTGCAGGGAACTCTGCCTGATCCCTACTCCACACTCCAGAGTCATGAGTGGCTCCTTCATGGACTTGTGTCAGCTCTGAGAACCTGCTCTCTCCTCTTGGTGAAGAAAACCTCATGCTGTGCTCACTAGTTTTCTGTCAACACAACACAAGCTAGTCAGGAGATAGGAGGGAGACTCAACTGAGGAAATGCCCCCAAGATCTGGCTATAGGGCATTTTCTTGTATAGC
Source organism: Rhabdomys pumilio (assembly GCA_030674055.1). Classification (NCBI taxonomy): domain Eukaryota; kingdom Metazoa; phylum Chordata; class Mammalia; order Rodentia; family Muridae; genus Rhabdomys; species Rhabdomys pumilio. The sequence goes on from JANHMN010000011.1 coordinate 8,697,763, forward strand.
TTAAAATTGGTTTGTTTGTTTTTGTTTTTTTTTGGGGGGGGGGGGTTTTTCTTTTTTTTTTTTTTTTTTTTTTCCAGACAGGGTTTCTCTGTATAGCCTTGGCTGTCCTGGCACTCACTCTGTAGACCAGGCTGGCCTCGAATTCAGAAATCCACCTGCCTCTGCCTACCAAGGGCTGGAATTAAAGGCGTGCCCGCCCATTGTTAAACAGGCCTTGTGGTGCATGCTCATAATCTTAATGGTTATCAGAAGAAGTTATCTGAGCCGGGCGGTGGTGGCGCACGCCTTTAATCCCAGCACTTGGGAGGCAGAGGCAGGCGGATTTCTGAGTTCGAGGCCAGCCTGGTCTACAGAGTGAGTTCCAGAACAGCCAGGACTACACAGAGAAACCCTGTCTCGGGCAAAAAAAAAAAAAAAAACAGAAGAAGTTATCTGCCACCTAGTGCTCCATTGTGAAATTGCACCCTGAGACTTTCCAAAACCCACCAGGAAGTTTAGTCTACAAGTCTACAAAAACTGAAATCTTAAATGTCTTCTAGTCCAGGAGCAAACGAATGGTGACTTTGCTTCTAGATGAAGAATCTCAGTCCAGACAGCAGTTAAAACTGTAACAACCAAAATAAAATTTACAAATATAAATTACATTCTGAAGAGAATTAAATTGCCAGGCAGTGGTGGTGCAAGCCTTTAATCCCAGCACTTGAGCAGTAGAGGCAGGAAGATATCTGAGTTCAAGACCAGCCTGGTTTGCAGAGTTCTAGGCCAGCCAGGGCTGTAAAGAGAAACCCTGTCAGGAGTGGGAGAGGGGCCCGAGGAAGGTATACAGCAGCATCCAGAAGGGTCTAGGCAGCAGAGAGAAAAGAAAGCCAACTGGATGTGGGCAGGGCTATCTGTGAGAGAAGAGGGAGAATAGTTGGAGATTGAGAATAGGGAGAGCTCAGTGAGATTAGCAGAGGTGGGAGGTTATCTGGAAAGAGGGAAGCCTGGGGAAGCTATTGGGGACTTTGAAATATATAACAAATGCTTGGGAATAGGGACTGAGGGAGTCTGGGCCACAGGTATAAGACCTTGGAGCCATGTGTCTCTTTTGCTGGTGGTGAAGGAAATGACTCCTCAAAGTAGATGAAAACTGGTTCCACAGGCTCCTGAGGAATGCCGGCTTTTATCTAACTTCCACAAACTCTGCTAAAGGTTGAGTTTGGCCTAGACTTGATTTTGGAGTAAGTATGTGTGCCTGTCCTTTGGGGGAGTGGAGATGGGGTACCTGACAGCGAAGATTGTAGTCTATAGCTGAAGTTCCTTGGGAAGTTGAGGCAGGAGAATCACTTGAGCCCAGGAATTAACAGAGGACTGGGTGACTGTCTTGAAGCAGAACAAGATAAGTAACTGGCCAAGGCCAGAACAAATACCTCACAGGTTGAAGTAAGACCAACACAGAGATCATACCTTGTGGAATGAGAGTTCTGTTTGTAGTTAAAACAGTTTGCTTGCTGTTAAAATCTAGCTAAGAGATAAGTCCTTTTGTCCTGTTGTAGGAACCAAATGTAGGAATTTCAGGTCTTAGTTCAAACTTAAAATTTTCTGTCCCAGGACACATTCCGGGAGGAGCACATTCCTTAGTCAGAGGACATTTGCTGGATTAACATTCAGAGGAAGAAGGGAGAGGCTGATTAACATTCCTCAGACCACAGGGGAGGGAACTCACCAGCAGGTGAAGAAGGCCCAGAGCACATAGACACATTCCAGGACAGGAGGTGATCAGGAAGCTGGGCCCTTAACATGGTAAAACTGGGCAAACGGAAGATACTCATTGTCATAAAATAATGTGCAAGTCTGAGTCACCTAGAGACGGGACCTGAGAAGGTCAGCCTTTTTGGTTGCCCTCGTGAACTCTGTATAAAAACTACTCCCAGCTTTGGCTCAGGGTTCCTCTTGCCTGCATGAGAGGGAACCCCAGTGCACTGGTGACTATCAATAAACCTCATGTTTTTGCAGCCAATTCCCTGTCTGTGAGTATTTCTGTCCCCTGGTTTTGGATCTTTGGGTCCAACACTTTGTCAAGTCCCTGCTAATTAAGCCTTTATTTGGAATCAAGAGTGAGTTCCAGGTCTGATGCAGACTGCTGGTAACCCCCATTCACTGTTGTACATCTCTGCAGGTGTGACTGCTTGTATTCACTATTACACATCCTTGCCTTTGTGCCTCCAGCTTTCAATGTGTTCTTTAATAACAGATAACTACCAACATCGCCCCCTCTCTTCTCTCTCTCTCGCTTGCTCTCTCTCTCTGTTCTTCTCTGTCCCCTCTCTTTCTCTGCCTCTACTCCTTCTCAATTCCCTTCTCATGCCCCCAAATAAGCTAAATAAACTTCATTTTATACTAGACCTGTCCTATGGATGGTACTTCTGGAGGTGATGCCTCAGCATGGGCCTGATGAGACACCGGCACCCCCTCCAGCCACATCATGCCACTGCATATCAAAACATATCAGGTGATGCCAACCTTGGGCTGGTGGTCCTGAGGTTGATAAGAAAGCAGTCTGAGCAAGCCATGAAGAGCAAACCAGTAAACGGCCCCCATGTATGGCCTCTGCATCAGCTCCTGCCTCCAGGTTCCTGCCCTGCTTGAGTTCACTGGCCTGACTTCCCTCCAATAAAGATCTATGATCTGGAAACCTAAGCCAAATAAACTCTTTCTTCCCCAATTTGCTTTGAGTCATGGTGCTTTGTTGCAGCCATAGGAACCATAATTAAGACATGGACTTTTGCCCTTCTCTCATGTTCACAGAAATTTTAAATGAATAAGCAAAAAGAACAAAAAAAAAAAATGAAAGAGCAGAGGAAAGAGAAACACAGACCCAGGAGGCACCCTCCCACCGCCCTGCTTCCACAATCGTCTCTTGGGTATGATATCTTAGTGTCGCATTCTTAGGCATCCAATTCTTGTGTGTTTTAGCCATCCTGAAGTTTCCTTTCTCATGCTTCCTATAGACTCTGCTATTATCTGAAGTCAGTAAGTGTCACGTCCTACTGTTCTGGGGGCTTACTTCCTCCTGAGAGAAGCCACTGTACTTTTAGATGAGGAAATGTCCTAGCAGATACGTCCTCTGCCAAAAGTCAAGGGATAGCACTGTGCTTAAACATATTCATTTATGTGGGGGCGGGGAGTAGAAGCACATTATCACGCCTGTGGAGATCAGAGGACAACATTACAGCTTTGATCCTAGCCCTCAACTTTGGTGAGCATGGCAGTCTTGGTGAGCCTGGTGCAGCCTTGCTGTACTTCCAAGTAGCTGTCCTGAGGGCCTGAGAGCTTCCTGTGTCTCCCATAGAGGTCTTCAATGGAGAGTTTGCCCACTGAGCTCTTTGTAGCACTACCTTGTCCAAAACCCAGTGATAAGAAAATGAGAAAGAAACTTGTCCTCGACAACCAGCTCTGCCTGCCCAGAGGCCAGAGATGCTTATATATAAACTTTATTGTTGTATTATGAGTGTATATATTCATGCCCCATGAAATACATATGGACTTGGCTCTTTCCTTCCAACATCATGTGGGTTCTGGGCTAGAACATGAGCCAGGCAAGTGCTTTTATCTGTTGGGCCATCTTTCTCCCTCCACATATCCCTCTACCCTCAAGGAGTGTGCTGCTTTCTCCTTATCTTTCTTCTTTTCCATAGCAACCCAATGAGCATGGCCACCTAGAAGCTATGTGTGAAGATGTACCCCCAAAGCATCCTCCAGTCACCAGGATGGAGAGAAACATGAAAGGTGGGGCTGGGGGTGGGGATGGGAGAGAGCATGAAGAGAGGGAGTGGGAGAGAGGGGGGATCCTAACTCACACATCTAGCATCCTAACCCTCTCACCAGCATCATAGCAAAATCTCAGCACAACTTGTGGCTAAGAGTATCGGCTGCTCTTCCAAAGGACCCAGATCTGAGCCTGAGTACCCCAGGCTAGCCATCTACTCAATATGTAGCAGAGAATGACCTTGATATTCTTTGATATTCTTGCCTTCATTAGGCAAGGCTAATCACAAGCCTATGTATCCTACCAGAACAAGCATTTTCCTGAGTTCTTTTCCTTTTTGGTTTTGTTTTCTGAGACAGGATCTTACTCTGTAGCCCAGGCTTGCTAGGAACTTGCAGAGTCCACTTTGCCTCAGCCTCCAAGGTGCTGTGATTAACTGGTTTGTACTGCTAGCTTTGTGACCTTTCTGTAACATTAATTTTGTGTCTATGAACATTTTGTTTTATTTGATTTTTTTCTGCATGTATAAAACAAAATAAAAATAAAATTTTAAAGTTTTTCTAGGATTTAGGTGAGCAAATCCATTTTCTACTGCAGACATAGTCTGTAGATGAAAGAAACAGCTAACATCCCTCTCTACTCCTCACAGGCCAAGGCAGGGGTGTTGTTTGAGCACAGTTTGAAAGGAGCCTGTGCAGCAAACCTTTCCTGCTTCCCACCCCTGGCCTGTGGCACAGTTAACACAAGGAACAACAGAAAGTCATATTTGCCTTGCAGCAATAGAGACTGAATAAGTAGCCTGGAAAACCATGTAGATGGTCACATGGGGGGAGGGAGCTTGGTGTGTCTTAGACACAGAGACGCTGGCCCTTATAGGTCACTCTTTTCCCATTAGGCTGGTCTCTCATGCCTGATACTACTTTCCATACTGCATTTGTGAGGAAAATGACTAGCTGAATATTTTGGATACTTGGCATATGCTTTCTGGTCCCAGAACATGTTAAAATGCCATTATTATAACTTAGATTCTATGTTTAGGTTAAAAGGTTGAGTCTAATTTTTAAAAGGTGCCTTTCAAAAGGTTTTGTGTATTCTGAAGGTGTGCGTGTGTGTGTGTGTGTGTGTGTGTGTCTGTGTGTGTATGAGAGAAAGAGAGGGAGAGAGAGAGAAAGGGAGAGAGGGAGGGAGGGAAGGAGAGGGGGAGGGAGGGAGGGGGGGAGGGGGGGAGGGAGGGAGGGAGGGAGGGAGGGAGAGAAAAAGGAGAGAAGGAGGGAAAGAAGGAAAAATCATCCATATGGAGGTCACCAGACAACCTGTGGAGCCCATTCTCTCTTTCCACCTTTACCTAGATTCCAGGATCAAACTCAGGTCACCAAGCTAAGCAGTTTGCCCACTGAGCCATTGCTGAAGTCCACATTTCCTAGTTTTATTTAGAGTCTTGCTAAATTTCTCAGGCTGGCCTTGAATCATCTCTATAGCCTAGTCAGGCCTTGAACCTGTGATCCTCCTGCCTCAGCCTCTGAAGTAGCTGTAATTATAGGGTAGTGCCTCCAGCAAAGGGCACCACCCTTGAGTGTCTTCTACCTGCAGGGAAGACTCCAAGTTCTCTGGAGCTCTCAGACACTGTAGGAGTTACATAGAACCTTGGACATAGTCAGAAAGATGCCAAGTGGCTGGTCTAACAGTCTGGCAGGCACTTATTGTTGTTGTCTTACCCAAATTTCTTTTTCTGGGGAGTGTGTGTGTGTGTGTGTGTGTGTGTGTGTGTGTGTCTATTTATCTGGTAACAGGGTTTTACTTGGTAGTCCAAATTGATCTAGAACTTAAGATCTTGCCTCAGTCTCTCAACTACTAGAATTATAGGTGAATGAAAAAATAAAATAAAAAGGAAAGGCCATGTCTGGTCCTAGCTATAGTAGAGGAGAGTTTATTACAGATAAATTGGAGAGCAGAGCCAGAGGCAAGAACATCTGGGAGAGTCCAGGGTGGACATGACCAGACTAAGCTGGGTCAACGTAAAGAAAGGGAAGGAAGAAGAGAGGGAACCAGGTCCAGCATCCAGGAGGTCCAAAGAGAGTAGATGACAAAGCCAGGTAACCAGAATGGTTGGATTACATAGAGAAGGGCAGTTGGGGGAAGGGCAGCCCAACCCCTGGGCTGGAGAGTTCAGGATAGGATGTGGGGTGAACCAGCCAGGAGAGCCCTGTAACAAGGGACTGAGTGGTGTATGGAGAGCTATGCTGTTTGGTTCACTGTGACGTGTTAAGAAGGCACCTCAGCTGTTTGTCCCAGATTTGAAACCCAACATAGGCACATACCAACACACCAATACACCAACACACCCAGCCTTTCTTTTCCTTTCTCTTCTTTTCTTTTTCTTTTTGTTAACATCTTATTGACATAATCAAGAAAAAAAATTTTAGACGGGATCTCACTGTGTGGTCCTGGCAGGCCTGGAACTTGCTATATAAACTAGACTGGCCTTAGATTCACCGAGATCCACCCACTTCTGCCTCGGTCTCCCCAGGCAGGGCTGGGATTAAAGGCTTGCACCTGTTCTACTTTATAATCAATAATTTTTTTAACCAAAATAACTGAAAAAGATATATCTAGCTAGTCACAGACTTTAGCAAGCCCACAAACCCAAATTTTAAATTGGAGCTCAAAATCAGTGTCTGCCAGTCTTGTAGTCTAACTTGTAGTCTGACTACAGAGTCTGTCTGTATTACTGTGTCTCAAACAAGAAGATTGTAGACATTGGATATCACCACCCAGTGTTCATATAGCCAAAACTCTATTTTATTTTATTTCATTTTACATTATTTTATGCATATGGGTATTTTGCCTACATGTGTGTGCACTATATATCTGTCTGGTGCCTGCAGAAGTCAGAAAAGGAAATCAGACTTCCTAAAACTAGAATTGTGCATGGCTCTGAGCCACCATATGGCTACTGGAAACTGAACCTGGGCCCTCCTCCAGAATCACAGGTGCTATTAACCTCTGAACCATCTCTCTAGCCTCTGTACAGTCATTTAATAAACACAAGGAAAAAAACCCATGGTTTCCCTGAAAGCTAAGTAAATGCAAATTATAGCTCATAATTATACTTGTTAAAAAAAACGTGAATAATTGTGTATGGTATCTCACACCTTTAATATCGGTCCTCGAGAGACAGAAACAGGTGGATACCTGTGAGTTCAGTTCAGCCTGGTCTACGTAGTAAGATGTGACGTTGTTTTGTTTTGCTTCCTGTTTTAATTTTGGTTATATCTGTGTCTATAGGGGAGAGGAACCCACATGCCATAGAATGGATATGAAGGTCAGACAAAAAACAAAAAACAAAAACTTTAACACTTTCTTATTTAAACTTTCAAAAAAATTGTTCTCTCATACAGTAGTGGTAAATCAGTAAATCTCCCACTACATCATACAATATGTCCCAACCAGTTTCCCCTCCCTCCACTCCCCCCACTCCTACCCCCAACCCCCACTTCCCCTCTCCCCCAGATCCATCCTCCTCTGTTTCCCTTCAGAAAGGAACTGGCCTCCCAGGGATAGTAGCTGAACGTGGCATAACAAGATGCAATAAATCTAGGTTCAAACCCTCACATCAGGCCTGGGTGATGAAGAAAAAGGGTCCCAAGAGCATCCAAAAGAGTCAGAGACACCCTCCACACCCACCGTTACGAGTTCCATACAAACACCAAGCTAACAGCCACAGTATATACTCAGAGAACCTAGGGCAGACTCATGTAGGCTCTGTGATCGCTTCTTCCATCTCTGTGAGTCCTGACAAGCCCTGCTTAGTTGACTCTGTGAACCATGTTCTCCTGGGGTTCTCAACCCCTCTGGCTCCTATAATTCTTTCTCCCAGTCTTCCACGAGGTTTCCCTGAGCTCTAAGGGGAGGGACTTAGTGGATATCTCCAATTTGGACTTTCTCTCCACCTAAAGTTTGGCTGCTTCTCTGTATCTGCTTCCATCAGCTGCCAGAAGAGGCCTTTCTGGAGATGACTGGCTAGGGAGAATAACAGAACATTATTAGGAATCTTTTACTGTTTCCCCCCACAATCTATCCTTGGTCTCCAGGCTATCCAGCCTCTGGTTCCAGTCATCCAGTCAGTGTGGAGCCTGGGCTCCCTCTCGTGGTGTGGGCCTCAAATTAGAGCAGTCATTGGTTGGCCATTTCCAAAAGTCCTGTGCCTCCACTGTCTCAGCACATCTTGCAGGCAGGACAGATTGTAGGGTGAAGGCTTTGTGGCTGGGTTGGTGTCCCAGGCCCACCACTGGGACTACAGCAGTTGGCTGGTTCAGAATCTATGCTCTCCCATTACTAGGAGTCCTTGCTAAGGTCACCCTTGTAGAGTCCTTGAGTTTCTACTGCACTACGTTTCCACATTATCCCCCCAAATGGCCTGCAATAACAGTCATCTCTCCCTAAAGTCTCTCCTTCCACTCCTGCAACCTGATCCCTCCTGTCCCCACCCTCCCCTGCCCCTAGTCCAGCTGCAAAATCTATTCTATTTCCCCTTCCCAGGGAGACCTATGTGTCACCTTTAAAGTACTTCCTATTACTTGGCCTGTCTGGGTCTGTGGATTGTAATATGATTGTCCTTTACAGCTAATATCAATTTATAAGTGAGTACATACCATGTTTGTCTTTCTGGGTCTTAGTTACCTTACTCAAGATGATTTTTTTTTCTAGTCTCATCCAGTTTTTTAATAGCTAGGTAATACTCCATTATGTAAATGTACCACATTCTCTTTATCCATTCTTCAGTTGAGGGACATCTAGGTTGTTTCCAGTTTCTGGCTATTATGAATAAATCTGCTATGAATATAGTTGAACACGTGTCCTTGTTGGTAGGATGGAGCATCCTTTGGCCATATGCCCAGAAGTAGTATAGCAGGGTCTTGAGGTAGATTGATTCCCAGTTTTCTGAGGAACCACCATATTGATTTCCATAGTGGGCTGTACAAGTTTGCACTCCCACCAGCAATGGAGGGGTGTGCCTCTTGCTCCACATACCTGCCAGCAGAAAACTAGGTTTTTAAAAAGAAGAAGACACATGAACGAGTCAGGTGGCCTGGAAATGGAATGACTGAGGAGTGACTGGGTTTATATCAAGGAGATTTGCTAATCTGTGCCTCAAGTCCACGACTGCTGCACTCCAGCCTGGGTGGCTGGATCTAAGGAGCGCTGAGCTTGTGGTCCAGGTTCAGCTGTGGCTTTGTCTAAGCTCGCCTTAAAAGGCTTTCACCAACTGCAGAAATGACTGCGACAGAGCTGCTGATGGGGAGTGCAGGAGACTTCCTGGCACACTGCTGTGTTCCTCAAAGCAGGAGTGAAAGAGGGTGTGTATGCACATGCACTGTGTGTGTGTGTGTGTGTGTGTGTGTGTGTGTGTGTGTTTCCAGGGATAGAATCCAGAGCCTTACACAGAAGCAGTCTGAGACAGACCCTCAGCTCCAAAATTCTATTATTTATGCTTTTATTGTGGGTGTGTTGTTTTGTTGCTGTTGTTGGAGGTTTTTTTTGTTTTTTGTTTTTTTTGTTTTGTTTTGTTTTGGTTTTTGGTTTTTTTTCGAGACAGGGTTTCTCTGTGTAGCCCTGGCTGTCCTGGAACTCACTCTGTAGACCAGGCTGGCCTCAAACTCAGAAATCCGCCTGCCTCTGCCTCCCAAGTGCTGGGATTAAAGGTGTGCGCCACCACCGCCCAGTGAGGTTTTTGTTTTTAACTTGATTTTTTTTTTTTTTGAGACAGATTTTGTTTTGTTTTAGCTTGTTTATTATTTATTTGTTTGTTTAGGGGTTTTGAGACAGTTTCTCTGCTTCTCTCTGTAGACCAGACTGACCTTGAACTCAGAGATCCACCTCCTCTGCCTCCCGAGTCCCGGGATAAAGGTGTGTGACACCACCACTCCCGAGTCCCGGAATAAAGGTGTGTGACGCCACCACCCGGAAGGATTTGTAATTTCTCTGGTTTGGGATTTGCAGTTTGTAAGTGCAACAGTTTTTATTTATGATTTTGCTCAGCGTGTTGGGAAGACATGACCCTCTTCAGGCTATTTCTAGTCTAGGTGCTGATATAAATGTGAGGAAATCAGGGAAGAGGTGCACTAGATTGTCCCCTCTGTCCCCTTATCCTGACTGTGGATGCAATCTGACCAGCCACCTGTCACTCTGGCCACCATGGCCTCCCCACGGTGATGGACTACACCTTCAAGCTTAGAAGTGAATAAACCCTTCCTTCAGAGGAGCGGGGGAGCAGGAGGATTGAGGAGGGGATGCGGCAGGAGAGTTCAGGGGGTGAGAACTTGAGAGCCTCTCACTCTACAGTCTTTATGCTTTTGTAGCTCCAATGGACAAGTCTTTTGGAAAACTTGGTTTGGGAGCCTGGGGTTTAGATTTTTTTTTTTTTAATGTCAGCTAGTTATCCCATGAGTAGGCTTGGTAAAAGTGTAACCACACTAATCAGCACTTGTAGTGGCTGGAGAGATGGCTCAGTGGTTAAGAGAACTGGCTGTTCTTCCAGAGGTCCTGAGTTCAATTCCCAGCAACCACATGGTGGCTCACAACCATGTGTAATGGGACCCAATGCCTTCTTCTGGTGTGTCTGAGAACAGTGTACTCATAAGATAAATAAATAGCCGGGCAGTGGTGGCGCACGCCTTTAATCCCAGCACTTGGGAGGCAGAGGCAGGCAGATTTCTGAGTTCGAGGCCAGCCTGGTCTACCAAGTGAGTTCCAGGACAGCCAGGGCTACACAGAGAAACCCTGTCTTGAAAAAACAAACAAACAAACAAACAAACAAAAAACAAAAAAAATGTAAGCCAAATAAAAATAAACACTTTCTTTCCTCCCCAAGTGGCCTTTTGGTAAAAGATCGCAGCAGTAATAACCCTAACTAAGACTATCACATAGTCAAAAGCATGTTTATGAGATGTTTATGAGCGAAGTGAATCACTTTTTGTTTTCTTGGTGGTGACGGTTCTGGGGGAATTTAGTTTTAGAGTTTGTTTGTCAAGACAGCGATCTCTCTATATGACCCGGATGATCTAACTAGTGAGCCTTCTGCTGGGATCGTGAGTGTGAGCTAACACTCCAAACTTGTTTTCTTGAGTTACCCCTATAGTGGCTTTCTTGAGACTCCTGCCAGGTTATTGCTGGCCCACTCCAATCTAGAAACTTGTCAGGAGACTGAAGAATGAACCAGTTGCCACATTTAGGAAAAAAAACTAAACGTAAGTCACCTAATGATTTAAAATGAAACAAATTCAAAATTAACTCTAAAACTGTGGGAAGCGGCTCCACTCTCCTTACGGCTCCGCTCTCACCGTTACAAGATGACACTTGGCATAGGCATTGCTTGAGACCGTATATGGCATGCCCGCGCTGAGAGGTGTGGCTACCTGATCGCCTTACCTCGCGTCATTGAGTGTGACCAATTAATAGTGACATCGTGCAAGCTGCTGATAGGTTTAAGGCAATGCTTATAAGGGGCTTCAGGAGCGGAGGGAAGAGAGGAAGAAGATTGTTCTACAGGGATAGCTGAATAAACCGTTTGAAGAAGAACATGATTGCCTCTGCCTTATTCCGCTGGTTGGACGTGGGTGCCTCTGCCTCTGGATAAAAGGCGTGTGTTACCGCTGCCCAATATTTATTTTTAAGAATCACTGTTTAAGTGTAAGACTGACGGTGTTACATGCCTTTAATGTAAGCACTTGGAAGACAGAGGCAGATGGATGTCTGAATCTGAGGCCAGCCTGGTCTTCAGAGTGTGTTTTGGGACAGCCAGTGATACATAAAGAAGCCCTGTCTCATAATACAAACAAATAAACAAAAGACTGTTTGTAGCCAGGCAGCGGTGGCCCACGCCTTTAATCCCAGCACTTGGGAGGCGGAGGCAGGCGGATTTCTAAGTTCGAGGCCAGCCTGCTCTACAGAGTGAGTTCCAGGACAGCCAGGGCTACACAGAGAAACCCTGTCTAGAAAAACAAAACAAAACAAAACAAAACAAAACAAAACAAAACAGACTGGTTGTGTCTCATCATCCCCTGCCTGGCCTATTTGTGGCTTAAAAGTATAATTTGTATAATAAAACAAGATTTTCTTTTTTAAAAATTCAAGTAAAATGAACTGCAGTTGATAAACAGTTTCTTATCTGTCCAGGGAATTTGAAACATTCTTTGTTAAAAGGGCTTTTATGCTTGTGTGTGAGGGTAGGGTTGGGGGAGGCAGGGATGGCGGTGGTGCATGTGTGTGTGTGTGTGTGAGTGTGAGTGTGAATATGGAAATCAGAGGACTACTTGTAGGAGTTAGTTTTCTCCGACCCTGTGGAACCTGGGCATTGAACTCAGGTTATCCAGCTTGGTGGCAAGCATCTTTGCTTGCCCTCTCAGTGACCCTCACATCCCATATTCTAACTACGAACAGAAGGGGTAACAATTAAATAATCTGTAAAATAAATAGAGTTTTGACACTCCAGATCGCTGGAGCTGGAGGAAACAGCCCTCCGTCTGTTCCTACTCATTCCAATGCTTTCACAGAGTGACTGGGTGCAAAAGAAGAGAGATGGCAGCAAACCTGCAGGTCTATGTGACCTGGGAATAAAGGATGCAAAACGTCACTTTTACACTTTTGGGTCGAATCTCACAACTCAGAGACGCAGAGCATCATAGCTTTGCATCCTTTTCACAGTAATGGCTTTTGCCTGTGTTTTAGCATTCCCTTTTGCTTTATTGAAGGCTTTTGATGTATTTTAGTTACAAGTACGGTTGGTTTGCAAGGATTCCTTCCCGTGTAGCTTGTCCTTTTATCCTTATTTTATCAGAATCTTGCAAAAGCACGGTATTTCCAACAGGCGGCTGAGCTGCGGCAGCAGGCTGGGCGGCGGGTCCTGATGGGATCTGGCAGGGACTGTGCCTCCTCCGGAGCCACCGTGTGGGGGTTTGAGAGCAGGTGCCCTGGGAGAAGCAGGAAGTGGACTCCAGTGGAGGAGAAGGAACAGGAGAAAGGCGCTGGAGAGAAGATATGATCAGAGGACACCAGGGACAAATTTGAAGGCTGAACCACCTCCCCTCCCCCTCCCACATTCCACGCCCCCTCAGCCCCCCTCCCCCACCCCACCCGACCCCCCCACCCCCGCAACTCAGAGAGTGAGGCTTGCAGCTGCGGAGGCTTCTCAGGGGACCTACCTCTGCAACCCAGGAGCACCAGAGGCACCAGCCCAGGATACTCCCAGCAGGTGACCTGGTCTAACAGACGTTCCCACCCCAAGAGCTCTTAATTGGAGTCCTGCTCAGGGACTGTCTTAGTAGGGAGCTGGAGCAAGGCTCCCTGCAGGGACCCTGGGGCTTCTCACTTTCCCATCTTGCTGTGGGCCATATGGGCAGCCTCTGATCCTAGCAATTCACAGCAGTTTGAGATGCCTCGGTTACTGTCACAATCCTTTAGGCCATTTTAGCCTGGTTGTGTGTCTCCCCCCCCCCCGCCCCCTCCCCCAGTTGAAGCATGTGATGGAAGATACCAGACAGAAAACTTGCTTCTTGGGAGTCTTCTGGCTCAGCACTCAGCCTGTTGGCCCCAACTCCTTGCCTTCTTCCAACTTCCATGCAGATGCAAACAAGCAGGGGTCTGGGCCTTGCAGATATGGGACAGCTTGCCTATAGTGCACAATCAGCACCTTGAGCCCATCAGCTGTTCCCAGGGTCATCACCACACATACTACAGTGGTGAGGTCTCTGTGTCCCAGTTGTGGGGCAGTACAATCTTCCTGCCTTCGGGTTGGAGCGTGCTGGGGAATAAATGGAAAGGGAGCGGCAAACAACTTGAACTTTGAGTATCCGATCCTAGTTAGTAGCCCCTCCCCCCACCAGCACACACAGTTTAGCTCAAGTCCTACGTCAGTTTCCCAAGTGCTGGGATTACAGGAGAGAGACTGACTCAGAACTGCATTCGTTTTAATACATTGACTGAGGAATGAACAAACAACTCAGAAAAGCAAAACAAGAAACAGAACAAAGAAAACCCTTTTCTTCTTCTTCTTCTTCTTCTTCTTCTTCTTCTTCTTATTATTATTATTATTATTATTATTATTATTATTATTATTGGTTTTTCGAGACAGGGTTTCTCTATGTAGCCCTGGCTGTCCTAGAACTCACTCTGTAGACCAGGCTGGCCTCGAACTCAGAAATCCACCTGCCTCTGCCTCCCAAGTGCTGGGATTAAAGGTGTATGCCACCACCACCTGGCTCTTTGCTTGTTTTAATATAGTTGTTACCAGGGCACACCTCTGAGCCTAACTTTTCTCCTAATACTCATGTTCTGAGTTTTGCCAGCACTTTCTGAAATGACCGTAAACACATCTCTGCTATCTGATACTATATTTTTATAAAAACAAACCATGAGAAATGATGTTATAAAATCAAATACTAATTAACTGTGAAAATTCTGAAATGTTCTGTATCCTAAAATATCAAAAATTCAGTCAAGATTTAACTCTCTATGTAAAAATAAACAAGTCTGTTCTATTTTAAATTTTATTTGCTTATTTATTCATTTATTTGCTTGTTTGTTTGTTTTTGAGACAGGGTTTTTCTGTGTAACCCTAGCTGTCCTAGAATTCACTGGTAGACCAGGCTGGCCTTGAACTCAGAGACCCACCTGCCTCTGCCTCCTTAATACTGGAATTAAAGGCGTGCGCCACCACCACCCAGCTTTCTTCAACTATTTTCTTCTTCTTCCTCTAAAAAATGTCCTGGTTTGTTGTTTCTGGGTCAGTGAATTTGAAACTTTTTTTTTTTTTTTTTTTTTAAAGAAGATAGCAAACACTATAAACAGAAACAAAACCAAACCTTTCCCCCAAATTTAGCCACAATAGTTTCTCTTCTCCTTTTTTGTTTTTTTCTTTTCTTTTCTTTCTTTCTTTCTTTCTTTCTTTTTTTTTTTTTTTCTTTTTAAAAATTGAGCCAGGGTCTCACTACTCTGTGGCCCTTACTAGCCTGAACTAGCTATGTAGACCAGTCTAGTTTTGAAATCACAGAGATCTTGTCTCTGCCTCCTGAGTGCTGGGATTAAAGTCATGCACCGCCACGTCCGGCTTCACTTTTGTCCTATTTAACATTTTAGAAAGTCATTTAGCTGGGCAGTGGTGGCGCACGCCTTTAATCCCAGCACTTGGGAGGCAGAGGCAGGCGGATTTCTGAGTTCGAGGCCAACCTGGTCTACAGAATGAGTTCCAGGACAGCCAGGGCTACACAGAGAAACCCTGTCTCGGAAAACCAAAAAAAAAAAAAAAAAAAAAAAGAAAAAAGAAAGTCATTTAAAAAGTCATTTAAAAGCTATCAGGCCCTGATGAGGAAGATCTCTGGAGTCAGACGCAAGGACACAAGGTTGTGTCTCCTGGGTCCACTTGGTGAAATGAGAGCACCAACCCCTGGAAGTTTTCCTCCCACCTTTACGCATGGAGTGTGGCCACCTGGTCCTCCCTCCCCAAATACATAAAGGTTAAGTGTAAACCAATTGTTTTGTCTATTTATTCAAACCATTTGAAACGTACTCACTTTGTGAGCACATGGGCGTGAGTGTGGATGTCAGAAGACACCTTTCAGGAGTCCTTGAAAGCTCCACTTCAAGAGTGCCTTTCACCTTGTTGGGGGTGGGGGTCTCTTCCTGTTTCTGCCTGGCTGTGTACTCCAGGGTAGCTGACTGGAGGAAGGCCAGCTCTGGCAATTCTCCTGTCTCAGGAAATAGGACTGCTGGGATTAGAGCCACATCTCATCATATCCAACTTAAGTGGGTTCTGACAATTAGAGCTCAGGTCATAGACTGGCGCTACCAGCTGAGCCAGCCCCTGTCCCTCTGTCCACCCCTCTGCCCCCATCGTTAACCAACACTAAGTCACTGACTGCTCAGTCTTCCCTACCGTCCCCGGACCTCAGATTCTATGTGACAAGGGCTCATCATCTCCTGCAGTTTAGAACTGTTCTCTGTTACGTGATCTGACTTCAGTAGCAAAGCAGGTGAAAACATACAATTCAAAAAGCTGGTTGGTTACCTTGGTTTCGTGGGGTGGGCAGTAAGAGAAGGACGCACGTGCAACAACATTTTTACTATTAAAGCATCTTTGTTTTAAGAATATACGGGTTATGATGGTGAATACCTATAATCCTGGTACTCAGGAGGCAGAATCAGGATGATCACTAGATCAGGATCCTCCTGGGCTGCATAGGGAAATTAAATTCAGGTCATCAGGCTTGGTTAGCAGCAAGCCCCTTAACCCACTGAGCCATCTTGTTGGTTCACAAATGCGTAGAAGTGATTGTGAAGAAAACGAGAATAAATGCTATCTTCTAAATGACTTCGGGAAACATTGCCCCCCACCGCCACGCAATCTGTTCTCTAATTTGCCCCAGCAACTGAATAATACAAAAAGGTAGGAAGCAGCAGTAGCCTACCCATTCTTACCCAGGGTGGGTAAGAGATTAAGAGAGCAACAGGATGTGTCTTAGGGTTTTACTACTTCACAAAACACCAGGACTAAAAGCAAGTTGGGGAGGAAAGGGTTTATTTGACTTATATTTCTACGTCATTGGAGGAAGTCAGGACAGGAACTTAAACAGTTCCAACCTCAAACTCCAGAACCGAACCGAACCTGGAGGCAGGAACTGAAGCAGAGGCCCTACAGGGGTGCTGCTTACTGGCTTGTTCCTCATGGCTTGCTCAGTCTGCTTTCTTATAGAACCCAGGACCACCAGCACAGGGATGGCCCCACTCACAACGGTCTGGCCCTCCCTCACTGAGCACTAATTGAGAAAATGCCTTATACATGTATCTCATGGAGACATTTTCTCAAATGAGGCTCCTTCCTCTCTGATAACTTTAGCTTGTATCAAGTTGACACACAAAACCAGCTAGTATGGGCTGTGAACTTATTAAATAATAAACTTTCACGAGTAGTGAATAGGTCTTAAATACACATAAAGAAAATTTTGTGGCTCAATTGATTATGATTGGCTACTTCATTTTTGTTGTTTTAACCTTATTTTATGTGTATGGGTATTCAACAGTGGCTGGCTTGGAACTTGTTATTTTAGACCAGGCTGGCTTCCACCTCACAGAGTTCCATCTGCCTCTGTCTCCTGAGTGCTGGGATTAAAGGTATGTGCTATGCAAGGCTCTATTTAATTTTTGGTTTTTGTTTGTTTGTTTTGTTTTTAAACAGTATTTATGTAGCTCAGGAGGGCTCTAACCTATGCTATAGCCCAGGTACATCTTGAACTTGTGATTCTCCTGGCACTGCCTCCTGAATAGGTGAAATCACAGGCCTGTGGTTAAGATTTTAAAAAAAAAAAAAAGTTAACATTTGTAGTATAACTTGTCTCACACATTCCAAGATTTTTAAGGAACTTATTTGTTTATTTATTTATTTTTGAGACAGGGTTTCTCTGTGTAGCCCTGGCTGTTCTGGAATTTGCTCTGTAGGACAGGCAAACTCAAGAAATCCCACTGCCTCTGCCTTTCTGTCTCTGCCTTGATCTCTGCCTCCACCCCTGTCTCACAAGTGCTGCGGTTAAAGGCTTGCACCACCGCCACCTGGCTACTAGGAGTATTTATAGCTAACTGTGAGAAGGCTACTTTCAGATGATAGCTGAGTATCCTTAAACTGAATTGTCAACTCTGTCTATACAGACTTACAAAACCTTAAAATCTTTGCTTTACTTTTAGATCACATGTTACTTGATGCTATTTCTGTGGTGAGAACCGAATAAGCACAGCATTTATTGGAAACACATGGTAGGGTGACAGAGACTTTGAATAATTGTCTTTTAATTTTAATTTATTATTATTATCAATATTCTTTTTTTTTTTTTTTTTTTTTTTGAGACTGAGTTTCACTTTGTTCCTCTGACTGTCCACTATGTAGACCAGGCTGGTCTTGAAACTCTCAGAGATCCATCTGCCTCTGTGAGTGCTGGGATTAAAGATATGTGTGACTATACTCAGATTATACTTTTTAAATACAAGATGTCGTCCACAGTTGTAGTCTAAAGGGTAGCCCTTAAATATTTCCTCTTAGACTTAGAAAAATCCTCCGGGCATGTAATGACATTACTAACCCTAAAGAAAACATCTAACAGGCAAGTCTGTGGACCTCTTTCTCCCTCAGTGAAACAGCAGTTACTTTGTTGAGTTTCTTAGACTAGGCAGTATTATTAATTTTTATAGCAACTTTGAGTGAGACTCTACACATGATGGTCATTCCACTTTGTCACACTCACACTCATCCCTTGAGGCAAGGTCTCATTATATAGCCCTTGCTGGCCTGGGCCCTGTAACACTTGCAGGATCCACAAGTCTCTGCTTCCTGAGAGCTGGGGTTAAAAGTCCCTGTCACCACACCCTGTCTCTATTTTGTCATAATTTTGTAACAGTTTCTGACACAATAACTTCCAAATAAGTAAATGTTTTATTTTTGAATAAGGATAGCTTATCTGAGGCTGGCAAGACGACTCAGTGCTGGCTTTAGGGCCTACTGACCTGAATTCCATCCCCAGGACCCACTTGTGGGATCCAGGTGGTAGGAGAAGAATCAGCTCCTAAGAGTTTTCCACTGACTTTCACAGGCGCTGAGGTGCACACTCAATAAATAAATAAATACAACGTAATCTTTTCAGAGCATACTTTTTTGGTAAAGTAGCAAATTGAGCCTTTTCCTCCTCTGGTAAATCAGCCTTTGGTCTTGGTCTTCTGAATTAATGAGGAAAAATTTGAGTGTTCACGATGCTTTCTTAATATATTTTAAAATTCAATGATTAAATATCTTCTTATATTTTTAGCAAGGGGCTCGAGCTGTGGCTGACTGGAACCTCTAGGCTTACTCAGCCATGCAATATGAACTGTATCGTCTCAGTTCCAGTAAGGCAGCATTAGACGATTAAAATAGCTTTTTTGTTTTGTTTTACCAGAAGACAATCAGTTCTTGAAGTGCCTGCAGAAGTCCTCATTTACATTTCTGTGTTACAAAGAATGACAGGTCCTTTGCAAAAGTTGGTACTGATTCCATCAATCATTTCTCACACCTGTTAGGTTGAAATTATTAGCATTCCTTTTTAAACCAGAGCTAAAGACGACCGACCAGAAAGACATGGAACTCGAATCCCCACCCTAGGGGCATCTGTTAATGATACTGCACCTTGTGCTCCTCATCTTAAAAACATAACTGCAAACCGGATTTCCTAGGATGTGCTGGGTGGGTGACATTTTCCGTAGCAGGGGTTTCATTCGTTCCAGATCTGAATGGATATTAAATAGCTGGGCGAAATGCCAGGTAGCCCTTTACTGTCACATTAAACAGCAGTGAAAACGGGCGGGGTAACCCGATTCCGTTCCGGCGCGGAACGCGGCGGCCCGGCCCAAGGGCACGCTGACGCGCAGGGTAGCCCGGAGCTGCGTCCTGGAGACGCCGCCCGCCAGCGAACAGCGCCACCGGCTTCCGCCCTAGGCGCCTCCGGCTCCGCCGGCCTCTGCGGCAGGGCCGCGGAAACCCCGTAGGAGCAGGGCGGCCGAGGAGCGCGGCGCGCGGTCGCGCTGCTGCAATATTCTTCCGCCGAAAGCAAAGAGTCCCAGACCCACTCCTGATTCATGGATCTCCAGGAACGCTGTAATAACAAGTAATAGTGAAATGTGGATTTTATCATCGACTTCCTTGGGGCTTCACCTCCGGTAACAAACTCCAGGAGTACAATTTTGTGGCTTCCGAAGGAAGATAAGAAAATTCCTCCGCGAGAAACGGGTTCCGGCCGCGAGCCTATAAAAAACGGGCGGCGCCGTCCGGCTGTCTTTTCAGTCGGGCGCTGAGCGGGTTTTCGGATCATGTCTGGTGGCTCCGCGGATTACAACAGGTACGGCGCTCCTGGGGACGGCCGGTGGCCTATAGTGAAGGTCACTAGGACCCGCGGTCGAGGTGGGTGGCTTGGCGGCCATACTGCAGGTGTGCGGGCTTTTTCTTAGGACACATAGTCTTCTTGTGTCCTTCGAGAAGCTTCCATGATGGTAGGACTCCAGATGTTGGGGAAACAGAACGGATACGAGAAGGAGTATTAAGGATTCCTTTCCTTAGGACACATTGTGACATCTTGGCCGCTGCCCCTCCCCATGCGGGACTTGGCAAGCAGAGCCGTGGCGCAGTCTGCTTAGGGCAGGGTAAACCGGGTCCCGAAGGTTTATTTGCGGCCAGTGGCGCGAGCTGGGGTTCTTAGGGTTCTGTCGAGGTGGTAGATTGGACAGCCAGGGCACGATCACCCTGGACCGTAAGCGGGGAGACGAGCCGTTGGCATGGTCCTGCCTGGGCCTCTCAGCGTCAATCACGCCGGCTTGCGCAGAGTTAGGGGCGGAGCTCGGCGCGCGGAGCACTCGCGAGAGCTTCGCTTCCCAAACGGGAGGGCCTGGTCCTAGGGCACTAGAGGGGCGTCTACACTTGGAGACCAAATCCTCAGCCCTTGGAGAAGGAATGGTGCTTACATACAATGCCACCGTTCTTGAGGCGTTTTCAGTAGAGCGCACGTGCGCGGAGGGTAATGAGGCACGGGTGGAAGGGGCTTTGTAAGGGTCTGAGGGCTTGGAAGGAGTATGTCTAACTGCAGTGTACTTGTCAGCAGAGAACATGGCGGCCCAGAGGGAATGGACCCCGATGGTGTCATCGAGGTAAGAAGTGGGTGTGGACCATAAAGGTTTGGGAAAGCACATTTTTTTTTCATCTTACTCATAGTTTTATTATTAACTTTCAGAGCAACTGGAATGAAATTGTTGATAACTTTGATGATATGAATTTAAAGGAGTCCCTTCTTCGAGGCATCTATGCTTATGGTTTTGAGAAGCCTTCAGCTATTCAGCAGAGAGCTATTATCCCTTGTATTAAAGGTAAAGTTCCACTGACATTTAAGATAAGTGTTCTGTACATACATGCACCATAAAAGGGAAAGTAACCTTTTGGGGAAGTACTAGCACCTGTTTGTATTCCTTAAAGTGAAATGATGGCAAATCATCTTTCGGGACTGACCTGAAATGAAGAGAATACTCTCTGCTGATCACTTAACGTGGGCATAACTTATGTTCCAACTGGAATACATGGTGTATAGTAGAAGTAACGATTTGATGTGGGATCGGTAAATATGTATCCTACTTTTTTTAGGGTATGATGTGATTGCTCAAGCTCAGTCAGGTACTGGCAAGACAGCCACATTTGCTATTTCCATCCTGCAACAGTTGGAGATTGAGTTCAAGGAGACCCAAGCACTAGTATTGGCCCCCACCAGAGAACTGGCTCAACAGGTATTGATAGTGTAGTTCAAAAAACTGCTTGCGTGTTGCATAGATTTCAGGTTTCACAACTGTGAAGACTTTAACATTAAAACGTATAAATTGTCCTAGTCCTACGAGAGCCCCCATTTTAATTGTCCATGCATGCAGGGAGTTTTTGTTGAAAGCTAAGCAGTAAATGGGTACTATAGGTATGACTTGTAGGGACTGATTGTTACCTCAGCAGGTGAACCCATAGGTTTCTCAGAGGGTGGATTAGATCTATACCCATTTCAAAGTTTGGAATGCAGTTGTGCAACATGAAAACTGCAGTGACATGTTAAACATTTGACTGTCTCAGTAGTTTGTGATGCATCTGTTGCATGCTATGTTTTCAAAGCACTGCTATATTGGCTTTGAAGGAACACTTCCTGATGAAGCTGCAAGCTTTATTCAGGTCAAGATTATAAGGCTCAGTGCCTTATGGGAAAAATACCAACATTTGCCCTGACAGAACATTTCACTACACAGTGGAGAATGTAGAAACTCATAAACCTATGTTCTTAGTTGGTGTTGGAGGCAACAGGGTCCCAAGTTTAAAAAGACAAGAGGGAGCGTTAAGTAGTTCAGGAGTGAGTTTTAAGCTTGAAATTAGTAAGTTGTGCTATGCATGCATAAAAGCTATTGGCATATGTGATAGTGCAATTATGCCTTTAATTTTAGTCTTAGACCTTGGTTTTACAGAATGATGACTAAAATTTTTGGCTTTTAGATCCAAAAGGTAATTTTGGCTCTTGGAGATTATATGGGAGCAACTTGTCATGCTTGCATTGGAGGAACAAATGTTCGAAATGAAATGCAGAAGCTGCAGGCTGAAGCCCCTCATATTGTTGTCGGTACTCCAGGAAGAGTGTTTGATATGCTAAACAGAAGATACCTTTGTAAGTAGTGACTTTTAAATGTCCTTTTTTATTATTTATTATCAAAAAGGTTATGAGAACTCTTGATGCAGTATGACTTTCTTATTCACAGCTCCAAAATGGATCAAAATGTTTGTTTTGGATGAAGCAGATGAAATGTTGAGCCGAGGGTTTAAGGATCAGATCTATGAGATTTTCCAAAAATTAAATACAAGCATTCAGGTAAAGTTTTATTTCTACTCAATTGGGTTTGGTTTCAAGCAGGTAAAGTTACAATAAAACTGAAGTGTTCTATTGTCGTTCCCCCTGCTTAAAGCATTTGATACATTACTATCTCTGCCTAGCTCTACCATAGTAAGGCAGAGACGCTTGGTTTCAAACATTTTTTCCTTGTATTTGCTGAAAGATTATACAAACTAAACAGATAAAGACAAGCATTTCTTTTTTTAAAGGTTGTGTTGCTTTCTGCCACAATGCCAACTGATGTGCTAGAAGTAACCAAGAAGTTCATGAGAGATCCAATTCGAATTCTGGTAAAGAAGGAAGAATTGACCCTTGAAGGAATTAAACAATTTTATATTAATGTTGAGCGAGAGGTAATTTTGTCTTACTATTAATTAAGTACAAGTCTCTTCACCTTCTTGTATAAGCACTGTGCTAAAATTGCAGGAACTAGGATTATGTCTTGGTTTCTGTAATAATGCTAGCAGAGTACACACAAGAAGAAAAGTAACTAATGGCACCGGGTTCCAAAGACTGGGGTGGACCTCTTTCTTAATGTCCAGTGTCCTTTGTCATGAGATTCGGTGCAATAAGTTTTTAAGACCAGCAATTCTCACTTGGAGATCATGACCTTTTGGGGGATGGCATATCAGATTTACATTATGGCTCAGTTATGATGAGCGATAAATTTATGGTAGGGAACTGAATTAGAGGAATACAGCATTAATAGTTGAGAACCACTTGCTTTAGTTTTGTTAATAATCATGAATTTTGTTTTACTTTAGGAGTGGAAGCTGGACACACTTTGTGACTTGTATGAGACTTTGACTATCACACAAGCAGTTATTTTTCTTAATACAAGGCGCAAGGTAGACTGGCTCACAGAGAAAATGCACGCCAGAGACTTCACAGTTTCTGCTCTGGTAAGAGTTGGATTTAATAATGCTGATATTAAGCAGGATTTAACTACAATATGGCTGCTCAGTGCTGTGTTGTCGTTCCCCCTGCTCAGAACAATTGTTTCTTAACTATACCTGTCTGCTATCCACCTGTAGCAGCCAGGGACGCTTGGTCTCATACATGATAGAAATTAAATGTGTGCCTGAATAGAGATTCTTGAATTGAGTTGTTGCATTTGCAGCATGGTGACATGGACCAGAAGGAAAGAGATGTCATCATGAGAGAATTCCGATCAGGGTCAAGCCGTGTTCTGATCACTACTGACTTGTTGGTGAGTCTGCTTTTTTTTTCTGTGTTTTTTAGTACCAAAGCTAGATTTGTGGGGAAGGTTTTATTAAATAACCTTAACCAATTCAGGCTAATTGGCAGAATGAATTAAGACCACACTCCACAGTGGGCTGTACCACTTAGTATGGTTCATTACTATATTGTGGCCTACATTGACTGCAGGGATGTCTAGGCTTTTGGTTTTGTTTTTGTTTTTTGTTTTCGAGACAGGGTTTCTCTGTGTAGCCCTGGCTGTCCTGGAACTCACTCTGTAGACCAGGCTGGCCTCGAACTCAGAAATCTGCCTGCCTCTGCCTCCCAAGTGCTAGGGTTAAAGGCGTGCGCCACCACCGCTTGGCTTGTCTAGGCTTTTTAATTAGGATATTGAATGAACAATCTCTGTATTTCAGGCTCGTGGGATTGACGTGCAACAAGTGTCCTTGGTTATAAACTATGATCTTCCTACCAATCGTGAAAACTATATTCACAGGTGAGAAGAAAGCATCTCCGATATTTGTATTGGAGAAAAATTCAAACATTTTCCTACGGTGTTTGTATTCAAGGTACTGGCAAATCAGGGAATAGATTGCAGTAAAAAGGCATAGGCACAGTAATTTACTAAGGTCTAAAATTGTATTTGGGAAGATTGGTCAGAACAAAGGGGGAAAACTTGTAATGTGGCCAAGGTTGTGTACACACAAGCAGATGAGGTTGCTTTAGATTTTTTTGGTCTTAGTTTACGTTTTTTGAGCCTTACTAGTGATTTTCTTTGTGTCCATGTGCTTTTTTTCTTGGTGATTGATTCTATACAGTTGGGATTTTCTTGGTGTTGCTGGTAGCATTTTGAGTGATTCCCTGGTTTAGTTATAGTGGCTTTTATCCCTAAATAAATTGAATTGTACTTTGTTATATGATGTAAAAAAAGACTTTTTAAAAAATACAGGAGTCGATAGCGGCAGTTGATGACGAGATGGCACTCAGAAACGGCGTTGACGTAATTTAGGACGTGGAATCATAAGCGAAACAGCACACTGTTTGAATAAAGAGCGAGTCGGTATTTATATTTGATTTTCTTTTGTCATGATTATTTGATATTTTAAGTTGTTCCAGCCCAAGGCATTTTGTATGTTAGCATTTCTGATAGGGAGCATTAGGTGGTGTGTATTGTCTGGTACTTTGTAGAAGGTAGAGAGCTGTTTTGGAGGTAACACGTTTGAGTAATTTGAGTATAACGTGTGAAAAGAAGCTGAGCAAAAAGCAGTGATAAGTTTGGGTTACCATACCAAATACTTGCTTTCACACTGGAAAAAAGTAAGTTTTAGAAAATAGTTAACCTTGCAGCATTTGTATTTACAGTTCCAGAAGTGCGTCGAAATGGATTGTATAACTGTTTTCTTTTATTCCTGGTGTTTACATTTGTCCCAGGCTGACAACTGCTCCTGGCTGGCCCACTTTGGTATGGGCTTTAATTTCACCCCAAACACAATACTGTCATCTGCTTTATTGTAATGCTCAAGGCGCCTATCTCATTTTGCAGCCAGACAAGCCTTGAAATCTTTTGGCACTATCTACAAAGGAAGATGTTTTTCCACCTCTGGATATTGGTTTTATCAGCTAGTGCTCCACTTAGAAGCACGAACTATAACCCTGATAAGTAAACAGCAGCTGATGGTTAACAAGTGGATCGTCATATTCAGTAGTTTTAAGTAGTACTTAAAGCAACTTGCTGACTGCTGGTTTCTCTTTCTCTCACACAGAATTGGCAGAGGGGGTCGATTTGGGAGGAAAGGTGTGGCTATAAACTTTGTTACTGAAGAAGACAAGAGGATTCTTCGTGACATTGAGACTTTCTACAATACTACAGTGGAGGAAATGCCCATGAATGTGGCTGACCTAATTTAACTCCTGGGATGAGATAGTTTTGAATGCAGTGCTCGCTGTTGCTGAATAGGCGATCACAACGTGCATTGTGCTTCTTTGAGAATATTTGAATCTTGTCTCAATGCTCATAACGGATCACAAATACAGATTCTGATAGCAAAGCGACTTTAGTCCTGAGCTCTTGTGAGGAAAGGCATTGGCTTTATCCTCTTTAGAGTTAGACTGTTGGGGGTGGGTATAAAAGATGGGGTCTGTAAAATCTTTTTTTCTTAGAAATTCATTTACTAGTTATGTAGAAATGGTTGTATTAGATGTTCTCTATCATTTAATAATATACTTGTGGACTAAAAGATATAAGTGCTGTATAAAGTCAGCCAATTATGTTAAACTAGCATATCTGCCTTTACTGTGTTTGTCACTAGCCTAACTAGACTGGCCTTTAAAAGTGATTTTTTTTTTTTAGAAAAAAATTTGAATGCATTTTGTTGGTATTGTATTTATTCAATAAAGTATTTAATTAGTGCTAAGAGTGAACTGGACCCTGTTGCTAAGCCTCAGCAAGCAATCATCCTAGGTAGGGTTAACCCCCCATTAAAATTGCCATATTGCACATGTCTTAATGAAGTTTGAATGTTAAATAAAATAAAATTGTATATTCACTTTATAGGTTTGGTTTGGTCATTTTTATTTGTAAGAGCTGGTTTCATCATACAGAGGGATAGACTGATAGCATGTTTAACAATTCTGAGTGAGTTGCTGCATCACAGTTGCACAGAGGCTCATCAACTGCAGGTGCTCATCTGCACCATCTGCTAGACATTTATCCACTTCCTGCAGAGGAAACAAGAAATTACCAAGGCAGGCAAGCCAGAAAAGGGCTTGGGAATGTGTCTTGAAGTGTATTACTTACAGCAAGTTTTTCTGTAATAATGGACTTCTGTTTATCAGATAGATTTTCATTTTCTATAATTGCATCATGAAGTTGATTGACAAGCTGAGTAGCTGCATGTCCCTCATCGATTATGTTCTGCAACAGAAAGTTAACACTTGAGTAAGCATCTAGGGGTGGGATCAAAATGCTGAGTTGATGGGTGCAATGACTCTTGACTCCCATTGTAAAGTGATTACCTTTACCACAGCTTCCAGTTTGTCAAAAGAGCCACTGTGACATGCAGTGAACATTCCATCAATGGTTGCAGCTGGTATTACCTGAAGCAAGCATTAAAAATCAGGGCAAGGTCTCAAGCTTGGAGGACCATAAAAGCCAGAAGAGTTAAATAGTGTACTTGCCCCAGCAATGTCTGTGATCACATCTTCAGAAACTTCCTTTCCACCTGTCAGTCGAGTAGCACTTTGAAGAAATGTAATGGCTTTCCGTAAATCTCCTTCTGATACTTTAACAAGATATGCTATTTCCTGAAGAGAGAATTTGCAAGAAAATTGGGTAAAGGTGCTTGCCAGAATTCAGTGTAAGGAGTAAACCTCTAACCTACATAAAATCATGTTAAGATACTAAAACTGTCATGTAAATCAAATAGGACTCACAATAATGCATGTGTAGGATCTTGTGTTTCAACTGTTGCTCACTTCAAGATTTGAGCATTATTTTCAAGACCTCTAAGATGTACATTCATAAAAGGGATTAGTATAAAACTACCATAATAATTAGTAATTACCTCATTGCCGATTTTGACATTTTCTTTCTCAGCAATATCCAGTAATCGCTTCTGTTGAATTTTATCTGACAGAGGCTTGAAGCGGAATTTTGAACATCTAGAAGTGAGGGGTTCAATTATTCTGAAAAAGATTGAAAGAACCATGATATATTTCAAAGCATAGAGGACTCTGGTGATTCTCACTACAAATCCAAGTTGAAAGATCTGATTATGTATAGATATGTCAATTGGTGTCCCATCCATAACTATATAACAATACTATGCCCAATTTTTAAAAAGGCTGTTTAGCATGTGTCTTCAGGTTGTATACATACCGACTGACATAGTTACAGATGAGGCAGAATCTGGTCGTCTTAGACTCTTTTTCCATGGTACGTCTTAAAGCAGCCTGAGCAGCTGAAGTCATAGAATCTGCTTCATCCAGAATTACAATCTTAAAGGGAGGACATGGCTTCCCACTAAATCAGAAACAAAGGAGTTGAACCTTGATAAGCATCTTTGCTGAGATACAATACTTAGTTTATCTTTCAGTATGTGGTAATTCATACTTTAGAACTCTACTTATGGTATGTGTATGGCTGGGTACATGCATTCCACAGCACTCATGTGGAGATAACTAAAACTCGAGTTGTCTCTCTCTTCCCACCATTACATGGGTTCTGGATAACAATCTCAGGTTGTCAGGCTTGCATGGCAAGTAATTTCCCCTCTGAATCATCTCTAAATTTATATTGTTTAATTTATAAAGTGATACAGTGAGAAAATACAATGAGATTTAACAACTATAACATTACTATTCTTGTGCTTTAAGGTTAGGAAGAGAAAGGGGAGTAACTGTAGCACTTTTAATACTGTAACAGTTCAAGTGGACACCAGACAAACAAGTGATTTATGTCCTAGACAGGTCAGAATGACACTGTTTCTCCAAGCTACTCAAGACTGGTGTGCAATCTAAAACACATGCCTCTAAATAAACATAGGTAACTGAAAGTATAGAAAATACGGCAAGCAGGAATCTGCAGTATGCAAGAACTGTAAAGCCACTACCAAGTTCTAGTTGTAGACTCTTTTTACCTCAAAAACCAGCTGTTTAGCAGGAGTCCCTTCAAGACACTCAGGTCCAATCACCAGGCTACTTCCTGTCTCCTAAGCTTTGCCTGTTGTAGAAATTCATGGTCTATAGCTGGCTTTTGTGTGTGTGTGTGTGTGTATACATATATACATACATACATACATACATACATACATACATACATACATATATCCCCCCCCCCCCCCTAAGCAGGTAAGATGGTTATTTTATATTTTATTCACCCACTAACCAGTTTGGTATGTTTTGGTGTATTGACTACTAGGAACAATTATGAATATTGTATATATATTTTAGGCAACCACATTTTCATCTTTTAGGCATGCATACTAGGAATGGAAATTTGTATACAGTGTTCATGTGAGGTGAAAAGACACATTTTTTTCCCCCACCTTATGGGATGGACTCAGGCTGCAGGTCTGTGAGGCTGGCTTCTTCACTGTTGGCTATCTTACTTAAGTTCTGCTTAATCTTTAGAGGAGCTGACAAGCTTTTCCAAGACTGTTTTATTTTATATCCCAGTCATCAGTGTGACATTTACAGTGTTTTTCCTTAACAAGTGCTTGTTATTTTCTGTTGTTATTTTAGTGATGGTAATGGTTGAGAAACATCTATGACCTTTGCCTTTTTGTAGTTGTATTTTTACTGAGTTTTAATTCTCGAGATTTTCCAGATACATGACTTGCAAACATTTATTGCAGTTCTGTGGGTTCTTATTTTCTGAACATGGGTTATGCTTCATTTTTATTCCCTGTATCATGTTTTTTTTAACAAAGCTGAATTTTGTTTTTGGCTTCTACTGTTCATTTAGTCAGTCCAGGATCATTTTATGATATTCAGTAAACTACTAGAGGCATTTCAATGCTTCCCCGTCTTCATGCTGCCAGGCTGTTACTGATGTATGATATCACTGCATGGGGCTTCAATGTAACAACAAAGGGAGGGAGGGGCCATGCCACTAAGTACCCACCCCAGGGAGCAGCAGGATTTGGCTCTCATAAAAGGAAGATCCAGACTGCAGAAGCAGTAGGACCTTGCAGGCAGGGCCTGGCTGCATGAACAACAGTGACTCAACTGATACCCTTCCACTTCCCACCCTCCCCACTCTAGTATACTGGCTTCTACCGCCAATGCAGAATCTGTCTTACTCTGGTTTGTGTTAAACATGGAATCTGAGACTGGTAATTTAAAGAAACGTTAATTTATTTCTCCGTTCTAGATATCAGGAATCCCAAGATTGTGGAATCTTATCTGTTGAGGATTTTCTAGTGAAACCACTCTGAAAGAAACCATATGCCCAGTTGTGGTAAGCAGGGTCTGTCATCTTCTGATAAAGACAACAGAGGGGCTTTCCTTCCTAACTTCTAATCAAGTTATCCCACCCGAATGTTGCCCTTTAAATACCATTCACATGTGAACTTGGGAATTAAATTTCCAATATTTGACTGAAGGCCAAATTAAAACCACAGCCTATATTTAAAGCAAACACAGTGAACTGTACTGTGGAGAGGGAAAGGCAAGCTACTTACTCTGAACGACTTCCCGACACAGTTAACTGAGCAAAGTTTTTCACTTTCTCTCGGACTACTTGTATTCCACGTTCATCAGATGCATTTAACTCAAGGACTCTTAATCGAAAGAGTTCCGGCCTATTTCAAAATGAAAAGTATTATGAAATATCACATAACACTACGTAAGCTAGGTGCTGATGCTGTGTAGGAGTTTAGAAACCACCTGGTGAGCAAGACAGAAGGCACACCCATGTTCTTTCTTTGCAGAGCTCTGCATTGAACAACTTAGAGGCCAGGCGTGGTGGCCAACATCTTTAATCCCCAGCGCTTGGGAAGCAAAGACAAGCAGATCTGGGATCTCTATGACTTCAAGGCCAGTCTAGTCTATACACAGTGAGACCCTGTCTAAGACACAAACAAATAACAACAACAACAACAAACACTATATCTAGCAAACATTTAATTTCTCAGTTTTGTGTAACAAACTTTTTCTATTAAAACAATAGTAACATATTCCTTAGATAATTTACTTATTCAATTGTTAGACATCTATCAAGTTTTAAATGTTTTAATTTAATATATTTTGATTATTCCCATAGAATAGCTTGCTATAAGGAACACTGCTAGATTCAAACATGCATAGGTCAGTTGTACGTGACAAGGGTTCTGACTCAGGGCCTTACATCTTAGATGAATGCTCTACCTACCGCTGAGCTATACCTTATCTCTAAATAGGAACTATTTTTTTTAAAGAAGAATTCTCATAGCCAAGCTAGATTAAAACCCTCTATGTAGCCCATGGTGGCTCAAATGTACAATTCTCTTGTTTCCATTTTTTAGTGCAGGATTTATAGGTAGGTAACATCAATCAAACTTGGCATATAAATAATTTTTAAATGAATATGTAAAGTAATATGGCACAATACAGATCTGAGAAATAAAAATAATAAAATTATGCTCAAGAAAATTATTGTTTCAAAATTTTCTCTAGCTCATCCACCTTTTCATTTGGAAATGGTTTTGCTATGAAGCCCAAATTGGCCTTGGCCTCAAACATGAAATTATTTTGATGGGATTATAGGAGTGTTCCACCATGCCTGGTTCATATGCCTCTGTGTGTGTGTGTGTGT
>JANHMN010000011.1:8728481-8739890 GCA_030674055.1 Rhabdomys pumilio
TGTGTGTGTGTGTGTGTGTGTGTGTGTGTGTGTGTGTGTCTGAGCCCAAGGATGCCAGAAGTTGTTGTACATCCCCAGAGCTGACATGAACTACCTGATTTGAGTGCTGGGATCTAGGATCTGAACCCTGGTCCTTTGATGCCTTTGATAAAGCCGAGCTATCTCTCTAAGTCAATGGTTTATTTTATTCTTTAAGTCACATGAACAACTAAGTGTGACATCTACAATTAAAGATTCATAAAGTAAATTCTTTAAGAATATCACTGCTGGGCGTGTGGTGGTGCAATGCCATTAATCCCAGCACTCAGGGGTCAGAGGCAAGTGAATCTCTGTGAGTTCGAGGCCGACCTGGTCTATAGAGTGAGTTCCAGGACAGCCAGGGCTACTCAGAAAAACTCTGTCTAAAAAAACAAAACAAACAAACAAAAGGAATAACAGACTTTGGAAACTTTTTGTTTCCAAACTGTTTGGAAACTTTGTGGCCCAAGTTGGTCTTGAACTCATGATCCTGCCTGCCTTAGCCTCCTGGCCCACGCCTTTAATCCCAGCACTTGGGAGGCAGAGGCAGGCGGATTTCTGAGTTCGAGGCCAGCCTGGTCTACAGAGTGAGTTCCAGGATAGCCAGGGCTACACAGAGAAACCCTGTCTCAAAAAAACCAAAACCAAAACCAAAACCAAAAAAAAAACCAAAACAAAAAAAAAAACAAAAAAAAAAAATTGAAAAATTTAAAAGAATTGTATAATTCAACATCTATAACAGTTACAGTAGTCGAGGCAGTAACCACGGGAAGAGGGATCTAAGCAAGATCACAGAAGGTTTTCTAATGTACCTAAAATTACACTCAGTTACTACTCAACTGTGCTCACTCTCAGGGAGCCTGAGGACAAAGAATGTGGCCTGGCCAGTAACGGCAGGGCTGAGGAAGTACATGGCAGGCTGGCAGGCACTACACAAAGCTATATGTGAATCATTCAGAGGATATGGTCTTCTGGGTCCCGTAATTAAAATAAAGTAATGAAATCACAAGTTTCTCTGTTATAGTACTCTCAGCATATGAACAAGGTTCAGAATGCTCAAAAAAGGTAGGATTCACTCAGGGAAGAGTAAAATGGGACCATGGGGATCTAATTTTTTTTTTTTCAAGGTAAGGTTTCTCTGTGTAGCCTTGGCTATCCTGGAACTCCCTCTATAGACTTGGCTAGCCTTGAACTAAAATTAAAATCCTCCTGCTTCTGCTGGGATTAAAGGTGTGTGTCCAAGACAGAACCATGGGAACAAACAAAACAGGAAACCGCACCAACAGTGTGTTTATATATACCCGAGTGAGTGCAGGTATCCACGGAGGGAAGGGGGAAGAGGTATGGTATTAGTTGGAGTTACAGCATGGTTGCTCAGCATGGGTGCTGGGAACTGAACTTGGGTCCTCTGGAAGGTCAGAAAGCCCTCTTAACCCTACATCATCTCTTCAACATCTGGTGAATAGTCCTAACCATTGATTCTAACATCATGTCTTAAACTCTTTTCATTCTTCTAAAGATTTCTTTTTATTTATGTGTGTTTCTGTGTGAGTGCATGCTACGTGTATTCTCAGAGGCAAGATGGTGTCTGGCACCCTGGGCTGGAGTTACTTGTATTTGTGAGTCACTGGATATAGGTGCTGGGACCCAAATTCTGGTCCTCTGGAAGATAAGAAAGCTCTCTTAAGCCCTAAGCTATCTCCTCAGCCTCTGGTATATACTCTTTAAAAAAGAAATTGACCAACAGTGGTGGTTTGAATAGAAATGGGCCTCCACAGGCTCATTTATTTGAATATTAGTCACCAGAGAATGGCATTATTGGAAAAGAATTAGGAGGTGTGGCCTTCTTGGAGGAAGTGTGTCACTGGGATGGGCTTTGAGGTTTCAAAAGCACATTCTGCCTGCATGCTGTGATGCTCCCCACCATGAATGATAACCCTCTGAAACTGTAAGCTAGTCCCCGTTAAATGCTTTCTTTTATAATTGTTGCCTTGGTCATATCCTCAGAAACACAATAGTGACTAAGACATCCACCAACATCAACTTACCCAAAGAGCTCTCTAGCTGCTGCCAAGATGGTGGATGTTTTGCCAGTTCCAGGTGGCCCATAGAACAAGAGATTAGGAAGCTGCAGAAATTAAATTTTAATGTTTGTAGATTATACACTGTAACAAATAGACAAAACTGACAATACCTAACCATCTGTCAAATGATATGGTAAGTTTTCTAACAGAAATACACATGTCTAAAGAGTTTTTTAATATAAGTGGTATCACAGTATTTAAAATTCTAAACATGCCCTTGAACGAGATATGTAATTGTAAGTGACCTTGAACTCCTGATCTCCTATGTCCACTTAAGAGTTTCAGGTCACTACTTCCTGAATGTAGCCAACGGTTTGACTTTTGTCAAATGTTGCCCTTCTTGTTCATTCATGCTTTATTCATGACTCATTTAACCAGGGCCACTCTGGGTGCTACTTCAAAGCTTTCATTTGCTTCATACTTACTCTACTTGGGAAACAGTAACAAACCTCAAGCACTTACAGTGACTTCTGATAAGAAAGAACTTTCTCCTCTGAAGTCTGTACTTCTCAGTCTGAACTCTGGCTCCATTCTTCAAGTCATTTCAAGACGACACATTGCAAGCTGGAGCCTTATCTAGCATCCACTCTAAAGTGGCTCTGCTTTTATTCACTATTTTTGCTGCACTTGTTTTAATTAGCAGTTATTAAGTGTTTAACAGTTACATTTCATTACAAAAGACATGCTTACCTCACTAGATCACTTAAAAAGGTGAAAAACATTTTGTTTACAGCTGGGAGTAATGGCACATGCTTTAATTAGTACTGGGGAGGCAGAGACAGGCAGAGTTTGACGTAGGACAGCAAGGGCTATACAGAGAAACCCTGTCTTGAAAAAGAAAGGAAGGAAGACACATGACTACTTTAACACTAACAACATATAGTTTAAGATAACACTGAGACCCTACTTTCAAATAAAAATCAAGACACCTTATGTGATACTAATAACTTGACAGGTTCTAGGTTCACCAACCTGTGGACTGTCCTTGAGGAATACCTCTAGGGAAGTGTTTCCTCGGGGTTAGCCAAGAAGACACACAGAGGTCCGTGCAGCTGTGGTTTAGGCAAGTGAGGCTACATGTTAAACTGGAAACAAAACTTAGCATCATCTAAATGGTACTAGTTTTACAGACATGAAAGATGCAAGAATAGGAAGGCTGAAGAGATGGCTCAAAGGTTAAGAGCACTTGACTTGAGTGTTTTTCCAGAGGTCCTGAGTTCAATTCCCAGCAATTACATGGTGACTCACAACTCTCCACAATGGGGTCTGATGCCCTCCTTTGGTGTGCATGAAGACAGAGCACTCATATACATGAATAAATAAATTTTTAAAACTGTAAGAACAAAGTCACAGTGCTTATGCCAAGGTTCAGAATGCAGCGGAGGTCACTGAATGAAGCTATTGTAAAAGAGAGGCAGAAGTTGCAAAGGAGACTCTTGGGGTTTGGGAGATGCCAAGATGGTGGAATGTCTGCTGAGGAGCAGGTCCAAGACAAAGACTGTGTGCTGCAGGCGGTAGAGCTGGAGAATGAGGCTAAGTCCTCTGTTCTAGAGCCTCAGTGTAAGCCTAGATATCTATCCTACTTGGCTTAAGATACTCGTCTACTCTTTCCTTGCTATGACCTTCCTTCCCTTTGCAGATAGGGATGTTCACTCTGCAACTGTATATTATTACGAAACTTGGCTTTGACTTTAAGGGACTCACAATTTAGCGACCGAGTCTCAGAAGAACCTCTGCCCTTATACTTTTAAACAGTTTTACCACTGTTAAAGACTGAGAATTTTTGAAATTGTTTTGAATACATTTTGCATTATGAGTCAGCCATCAGCCTAGGGGGACAAAGATTAGAATGCCACAGTTTTAAGACAAGGGAGACACTTGTGATGATAGCACTAATCATATATTTGACATGAGATAAGCTTCAGAGCAGGGAGCCAGGGGGTTGAGCACTGCCATTCACATCTCTGGCTCTTCTTTTTTTTTTTTTTTTTTAATTCATTTTTATGTTCATTGGTGGTTTGCCTGCATGTGTCTGTGTGTGGATGTCAGAAGCCCTGGAACTAGAGTTACAGATGGTGTGAGCTGCCATGTGGGTGCTGGGAATTGAACCTAGGAAGAGCAGCCAGTGCTGTTAACCACTGAGCCATCTGTTTCTTGAGTATAAATGCAGTGTGACCAGGTGCCTCAAGTTCCTGTTGCCATGCCTTCTCTATCTTGTACTGTGAGCCAGCATAAATTCTAAGTTGTATTTTGTCTCAGCAATGTACAAAATACTATACCAGGCCCCATAGTTTTAGGGATAATTATTTTGATCTGTACAAGACTCAGTATTTGTAATGATTAACCCAAGTAACTATAATACATTTCAACTCTTTAAGACAGGAGTAAAAGTCATTTTTAAAAATGTTTCTAATTCACATTTATTAGTTATACATAAGGATAATGGGTTTTATATGTGTGCCTATATCATATTTTTAGCCTCATTAGCTTTTCTTTCTTTCAAGAGGCAGGGTTTCTCTGTGTAGCCCTGGATGTCCTGGAACTAGCTCTGTAGACCAGGCTAGTCTCAAAACTCAGAAATCTGCCTGCCTCTGCCTCCTAGGATTAAATGCATGCACCATCACCATGTGGAGGGTTTGTAATTTTTTAAGTGTAATAGTTTTATTTATGATTTTCCTCAGTGTCTCAGGGACCCCCTCAAATGCTCCAGACTATTTCTAGTCTAGGTGCTAATATAAATGTAAGGAGTGTCAAGGGAAGGGGTACACTACAGTGCCCCCTCCTCCTTCTCCTGACTCTGGATACAATCTAAACAGCTACCCACTCTTCAGATTACTCATTTTTATACTATATAAACTGATCTCAGAAAACAAACAAACAAAAAAACTATTGTAGTTAAACTTTAAAATATTTAGGACTTTAATTCTTTAGGAAAAAAAATCACTTTACAAATTTAGTCAGAAATGATGTAGAAAATATCAAACAAGACCTTTTCTTTGTTCTGCAGCACTGGGGAGTAAACTTAAGGCCTCTACGTACTATTTAAATAAGGTTTCTACAGGATATTTAAATATCTCCCATTAGGCCAGGGTAGTGGTATTGCATAAAAGACAGACCTCTGAGTTGAGAACATCCTGGCCTAAAGAGTGAGTTCCAAGACTAAAGAGAAACTCTGTCTCAAAACACAAAACAAAACAAAACCAACCAACCTACCGACCAAAACCAAACTACCAGTAAGGGTCCCCATCCGTCTCTCTTTTATTTTGAGGAAGAGTTGGCTAAGTTGTCCAGATTGGCCTTGAATTTACAATCCTCCTGCCTCAACTCCCTGAATAGCTAAGGCTATACAGACACCAACAGATCAAGCTAAATAAAGAGGTTAATAAATGTTGTATTAGGTGATAGTCTTATATTTGTCCAGAATTGTTAATTAGGTTTTGTAATCTGTTACTGCCAATTAAAATTGATACTACTGTAACATTAAAAATTAAGTGGCGATTTGGATCAATAAAAATTAATACTGGAAAGGCTTTTAAATTTTTTAACTTGATTTTTTCCCTCAATGCATAATATAGCACAGATTGAGCATTCCTAACTAGAATCCCCAAATCCAAAATATTTTGAACCATATTTTGTGATATTTTGTGTGATGCCAGAAATTCATGCTTACCCTGAACATATTTTTTTTTTCACTATATTATCCTTTAACCCCAACACTAAAAAGAGGCAGGCAGACCTCTGAGTTTGAGGCCAGGCTGGTCTTCATACTGAGTTCCAGGATGGTCAGGCCTACATAGAAAGACTGAAACAAAAAGTCAAACAAAAGAACAAAGAAACAAACAAAAAAGGAAGTTGGGGGTTGTGGGGAGACGCAAGCAATGATGTGATGCTAACCTACAACTACCTGCATGAGACGGTACAACTTTGTTTTTGATGATACAAAATCTTCAGTTCAGCCAGGCGGTGGTGGCACACACCTTTAATCCCAGCATTTGGGAGGCAGAGGCAGGCGGATTTCTGAGTTCAAGGCCAGCCTGGTCTACAGAGTGAGTTCCAGGACAGCCAGGGCTACACAGAGAAACCCTGTCTCGAACAACCAAAAAAAAAAAAAAAAAAAAAAAAAAGTCTTCAGTTCATATGCTACTACTGTATAAAATTCAGGGCATGGGTCTAAGGTATGCAACACAAATGAATTCTGTGCTAATTTGGAGGGGGGAGGGTCTCATCTCAAATATACTGAATTTGAATCCATGTAAATGCTATGGCTTGGGTTTTAAATGTTTCCCAAAAGCCTGTCTGTATATCACGGCTGATGAGCCTGTGGTACTAATGGGTAAGAAAATTTCTGAACTATAAGCCAAAACAAACGCTCCCATTTAAGCTGTATGTATCAGACATTTTGTCAAAAAGATGCAAAGTTGCCTAACCGAGCAAATATTCCAAAATCTGAAAACACACAATCTAAAATCCAAAACCTTTGCTTTCAATCATTGTGGAAAAGCAATATTCCTCAACCTGTATGGTAACTTCAGTAATAAATAATGGTAGCCCAGACCAAAACTCCCCAAAGGCAGCCAGGGCTAGGAAATGAGACGTAAAGTAAAGCCTACTGCCCATGCTCACTTCAGACTCCCTTTCTTTACTAAGCTCACTCGGCACAAGGACACTTCTTGACACAAAACTGAAACCTGCTGACTCAGCTAGCTGTCGGGGCACTTGCCTGCCAATCATATCATTTGGGAGGAAGCGATAGGAAGATGTGAAATATGAGGCTATCCTCAGCTATGCTGGGAATTCAAGGCTACTTAGGGCACATAAAACCCAGTTTGGGGGCTGGAGATAGCTCAGCAGTTAAGGACACTGTCTGCTCTTCCAGGGGTCCTGAGTTCAATTCCCAGCAACCACATGGTGGCTCAAAACCATCTGTAATGAGATCTGATGCCCTCTTCTGGTGTGTCTGAAGACAGTGACAGTGTACTCCTATAAATAAATGAATCTTAAAAAAAAAAAAAAAAAGCAAAAACAAACAAACAAAAAAAACCCCAGTATCAAAGTACTAAAGCAAACCAAACTGTTAATCCTTCAAATGGGTTTATGTTGTCTCTAATACTTTAAAACACAAGTTACTAAGGATACTTATCCTATGTATGGCAGGAAATGTAGTGCTCTAAGAATTAAATGCTTCATTTTCAAAAATAAAGTTAGGTTAAAAAGAACAGGTGCCCACACATATGCATGTTTCAGATGGGGTCTCACTGTGGCTGGCCTGGGATTTACTATGTAGACCAGGCTGGACTCTGCCCCCAGATGTTGGAATTAAAACCACATGACACACACACACACACACACACACATTTTAAAATCAGACTTGTTTTGATAACACACATCTGTAACTGTAACATGCTTATATGGTTTACTTGTTTAGTCTTTCCTCTCTAAAATAAAGGCTCATGGAGAAAGGGTCCTAACCTATCTTAGTCAGGGATCCTTACTTCAATACTACCTAATAACACCACATAGAAGATGGTTCGGCAAACTATTTATAGTTTAAAAAATAACATCAAAGACTTATACATGTATTTCCTATGAACAGAAGGCTAACAAAGAAAAAGGTGATGACCTCTTCCATTTTCCGATGCATCAAACACCGTCTACTTACATCAGCTCCTTCTAGAGACTTTTTCAGCACTGCAACCACCTCTTCCTGGAAAGCAACTTCATCCACACACTTCGGACGGCTGGGGGAAGGAAGGGGGTTATGGAGCATATGGTGGGAGCCACAGAAAGGTCTCAAGTGTCCTCGCTGCTAAGGCAGCGCTCACATGTTACTTATGAAATTGAAGGAGACAGAAACTCCATTTGTATTTACCTTGAGCAAATACATACTAGTGGAAGGAAATTTTTTTGCCTTCTACTTGTACTGCATGATAAAATATTAAGCAAAATTTCATAAATCATAAAGAACAAACTTAGAATTAAAGTGAATTGCATGTGGAGACTTACCTCTTTAATCCCAGCAAGGGGAAGACAGAGGTAAACAATTCTCTGAATTTGAGGCCAGCCTGGTCTACTTAGTGTATTCCAGGATAGTCGGGGCTATACAGTAAGACTTTATCTCAAAACAAAAAAACAAAACAAAAACATTTTTCTACAAAATATCTCTTGAGAAGCTCATGAAGCTGAGTTGTAAAGAACTATTTAATAACATAACAACTGGCAATTAAAAAAATAAGTAAATAACTTAAAATAAGTTAAATAACACACTCTTTCTCAGCTAATACATTAAATGATCAGTACCATTTTCCCCCTCTTCGAGACAGGACTTCTGTGTAGCCCTGGTTGTTCTGGAACGTGCTCTGTAGACAAGGCTGGCCTTAAACTCAGAAATCTGCTGTGAGATGGGATTAAAGATATGCGCCACCATGACCAGATAATAATTTTGATCTTAAGTCACGTAGTAATTTTTATTTTTTGAGACAATGTCTCACAATGTACCTCTGGCCAGCTTGGAACTCCCTATCTGGACCACAGACATATGCTTGCCTCTTCCTCTCCAGTGTTGCGACTAAAGGTATGAGCCATTAGCCAATATTTACTAATTTTAAGAGAAAACTGACAAAGTTGTTTTTCCAAAATTTATGACTGGGATTTCTACTTAGTAAATCAATAAGACGTCCTTTCATTTTGAGAACGTTTCATGGGGGCGCTACAGACATGGCTCCATGGATAAGAACACCTGCTGCTCTTCCAGAGGACCTGGGCTCAATTCCCAGAGCCCACATGGTAGCTCACAACCATCTATAACTCTAGTCCTATGGTATCTGGTGCCATTTTTAGCCTCTATGGCCACTAGGTACATACATGGTGCACAGAGTATATATATATACAAACACTCAAACACAGGAACTAAAAAACAATTTAATTGTTTTATTTGTTGTGTGTATGTGCCACACACACAGATGATACAAAGGGAACAAATTTCAGAAGTCACTTCTCTCCTTCCACCGAGATGTTCAGGGATCAAACTCGTGTTGTGAGGTTTCCACAGCAAGTGTTTTTACCCACTGAACCCTTTCACTGGCCCTAAATCCTTTGACCCACACTTTCCTAATTAACCAGGTTGATACTGGGCAAGAATCATTGTGTATGCTGTAAAGGTCTGCAAGGATTAGACAGATAACAACGAAGACATCCAAGGATGTAAACAGATACAAGGTGATGTCTCCAAAGGAAAAGGAGTATAGAAGTCTGAGCACACGTGAGAGCTTATAGCCGGAGCTATCTGATTGGAGAAGCTGAAAATCTATGGATCCCCCATGATCCTCCCTTCCCCAAGTTCTTATTAATTAAAAAAAAAAAAAAAATTAGTTTTGGGGTGGTGAGATGGCTCAGTAGGCAAAGGCACTTATTGCCAAGTCTGATGACCCAAGTTTGACACATTGAATACACAGGGTGGCTGAGAACTTACTCCTGTAATCTGCCCTAGCCTCCACCTGTGAGTCAAAGCATGCTTGTTATGGCATGCACCCTCCTTCCTCAACCAATTTTAAAAATATGTAACAAGTAGATTTATGGGCTGGAGAACAGAACAGTGGAGGAGTGCTTACCCAGCAAGTAGAATAGCCAGTTCACTAATAAAAAGTAAATCAAAACCCTAGATTAGGGTCAGGGAGATGGCCTGACAGGTAAGTGCAAGCTTTCAAAGCCTGGTGATCTGAATCTGATCAATGGAGTGGATGTAACCACTTGCTTTGTTGGGGGGACGCTATGGGATGGGTTGGGGGCAGGAAGGGGTTAATATAGATGAAATACTCGTATTTGAACTTCTCAGAATTGAAACAACAAAATAACACATGAGAGCCTTGTTTGGCTTGTAAATAACCTGAAAATCCTTGGTAACCACAGAGGCTACATCTAGCTATCGGTTATAGATATTTCTAGTATCATCTGGCAAATGACAACGTAGTGGAACTTCACTACTAAAACAACAGAAAATCCCAACAAATTTCACTATATAATAAAAGGATAAAATTTAGGTTTCAATAGAACTGTTTATAGCCAGCTCACAGAAACGTTGCTTCCTCTGTCTCTGTAGGACTCTAAGACAGTACACTTTATAAAAATCTTAGGTCATCTATAAAATAGAATTAAATTCAACTACCGTATCACTCCAAGGTCCTAGGACTTATCATTGGGTGATACACGCCCCTCTCCCGCCCCCAAAGGTATGATCTAAGTACAGCAAAGTCCCCCTTACATTGAAAAAAGAGACTAGAACTTTTTAGTTATTTCAACAAAAGTGCAAGCAGTTCTTACTATTTTTCCACCCAAGGAACTGGTTTGGCTTTCTTGGTTTCTCCACTGCTTCCTGCAGTGGCAGGTGTCCCCCGGTCTTTGGTCAATTGTGGTTTTGTACTGACAGATGTGCCTTTCAGAAATGCCTGCATGTTTTTTTCTCCTGGGCGTAAGAAAAAACGAAAAAGAAGAAAACAAAGAAAAAAAGAAACCGTTATGAGAGGCCCCCTAACCTTGTGCCTTGAGCGAAGGCGGAGAATACATCCCGGTCCCCGCCAGCCTGTAAAGGCTGAGAAGACTCAGACCCATCACTTACAGCCGTCGCCGTCCCCGGTGCCGCGGTTCCCGCCACAGGACGGTGACGAAAGGCATGGCGGGAGCGCGCCACGCAAAACGTCACTTCCGGCGCGCGGGTCAAGGTGACGCGCGCCTCCTTGGTTTGGCGTGTCTAAGTGCTGTTCCTGGCTGCTGCTGGGGTGCATCGCTGAGGTTATCCTGTGCAGCCTCAGCGGCCAGACGTCAGCTCAGCAGTCACTGCAGAGTGCGGTGGCGACGACGGGACCACGGGCGCGGCCTGCGGAGAAAGGCTCGAAGGACCGGGCCTAGGGCGAGCCCACGCTGGCTTTAATAAAGCAGTTTATTGGGTTTGCTGCCACCGTCATTCAGCCCTAAGGTCGGGGCGGGACACGCTCTCTTGACTCTTCGCCGGAAGGGGACTCCCTGCGGACTACTGCCCCGCCCCCAGTATCAAAGGCACGGGGCGAACGGCTTTTAGAAGTGTGGCACCTGAGAGATGACTGATTAGTGGAGGACCACGGTTTGATACCAGGGTTTTGATAGTTATCTGGTGGCTCACAACTGGTCACTCCAGTTCAGGGGATCCAACGACTCCTTCGGGTCTCTGCAGGCCCTTAATATATGTGGTGCGTACTTTGAACCAGAATTTTGCAGCCAGAATCAATCAATCTCTCTCTCTCTCTCTCTCTCTCTCTCTCTCTCTCTCTCTCTCTCT
>JANHMN010000011.1:8739900-8763189 GCA_030674055.1 Rhabdomys pumilio
CTCTCTCTCTCTCTCTCTCTCTCTCTCTCTCTCTCTCTCTCTCTCTCACTCACACACACACACACACAGAGCTAGAGCCCAGAGCAGATGTCTTTTACAGTCAGTAAAATCAACTTACTGCAGGGAAAGACCACCTGCTTAGTTATAGTCATCTTGTAATTCCCGAAACCCACTCAAAAACCTAGTGGTTGGGCTGGAGAGAAGACTCATTAGTTAAAAGTACTTGCTGCTCTTCCAGAAGAGTTTGCTTTCCAGCGTCTAGGAAAAAAATGTTTGGGTGGACCAAACAAAAGAGGAAGAATATCTTTTAGCATATACCAACCGTCCGCAGACAGCTTGTTCTGTGAAGGATTTCTTAGTCCAAATGAGCCTTTCAGTTCTTAGCCAGCCTCTGGCCTTAAATGTCCTCATGTTAGCACAATAAGTTCACCGAGTAGCTATGTTAGCAGAGATGGTCACCACACGAGGCCAACAGCAACAACTGCTCTAGTAACTACATTACTAGACGCTGAACATACCACCCACAGGAATGAAAGATAATCACCTTTCCTGGGTGTACCATCCTTCGTGGATCAAGTGACCTATGCCCTCCAGTGGAAGAAATGTCATTGTTTCCATCAGAAATAGAATTTGTCCTAATTGTGCTCATTTTCTAGAACCAAAACTCTCAAAGGCTGGGTTTCATCAGAAGCCTGTGCAGGGTTTGGCAGAAGCACACTTTCCTAAAACAGACCTGCAATGTCAGAATCTGTGGTGTCTGAGAATATGTATTTGTCATATAAGGTTTTTGGTTAGTGGACATTATGTTTTTGCTTCCTCCAAAACTCAATCAGAAAACCCCAATGTAATCGATCGCCAATGTTGTCAGTAATTCCAGGATTAATGCTATAATAAAAGAATTGGTTCTTTTCAGTTTTTGTTCCCCCTTGAGATGGTTCTGCAAGAGATCCTCACCAGACAGTGCCACCTTAAGCTTAAACTGCCCAAGTTTAAGAACTGGGATTCCAGTATAGGATCTGAAGAAATGGCTTAGCAGTTAAGAGCACTGACTGCTCTTCCAGAGTTCCTAAGTTCAATTCCCAGAAACCACTTGGTGGCTTACAACCATCTGTAATGAAATCTGATACCCTCTCCGGGTGTGTCTGAAGACAGCTACAGTCTAAAGATGAGCTACAGTGTGCCCATATTTATAACTAAATAAATCTTAAAAAAAAAAAAAAAAAACTAAGCATAGCTGGACAGTGGTGGCATGTGCCTTTAATTACAGCACCTGGAGGATGAAGTAGAGGCAGATAGATGAGCTGAGTTCGAGACCAGCTTTATGTACAGAGAGAGTTCCAGGACCAGCAAACAAACCCCGAGCAAGCATACACTCATACAAATTACCCGGCACAAGACAGACTGCATTGCTTTTCTCTACACTGTTTATTATTCTAACTGAATTTCTTCCAGAAAATAGCCCAGTTGTTGTGAATGGGGATGAGAATGCAAACTATACAGGAATATCCAACTGAAAAGAAAATTCCATGTTTACTACTGTAAAGGTGATGGGACCTGGGAGAATGGAATCTAAAAATGAGGTGGACTCGTCTCATGCAATAACTAGCTTTATTCAGAGCACCAGAGAGTTTATAACCTCAGGGTTAAAAATAATCACTGGAGGCGCTGGAGAGATGGCTCAGCAGTTAAGAGCACTGACTGCTCTTCCAGAGGTCCTAAGTTAAATTCCCAGCAACGACATGGTGGCTCACAGCCATCTGTAATGAAATCAATGCCCTCTTCTAGTGTGTCTGAGGACAGCTGCAGTGTACTCTCATACGTTAAATAAATCTTTAAAAAAAAATAGTCACAGGAGGAAAGAGTTTAAGTTTATTAAGTTTATTAAGGATAAGCCATGCCTGGCAAAAGCATGTTTTTTCAATAGAGACATAAAACAATAGCCAATTGTGATGAATAATCTGAAATAAATTCACTCTAATATACCTGGAAGGAGCATGGAAATGCATTTCAAGAACAATTCTGTGTTTTGAAGAAACTGAGGACTGAAAATGTGTCTTTTCTTGGAGTGTTCTCACAAGCACACAGAATTCCCATGACTTCATTTTTAGACAGTGTTCCCACACCATGTTATTAGGAAAAACCCACATGTATAAGAGGCCCATGTGAGGCTGGCATTATGCTCTAGGCCAGTGGTTAACTTTCCTAATGCTGTGACCCTTCGATACAGTTCCTCATATTTGGGTGACCCCCCCCCCCACCGTAAAATCACTTTGTTGCTATTTCATAACAGTAATTTTGTTACTGTTATGAGTTGTACATATCTGATATGCAGGATGTATGACCCCTGAGAAAACGTCTTGACTCACAAAAATGTTGCAACCCACAGGTTGAGGAATGAGAAGCATGAAGGTTGGCTATGGAGGAAAATATACACATATAAAATATTAGAGCCAAAAGGATGTGGCAGCCCCTTTTACAGATCGATTGTTCTAGCTATCTCTGTCTGTCTGTCTATGCAGGGATTGGTTTCATACTTGGCAGCTCCAGCCAGTTGAGAAATGTTACCAGGAGCAAACAGGACGATAAGAATCTGAGATGGTCACATGACTGTGAATGTCAGTAGCCAGGCTGGCTCCTGGGATGAGATGAGACACAGGGCAGAATGTAGACTTAAGGACATCCAGGGAACCGAGAGATGGTGATTCCCAACATGT
The DNA here is from genome assembly GCA_030674055.1 of Rhabdomys pumilio. NCBI lineage: Eukaryota > Metazoa > Chordata > Mammalia > Rodentia > Muridae > Rhabdomys > Rhabdomys pumilio. The sequence continues at coordinate 8,742,615 of JANHMN010000011.1, forward strand.
TAGCGTCCAGAATGTCAGGAATAGCAACAACCTAAATTTGTCTAGCACTTTTTAAAGCTCTAACACAGGAGCATCACTCAGTTCATTTTTACACCACCATCCCTGGCCCGGCCTACTTTTCAGCTGAGGGATTGTTGCCATAATGACTCTATATTGGGCATTCCTATATAAGGACCTCAGGCCCATAGGTAAGAAGGACAGTAGAAAGGGTCAGTGAGGTGGCTCATTGATTAAAGGTGAGTTCAATCTCTGGTACCCATGTAAATGTGGAAGGAGAAAACTGACTCAACGAAGTTGTCCTCTGATGCCCATGGGACATATCCTTCCCCACACAACATCAAGCATGTGGGTGTGCTCCAGTGTGTGTGGCATGGGAGGGTGCACTCACGAATTCTCAAAATCATCTATCTATCTATCTATCTATCTATCTATCTATCTATCCATCCATCTAATTAAAATTTAAAAGTAGCAGGGCCTCTAGGAAACAGCCCAGGAAAAGAAAGCTTTGTATTCAGAGATATTCTGCTAGGATTTGGGCACGGGAGAACTGATGTTTGGGATACAGGAAGTTATGCAGGAAGTTAAGGAAGATGGTGGGTACTATAGTTTAGGACAGTATCTTCATTTGTGACATAACCACCTGTGAGGAAAGGGTAGTGAGTGGTTATGAGGAAAGACCCTGAGAATGGGCAAGTGTGTAGGGGCAGCAGCCTAGGTGGGATTCAAGGCAAGGCCCCAAGGCAGGCAGAAATCAATCAGCTTATCCTGATTGTAGCAGCTGTTCAAAGTGCACCAATCCCATGGATAATCAGATGATCCCAGAAAACTTTGAAGATGATAGAGCTGCCATTAAGCACAGTTGGTGATGACTGTGACTACAGGAAGTGTGTGATGGAGCTGGCAGCAATATCCTGACTGACAGAGCTAAGGTAAACAGAAGATGGGACCTCCCCAGCTGGGAGGAAGCATTGCCTGAGAGCACAAGTCATGCTATTTCATTTTATTGTTCACCTTTATTGTTGTTATTCTAGTATTTTTATTTTTTAAAAAAATTTAATTTTTATCTTTGTTTCTGCTATTTTGATATTTTAATGTTAATTTTAGTTTTTAAATTTAAATTTTTATTTTTCAAGTGGCTTACAAAGTAATAGATTTCCATATGGAGCTTTCATTTTTGAATATTTTTAATTGATTCTTGACAGTTTTGCACATGCTTACACTTAAGTCCTCCCTTATACCCCAGACTTACTTACTTACAATACTTAACTCCTCCCACCTTCTCTCCTTTTCTTCCTTCCTTCCTCCCTTTCTTTCTTTTTTTTAATAAGTCATTGAGTCTGACACATATTCACCGGTGTGGGGCCATCCACCTTTACACGGGGAACCTATGAACATATGACAACCTTCAGGGCCATACTAAAGCAAGATGAATCCCTGTCAATTACAAAGAGCCCCTCAGAGAGGGTTGAAGGTCCAGGAGCGTCCCTCAGTGCTGGAATGTTGCCTGGCTCAGTCTTGTTCTGGTCTGCAGGGTGACCACAGCTGCTGTGACAGTGACCTCAATGGCTGTGTCATCCAGAAAACACTGCTCAGCACTTGTCTCCACCTCCTGTGTGCCCTCCGCCTTCTTCTGCAAGGTTCTATGAACTTTGGGTTTTGTGGGATGTTGGTATACTGTTCCATTTAGGGTTGAAGACTCAACAGTTAACTTACTCTCAGGATTTTGACCAATTCCAAGTCTGTATTGACTGCTACTTACTGCAAGAAGCAGCTTCTCTGACAACGGCTGAAAGCAGCGCTAGTCTAAGGACATAATGATTTGGAAGGCAGTTGAAAACACGTCCATTTAACAACACTGACTGCAGAACAGTAGTAGGATCCCATCTAGGGCCTATAACTCCCGGAGCATGTGCTCTGGACTAGGTTTACAGTACGTGGCATCATTTCCTCCTCTGAGCAGGCCTTACCTCCCGCACAGTCATGCCACGATTGCATAGCAGATGTATCTTGTCTGGCAGGTTTACACTGTCTCATTCATTGTCCGCTGCTGGGTGAATTCATTGACCATTTTTCCTCTTCAGTGGCCTATTTCCAGCACCAGGAAAGACAGTCAGCAGGCAGGAAGTTTTCATGGCAGTTCCCACTTCACTTCTCTGTGACCTACAACCAAAGTGTGTTGTGTCTTCAGCAATAAGGTTTTACCATCTGGCTACGGTGGGAAGGCAAGAGCGATGGCAATAGTTTATGATGTTTGGGGGACTTCTGGGGACTTCCTGGTCAATAACTCGGAGAGGGATATCTTATGCAGATGCAGAGATTTTCCATTTAATAGCTCATTTCTTCTGAGGAAAGCATTGTCTATCCAGTAAGGAAACCTGTTTTAAACTCTTTATTTTTGATATATATTTGAGACAGGTTTCTTTGTGTAGCCTTGGCTGTCCTAGAACTAGTTCTGTAGACTAGGCTGCCTTCAAACTCACAAAAGTTCACCTGCCTCTTTCTCCGGAGTACTGGGATTAAAGGTGTGCACCACCACTGCCCAGCTTTTTAATTATATTTTAAAAATAGTGCTTTTCATGAAGATTTCGCATGTATTCTTAGTTTTGCTTAACCACCTCAGCTCCTCCCCGCCCCTTGTCCTACCCATGCTTATACCTTTAACTCCCAGCATTTCCCCTCCCCTGTTTCCGATCACATGTTATACTTCCTCCTCCTCCTTTTAAGGGTTTTCCCCTCCTCAAGTTCATGTGCCCTTTCTGTTACCTGACCTTTACAGGCACTCTAGGTTAAACACACAAATCTAAAGAACTGCAGCTAAGATTCACATATAAGAGAACGCATGAGGCATTTGTTTGTCCTTCTTGGCCAGAGCCTTTAGTATAATATTTCCCAGTTCCATCGATTCTCCTTTAAATTTCTTTAAAAGTGTTTAAGTCAGAATTTGAAATACATCATTCCAAGACCTTCTGGCCTTTAAAGTTTGAGTTTAATCTAATGCTCAAACTAATTTGCCTTTAGTCTGATGGACTTGCCTTACAAACCTTTTTATAGATTTTATTATCTTATGTTTATGAATGCTTTGCCTGAATGCATGTATGCATATGATGGAGATGGCTGTTGGCTCCCTTGGAGCTGGGGTTATGGATGGTTGCAAGCCACTTGTGGGTTCTGGTAATTAAACCAGGATCCTGAGCAAAAGTAACAAGTTCTCTTAACCACTGAGCCATCTCTCTAGCCTCCAGGATCTTCCTTTGTGTGAGACTTGCTGTTTTCTCTTGCTGTTTCCAATATACTTTTCTTGTTTTATATATTTAGTGTTGTGATTATGATACAATGTGCTGGCTGGTTTGTGTGTCAACTTGACACAAGCCAAAGTTATCACAGAGAAAGGAGCCTCCCTTGAGGAAACGCCTCCATGAGATCCAGCTGCAAGGCATTTTCTCAATTAGTGATCAAGGGTGGGAAGGCCCATTGTAGGTAGTGCCATCCGTGGGCTGATAGTCCTGGGTTCTACAAGAAAGCAAGCTGAGCAAGGCAGGGAAGCAATCGAGTAACATCCCTACATGGCCTCTGCATCAGCTCCTGCTTCCTGCCTGACCTGCTTGAGTTCTAGTCCTGACTTCCTTTGGCAATGAACAGCAATGTGGAAGTGTAAGCTGAATAAATCTTTTCCTCCCCAACTTGCTTCTTGGTCATGATGTTTGTGCAGGAATAGAAACCTTGATTAAGACAAATTGGTATCAGCATAGTGGGGTATTCCTGTGACAACCTGACCATGTTTTGGGGGGACTGTGGAAGGATTGTGGAACTTTGAGCTAGAAAAGCCATTGGGATGTTAAGAGCTCTGTGAAATGTTCTGTGGGAGCTTGGAAGGTAATGTTGAGAACAGTGCAGAAGATGGAAGCCTGGTTTGTGAAATTTCAGAGGGAAGATTAAAGACTCTTAACAGGGCCATTGCTGTTTTGATTGTGAAGATTCTGTAGTTTTGGTTATCTGGGGCTGAAGAATCAGCTGTGATTAACAAGATACCAGAACTACTAAAGTGAAATCTTTGCATTACTGGGACTATTGATGCTGGTTAGCTGGAGCTAAGATATTTAGTGATTAGGAAAAGCCAGAGTCACTGAGGTGAAATCTGGGAAGTGTTTTCTGAGAGCACAAAGAAGCTGTGTTCCAGAGACAGCCAAGGTTGTACCTTGTGCTGCAGCTGGACTTGGTAATGTGTAAGAGTCACCCAGGTGGCACTGGCTTTGAAGGCATGAAGGGGTCTTGAAGAACAGCTGAGGCCTGACACTGTGAGAGGCCAGGAAAGGCCATCAGTGAAGGTGCAGCCTCAGTTGCAATTGATGGCCAGGACTGAAGGGGTCATGTAAAGAAGTTGAGGCTTGGCACCATGAAGAGAGCCTATGAGAGGCTATTGGTGAAGCCTAGTTACAGCAGAAGACCACAGCATACTGGAGATTCCAGTACCATGGAATGACCACCAAGAACAACAGTGGCAGTGGGATGAATCAACCTGAGCTTAGAGTGCTACAGTGGGCAGAGCTGGAGAAGTGACCTAAGCCCTTGGAGGAACCCAGAAGATCATGAGTGGATCCCAGACATTGGATGGTTCGAGTTTGCTTTTCTCTCTCTTTTTTTTCCCCAACAATCCATGGAGGCTTTTTATTTATGCTTTACATCTCTAAAAAAAAGAATCCCAGAACTTTTCCTCCTTGCTTCTTCATGGTCCATAATGCCAGCTGAGGTTGTTAGTACAATGAAACCAAACTGCCGTGATGGAAGCAGAGTGTTCTGCCATTTTTCTAGGTCTCTGAATTGGACATCAAATCTAGGGCTGATCACTCCACCCTGGTTTAACCTGCCTGTGTGGTTCACAGTGATTTTCCCAGCTCTGTGATCATCATTGATCTCAAATTCACCAATGTAACGATGCTTCATCCTCACAGTCAGGAACTGAATGATGGCGTTGGAACACTGGTGTTTGCCTCTCTTCTCAGCATTGTTGATGCTCTTGAGAGCATCTGCCAGGACATTCATGTGCACCATGGTGATGGCATGGGAAGATGGCAGAAAAATTGATTTTGCTTTTGATTGTGACTGTGCCCTGATGTTTTTCCCTCTTGAAGTAAGAGACTATTGTAATAGAGCCTGCAGTTAAGAGAATTTTTGAATTTAAAGAAGACTTTGAATTTTAAAAGATATTGGATATTTTAAAGGGATTGAAAATTTAACATATAAAGACTATGGAACTTTCAAAGTTATTTAGATCTTGGGGATGAATAAGAAAGTAAGGGTTGAGGCTTAATAGTGATGTGTTTGTGTGCCAAGTTGACAAGGCATCAGTTGTACTGACTGGTTTGTGTGTCAACTTGACACAAGCCAAAGTTATCATAGAGAAAGGAGCCTCCTTTGAGGAAATACCTCCATGAGATCCAGCTGCAAGGCATTTTCTCAATTAGTGATCAAGGATGGGAAGGCCCATTACGGGCGGGTAGTCCTGGGTTCTACAAGAAAGCAAACTGAGCAAGCCAGGGGAAGCAAGCCAGTAAGTAACATCCCTCTATGGCCTCTGCATCAGCTCCTGCTTCCTGACCTGCTTGAGTTCCAGTCCTGACTTCTTTTTGTGATGAACAGCAATGTGGAAGTGTAAGCTGAATAAACCCTTTCCTCGCTAACTTGCTTCTTGGTCATGATGTTTGTGCAGGAATAGAAACCCTGACTAAGACATAGGATGAGAAAATGATGTTTCTGTTTACTGTTCAAAATACCTCTTGTCTCTGGACTGACATCTCTTTTCCTAGCTCTGGGAATTTTATATTTAGATTCTTTAAAAATCATTGTCTATTCATTTAGAACAAGAATTTTCTTTTTTATGCCTGTAACCTGTAGATTGGAATTGAACTCAGGACCTCTGGAATAGCAGTCAGTGCTCTTAACCACTGAACCATCTCTCTAGCCCTCTAGTGTTATTTCTTTCCTCAAGATTTTATAAATCAGTTGTGTCTGCTCTATTGAAGTGGAATTGGTGAGGTGGAGCTGAGGTGTGTAGTTCAGAACATAGTCCCTTAGTCTTGGAGTTCTGGTGCCTGCTGTGGACTCTATTATTTCCCGAGTAGAATATTAACAACTTTCAGAACAGCTGTAATTGCTAGATATTACCTTTATGTTGTACTAGCCAATGAACAACAGTGGCCTCTGAGTTCAATGGCTGTAATAAGATAAATAATTAATATAATTTGGAGTATTCAGGATGAGGGGGTAGATGGCCAAAGATTGTGAGCCAGGGACTACAGATGTTTTTCTGAATAAAAAACAGAAAAAGGGTTAGAGAGAGAACTCAAATATATACCTTTAAATACATGGCTATAGTATATTTATACATGTGGCGGCCAAGTTCATCTAATACTGTTGATGTGTATGGGTAAAGTAAATTAAAATTAGCCTCAAAGATGAATGATGCCTTTTCCTTTCTGAGTAAAATAAACCTGTATAAAACATGTAAAATTGCTGGCTTGAGTAAATATGGTTGTTTAAAAGAAATAGTGAAATACATTTTTCAAAGGTTTGTTTTAAAATGTTTATTATTTTGCCTGCATGTATGTCTTGTGCATCACTTGGGTGCCCCCGGTGCCTGTGGAGGCCAGAAGAGGGCATCGGATCCCCTGGCACTGGAGTTACAGACAGTGGTGAGTTTTCACCTGGGTCTACTGAAACAAACCCAGGTCCACTGGGAGAGCAGCCAGTGTTTTATCCTCTGAGCCCTCTTTCCAGTCCCCAGCAAATGCTTTAGGTGTTCATGCTGGTAACTGATTTCCTTTCTTTTTCTTTTTCATGAAAAATGTTAGCATTTAGTGACCCTCCCTGGGTGGCTTCAAGTCCCTGGAACATAAGCACCTTCATACCCTTAATCTTCTTCATCTCTTCTGCTGAAGAATTTGGTCTTTACTGACAGTCTGTTTAGAGACTGTTCCCAGAACTTTGGAGGGGCCCTTTAACACAGCATCAGTGATGAGAGCAGCTCCAGTCTGTGCGCGCGCGCGCGCGTGTGTGTGTGTGTGTGTGTGTGTGTGTGTGTGTGTCTTTAGCATTAACCTGTGTCTGCTCACTGGCCAATGTCCCCAATCTATCCCGGCTGACAGTTGGGCAGAAGCTCTGGTTCTTCTTTAAGTGTAATGCCTCATACCAATTTTCCCAAAGTTGTCTGGATGCTATTTGTTGAAGTTGCTCTCTCGTGGTGATGGGTGCTTGCCCTGTGACTGTGGCCTATGGTTCATGTGGTCCAAGATTCCCTGGGGCTTCCACAGTCTGGATGGCTTGGTATATCCAGAGTCTAGTGAGATAGCAGGCAGATAATTGATTCTCTTAGCTTATTACAAAGTTATTTATTTATCTACTGATTTACTTGGTTTTGGGGACATGGGCTGTTTTGTGTAACTCTGGCTGTACTGGAACTCACTATGTAGATAGACTAGGCTGGCCTCAAATCCACAGAGACCTGCCAGCTTCAGCCTCTTGAGTGCTGGGATTAAAGACGTACACGACAATCCCTGGCTATGGGTATTTTTAATTTTTATGGTAAGTATCCCAATTCCCCCCCCCCCAAGTGATTATTTAACTCCGACTTACACACTTCAAGATATGTAATATACAGGTGTAAGTTTTGGTTCACAGAACAAAACTAAAAGACTTGAATCCAGTTTAGGAATGTATCAATCCCAAGGTTCCTAGCCCAGTGCGTTTAACAGGCAGAAGTGAGAGATGAGGACATCAGTGACAGCGGCAGTGGCACCAATACACAGTGAATAAAATAGTGACACCCTTCACCTCCAGGTTCAAGCTCAGCTCTGTCTTTTTGGGTAAGCTATTTTAAAACATTGTATTTTAAATTGGTCCTCCTCCTCTTCCCTCCCTCTCTCCTTCTTTCCTTCTTTCTCTCCCTCCCTCCCTCTCTTCTCTTTACTCCTACTCTTTATCCCCCTCCTCCTTCTTTGTGTATGGAATATTTAATAAAGATTTTATACACACTAGGTACCTGCTCATTCACTGATCCATACCCTGAATTCTAAATTTCTCCTAACAACAGGAAGGTGAAAGTACCTTGTCTCCCTGGAAAGATCAAGTGCGCTGGAGATGTAAGCATGGTACTGTGTTCAAAGGAAGTTTCACCTGGGTTAGCTCAGTCATCAGCATCCTCCAAGGATAAACCCTTGGCTGAGGCTGCAGACAGACGAGGACTGAGAGGGTGTGGGCTTCTCTTTAGCCATGGTTTTGAAGCTGGATTTCAATTTGTTGTTTAGCCCAGGTTAGTGTTGTAATCACCTTCTGCCTCAGATTCTATGCTACAGTGAGGATCTTTAAGGCAGCTAAAGCTAGCTCAGTCAGTATGTCTCATTTATACATTAGAAAATAGCTCTGTATTAGTATGTATGACCTTTTACCTTTCTTTCCCACTAGATAAAAGAAGGAATTAAAAAACAAAAACCCATAGTTTGGCCACTTTAAACTTGGGAGACTGGCAAATATCTTCTATCGTGGCTTCATTGTGCCACCTAGTGGACAAGAAGAGAAAAATCAGGCCACAGCAAATTAATTTTTCATGATTTCACTGTCATTGTCATTTACCAAGTGCTTTCTGATTAGTATGGTTACACCTTTACCAAGCCTACGTATGAGATGATTAGCTGACGTTTCCAAAGAAAACATTAATTCAATATTCTAAACCCCAGGCTCTCAAACCAAGTTTTCCAAAAGACTTGTCCATTGGAACTACAAAGCATAGACTATAGAGTGAGAGCCTCTCAAGTTCTCATCCCCTGAACTCTCCTGCCGCATCCTCTCCTCGATCCTCCTGCTCCCGCTCTCCTCTGAAGGAAGGGTTTATTCACTTCTAAGTTTGAAGGTATAGTCCATCACCGTGGGGTGGCCAGAGTGACAGGTGGCTGGTCAGATTGCATCCACAGTCAGGAAGAGGGAACAGAGAGGAGACAATCTAGTGGACCTCTTCCCTGATTTCCTCACATTTATATCAGCACCTAGACTAGAAATAGCCTGAAGACCTTGAGGGTCAAGTCTTCTCCAATGTGCTGAGCAAAATCATAAACAGATTTTTAAGACTGTTCCACTAACAAATTGCAAATCCTTGCAGAGTGACAGGGGTGCACCCTTTTAATCCCAGCACTCCAAATGATCCAAAGGCATAGGCAGGTGATCTCTGAGTTCAAGGCCAGTCTGCTCCACACAGTGAGTTCCAGGACAGACAAACCTGAGATAGACTGCACCGAGAAACCCTGTTTCAAAAACCCAAACCCCTCAAAACCAAACCAAACCCAAACCACCACCCCCACAAAACCCTTAAAATATTGGTGTACCCGAGTTGAATATTTGTTAAGGATTGTATGCATGTGACTAACCATGTTTTGACTTCTAAGACCATTTCCTTAGTGTCTGTGAGAGTGACGGTGCTTCCCAGGATGAAGACATTGGTAGTTAAATCTCCCCCAGATGGTAGAAGCAGCATACTTAGTGATGCTCAGAGGATGCTCCAGCTCTCAGCACTGTTAACAGCATTGGCAGGGGCTGCTCTCCTCTCCCAGCTCTTCTGAGGTGCCTGTCACAAATACAGTTGTCCTCACCTTAGGGATGAGAACAGTCTTCTGACCTTCTGGGAAAAGTCTCAACTATGCTCATCCCTGCATGGTGAATTTCCCTGATTGGCTGTTGGACTCTGGTGAGTCAGTTTCCTTTCCTGCAAAACAAAATCATTTTCATGGAGGAGTGTTGCATGTGGTAGCTATGTGGTCCCTGGCAGCATCTGGGATGCTGAGCTACTGACACTGGATGTGGTCCATTCCTCTCCACCCCCACCTCTCCCTCACAGTGGAAAGACTGTCACCCCCACCTTATCCTCAGCACCTGCTGCTGGAAGGGAAAGCAGGGCCTGAGTGACCTAATGAGAAACTTCCTGGTGTTTCCAGTAGCCACAGCTAGAGGGCAGAGGTGAGGCCTGAGCCAGATGTTTTCATCCTTACTACATTCCAGGATGAGGACTCCAACCATGCTGCTCAATTCTACAGACTCTGTCCAGCGGCCCTCAGAGCCTCCCACATCTGGTGGGATTTCCAGGAGGTGCTGTGTTCTGTGTCCTATGTTACTTCCCCACCCACAACCCGTACTGGGCAAGCCCTAACCTCAGAATGGTGTGTGGGTCCTCTAGGCAGCAGTGAGCATCTTCCACAGCCTCTCGCCTGCTGGGTGAGGTGACTGTGCCTCTGATACCAACGTGAGGCCTTTCTGCTCAGTGCCCAGTCATCCCTTTGCTCAGAATGCCTCTCTTTCCAGTCATACCCACTCATCAAGGCTCCTCCAAACCCTGGCTCATTCCTGAACCAAGGCCTCCCTTTGGATTTCCATTTTAGAGGTCCTTACTCTGCTGACTTCAGTCCTGGGATGCCTTTCTGGAGTACTTTTCATTAAAGAGTCTTGGATCCCCTGGAGTTGGACTTAGAGACAGCTGGATGCCTCTCATGTGGGCACTGAACATTCACAGTGCTCTCTCTTAACCACTGAGCCATCTCTGCAGCCATCCAATTGTTGGGATCTTTTGTGCAATGCCTGCTCCCCTATTCTGCCTCCCTAGCAGTGGAGATGGGAGGAGAAAGCCGGGATCTTGCAGAATCCAAGGGAATCTTGCTACCTCACCTTCTCCATCTGTAAACAGGGCTAGAAGCTTGGGGCACTGGGAAGATGACATTTGGATGAGCACTTGATACCCTATCAGGTGCAAGGCTAGCAACTGCTCAGTATTTGATGTTGTATAACCACGGGCTTTCCCACCTGTTCCCCGGTTCCCAAATAGCAAATCAGGCTTAAATATTTGATAATAAATGCCTAGGCCGTAAGTTTTGGCTTGTTCCCTGACTAGCATGTAACAGAACCCTTTATATTATGCTACGTCTTCCACATGGTTAGTTGCCTCTCCTCAGTTTCATGTCTGAGTTCCTCCAAGCCCAGGCAAATCTCTTGCCTCTGACTATCTCCCAGAGTTCCAATGTCTTTGCCACATCTTCCTCCTTCTAATGCTGCCTCAGTTTACTGGCTGTCAGCGTTTTATTGACAGGTGATGCTTCCACACAGTACAGAAGAGAGTCTACTGATGGGTGTTAGTCCTGACACAGTCCCGGGGCTGTGATAGGTCCTGTGCACTAGAATAACCCATAGGTTAATTAATAAGTCATCGGCATGGAAGGCTGGATGTACTTAATTGCTCCTACGACTTCCCAGTGGAAGAGCTGCAACACTTGACAGAAGACAGGAGAGAGGTGAGCAAGGAAGATTAGTGAGAAGAGAGAGGGAGGAGGGTGGGGAAAAGGGATGAAGGCCAAGCCCAAGGGCAGTGGTGGATTTCTTGGAAGACCAGGGAGGCAGGACTATGAAAATTGAGTTCAAAATCTCTTCTCTCACAGCATTTTAGAGCTGGAAAGGTTGCCTGGAGACCACAGACTCCTCCCATCTCTAAGTCTAAGTGACAATAGATGGCCTGGGGGAACAGGAGTCCTGAGAGAGCACTGACAGCCATTCCTGCTCCTGGCAGGGACCAATGCACAGGGACCTGCATCCTCCACCTGGTTCCCCAAGGCTGCTTCAGCAGGGAGCGTGTCCCCATGGGAATTCCTGGAGGTGTGGGAGAAGCAGAAACTCTGGACAGGAGAAGAGCACTGAGTGTAACTTCCTCTTGTCTCCCCCATTCCCTCCCTCATGACCATCCATCAGCTGCTCCTGTCTCCTCAGCCCCTTCCCCTGTCTCCAGGATTCTCCCCCATTAACACCTGGCCAGACCAGGAAGCTGAATTCTGCATGGTACCCAGCACCTTCTTCTGGTCAGTCCTGGGTTCTGGTCACAACTAGGGGCTCCTGCTGAGAATCCCAGTGACAAGTGGGCAGCATCACGCAGTGGCCTTGTCTGGGGCATTCCCCATTGCTGCTCTGAGATGGGACCCTTGTCCTTGCCTTCCCCACCGCCACCCAGCTGGACAACAGATATTCAAGTCCCTTGTATAAAGTAGTATTTGTGTATGGCCTGTAAACATTCTCCGTGCGCTCAACCTGACATTACATGTAATACCTAACAATGTAAACGGGAGTAGTCGTTAGATGACATCATTTGATAATAAGACAAATCTCTACATGTTCAGATGCAATTTAAATATCTATTTGTTTTGTGCATGTACATAGGTGAGTGTGAGAGTATGAACATGCCATGGCATGTATGTAGAGGTCAGAGGCCAAGCTTGGGTGTGAGTCCTCCACCAATCCCAATCTAACAGGATCCAATCCAGCTTGAGAATTCAACAGGTCAAGAAAACTTGCAGAGTCGTTTGCCATGTTAACATGGCCATGTCTGTCAAAAATGTAGTGCATACGATCAATGATGCTGTGTTGTTACAGATTTCATACTATATTCTCCTACTGTCTAAATGTGTGGGTGTATCAGTGTATGAGAGACACGGAGACAGACATACACACATACACAGAGAGAGACAGTGACAGTGACAGACAGTGACAATGATAGAGAGATAGCATGGGGAATGACCCACTGGGTACAGTGTCTATTTTCATTGTGTGCTTTGGCTTTTCTTAGGCTCTGAATGTTAGCATAGCTCCGGCGTTCATAGTTGAGACCCTAACATGTAATGTGGGGTTTTGAGATGAGAACAGTGCCCATGTAGATGGCCAGGGCTCCTTTGGGACCTTCTATTATGTGAGGACACAGCAAGAAGTTGCCACTTGCAGTTTACAAAGCAGTCCCTCACCAGATACCATGACATTTGATTTTCTAGTCTTCAGGAAGGTGATGCAATTTTGTATTTTGTAAGCTACTCAGTTTATAGTGTTTTGTTACAACAGCCTGATTTAGGTAATATGGCCCATCTGCATACCCTGTTGGTCATAATCTATCCATTTTTATGTGAAAATGTCAGAGCCTCAGCCAAGAGAATAGTCTTCAGAACTCTAAGTACTTGCTTCAGGAACTACTGCTTGGGTCATTTGTTTTGACCATCGAGAACTCTGCTGCTTACACAGAAACGCAATACAGAGTATTCTAGACACGAACTTTTCCTTGAATCTGTGAAAGTGTCCATGCTTGATAATGTGTGCAGAGGACACAGTGCCTGACATAACTGAGTGGACAGAGTCTCCGATGGCCACATGTCACAGGTATGTGACTAGAGGAGCCTTTCCAGCACCGGCCATTGCTAGATGTCTCCAGGTGCTTCACCAAGTGCTCTGGGACACATCCACTGTGGTCCATTAGACACTGTATCTTCTTCTCCAGGGTCTTGAGCATGATAGGTATTCAGAAAGCAGTTGTCTGCTGAACTGCTGTTGTGATACATTGTTAAAGAAGTTTGTAAGATGAGAAGATGACTGTGAGTAAAGCTGTTGCCATTTCTCCATTTGTTTAAAGGGAAATAGAATGAAAGTGTAATAAAATGTTTGGAAGAATTGTCCTGTTATGTGATACTCACCAGAGAAGACTGCTCAGACATGGGTTCAAGGCAATAGAAAGCCCTCCAGTGGCCAACATCACTGGGTGTTCGTGACCCCACTTCAGTTCTGAGCCTTTTTCAGGGTGAGCTTTCAAGCAGAGAAATCATATCCTGGGCTGACACACCTCTGTTACCAAGAACAGTTAGCCAGAAGCAGAACTGCAGAAGCTGACAAGCAAGGTTAGTACATCTAGGGACTTTCCCAAAACTATGGTCTCTGATAGAAGGCAAGAGCTCAACCATTGAGTTCTACCAGAACGCTTCTACCTTAAAAAAAAATCCCTATTTATCTAACTCTTTGAACGCACAATTCTTTCCTTTGTACAAAATCATATGCCATGCAAATTAGTAGTCTGCTATAATACAGATTCAATGATAGGACAACTCAAACAAAAAGTGTATTTTTATCTCTCATGACATCTGCAATATATGGGAAGAAACACTCCACACAGATATGCAGAACTCCCTGGTTTCTTTATCTGCTTTCTCCACCATCCCTATAACGGTCTTTGTGTGGTTTATTTTGCTAGCGTTTCTACTGTTTTGATAAAGCCCCATGACCAAAAGCAACTTGGAGAGGAAAACATTTATTTCAGCCAATATCTCTCAGGTCACTGAAGGAAGGCAGGACAGAAGTGAAGGAAGCAAGAACCAAGGTGGACGCCATGAGGGAGTGCTGCTCAGGGGATCACTCCTCATGGCTTGCTTAGCCTGCTCTCTCATACCATCCATGAGTACCTGTCTGTGGTAACACCACCACAGTGGGCTGGGCCTTCCCACCTCAATTATCAAGGAAAATGTCCCATAGGCTTGCCCACAGGGCAATCTGGTGGGAGCATTTTCTCAATTTACTCAATTAGTATATCAAATGACTTATCTGATATACTAGCCATCAGAGAATCGCAAATCAGAACCTTATTGTGATCCCATTTTACCCAGTTAGAATATTATAAGAAAACATTTTTTTTCTTTCTTTCTTTCTTTTTTTTTTTCTTTTCTTTTTTTTTTGGTTTTTTGAGACAGGGTTTCTCTGTGTAGTCCTGACTGTCCTGGAACTCACTCTGTAGACCAGGCTGGCCTTGAACTCAGAAATCCGCCTGCCTCTGCCTCCCAAATGCTGGGATTAAAGGCGTGCACCACCACTGCCCGGCGGAAAATAACATTTTCATAAGACAATAAATAGGGGGCTGGAGAGATAGCTCAGGGATTATGAATACTGACTGTTCTTCCAGAGGTCCTGAGTTCAATTCCCAGCAACCACGTGGTGGCTCACAACCATCTGTAATGAGATCTGATGCCCTCTTCTGGTGTGTCTGAAGACAGTGGCAGTGTACGCACATATATAAAATAAATAAATCTTTAAGTAAATATATAAATGACAATAAATTGTGTCAAGAATTTAGACAAATAGGAACCCTTGATACACTGCTGGTAGGAATGAAAACTAGTCCAGTCTCAGTGGAAATCAGTCTGGAAGGGTCTCAAAACAATAAAAAAAATAGATCAACAACACAGAACCTGGCTATCTTACTACTCTCCTGCATTTAGTGTTATGTTTCTTTCAGTAAATTGTCTTTTTAAAGTCATGACTAAGCAATAATATACTGTGAAATTTAACCACACTTAAGAGGAACTCAGGCCTCTTGGGAAAATCTGGCCTTTTGCTTAAGGATCTCACTTTACATGCAGACAGAGTTGCACTGTGGACAGGAGTGCCTGAAGGGAACGATCACATTTCTGTGGCTGGTTCATTCTGGGCACTAACACATCTGTCCTGGTAAAAATTAGTCTTGCTGGTGGCAGGCAGACGCCTTTAATCCCAGCGCTTGGGAGGCAGAGGTGGGAGTTTGAGGACAGCCTGGTCTGCAGAGCAAGTTTCAGGTAGCTTTGGACAAGCTACCTGTCTTGACCAAAACCAAAAACCAAAAAAGAAAAAAAAAAAAAAAAAAAGAGAAAGAAGAGAAAAGAGAAAAAGAAAGACAAAACAAAACAAAAACTCAAAAAACAAGTAAAGCAAAGCAAAGCAAAAAAAAAAAAAAAAAAAAAAAAAAAAAAAACCCAGCAAAAAAAACCCCACCAAGCCTCAAGATGTGTGGTTGAATGTTTTTCACTTCTGGTCTCTAAGCAAGTGTGTCTTTCCACACAATGCCCTTTGTGGTGAGTGGTGGATTCTCCTGAGGGCTTACCAAATGATAGGCTTTCACAATGTTCCTGGGTGTCTACCAGACCCAGCAAAGAATTGATGTGGTTTTGGGGTGAAAGTCACTCCGCCTTGTGCAATAGTTAGAATCTGCTGAAACCAGCAGTGTTCTCTATGGGACAGGGGTCCAGAGCTACCCCAGAGGCAATAAACGATGAGAGATAAAGACCATGAGGCATTAGAGAGCATATGCCCTTTGTGGTCAGAGAGCTCCAGCTTCTTCCCTTGGGTCACTCTTATTGGATTCTGGCTTCTTCATTAAGTGGAGACAACCATAGCTATCTCCATGGGAAGACTGAACACGGCCATTCATTTATTCCTTGATTCCACATTGGTTGTTACTAACTTAGTCTAAGGACTGGGGAACATAACCTCAAATAGGTAAAGCCCCTGCTCCAGCACGTTTGTATTTCAGTAAGAAGGGAAAGACTAATACACATACAAAATAAGTAAGAATGCAACAACAACAACCAACAACAACACATGCACACACACACACACACACACACACACACACACACACACACACACACAATAAGTACGCAAAAGGCTAAGGTAAAGATACAGGGTAATACAGCTTTGAGTTACAGTAGTTCTCTTTCCTCTGCTTCACACAATTTGCCTGGGAAACTTCCAGAGCCATATAGTCACACCTAACAGCTCTTGGAAATTAGCTCATGTCTTTAATCTTCATGGCCTAATGTGATTTCTCTAGAAACATCCGTGCATTAATAGGAAGACAAAATATTATTTTTTCTCCTCCCTTGGTGGTCTTGACACTGCTGGGCCTACCCACTAGTAAAGGCAGGCAGGCCTCTTAGGCTCTGTGTGGCCAGTGGAAGGTGGTAGTTGGAGGTAGCAGACGCTTGCCCAACCTTTGCCTGGGAGCATTCTGACTCTGAGTCTTACTGAAGCTGCAGCTGGCATCCAGACCTCTTTCTGGATTCACAGTTTTGATTCATCAGCTTTGTGCTCCTGAGAATCAGCAGTGACCTTTCAAAAATAAGATGTGAGTTCACTGAGAGGTCCCCAATATTGGGTATGGCCTTTCCAATCCAAGCCTTTTAGGAGCAGTTTAGTGGGTGGTGACTGCTAGTTGCAGTTGTCTGTCAGCCCAGAGCTGGGCTCCTAATAAGACAGAAGAGGTATATACTTAAGGGGTCTGGAAATCGAGGTTTATCTATTCACAGAAAATGAGTTTTTAAAACGTTAGTTGGAAACTCAGAACCAGAAAAAATCTTAAAACATGGTGCTCCAATGTCAAGGTAAGCGTTCTGTGACATTGGGCATGAGTTATGTAGGGACCATAGATTTTAGAATTTGGAGTTGCTAAGAGTCTTGAACTTGCCTCACACCACACCAGGAACCTTCCTGTACATCAGCTCTCAGAATTTATATACATGGTCTTTCCTCAGTATGGGATCCAGACTAGCAAGTGGAGGACACCTTCTATTTCTTAACGATTTGTTTATGTATATGGGTATTTTGGCTGCATGCATATTTGCATGCCAGAAGGCATCGGATCCCATGGGATTACTGTGGATGCTGTGAATTGAACTCAGGACCTCTGGAAGTGGAGCCATCTCTCCAGCCCCTCTCTATTTCTTATTCTAATGCAACCCGTCTTCATTCTTCTGAAATATTAACGTCACACCTTCACATCTAGTTACACAGAAAAAGAATACCATGTGAAAATTAGTGTCGTTGACTCTCCAGGACAAACTTATGGGACAGGGAGGTCTCCTGACCCCTAGACAACTCATTTCACTTGATATTTTTCATTGCATTCGGAAGCATGTTGTTTTTATTACTGTCCTTACCCTTGCCCCATCTGCTGCTCTGGTAGAGTATGGCTGAAGCCTGGGAACAGGAGGGTTGACAGAAGCTCTACTTGGCTTCCCAGAGCCAAGCTGGATTAAACCAGGTTCCCTAGGGAGGAGTCTTAAGGCAGCTGCCAGGGGCAAGGAGCCCACTCATTGGCTACTGGTCCTGATTGGCTGGCTAATGGTGAGGTCGGGCCTGCCTGTCCCCATGAGTACCAGACTCATGAGACCTGGCCATTTTCTCCTCATCTCCCTCTGTATGATTGCCAATGGATCTGACTACACCAAAAGGTAAGAACAATTCTAGTACATTCTTGACTGGAAGGGTATGGATGCCCAATCCCGGCTGGGTTGTGTTCAGATTTTCCTCTCTGCGGTAATGCAAGGATAGAAATAGAGAAATCTCAGACCATGAATAAATGGTTGAAGCAGATAAGTTTTGGGGATTTTCTTTAATTCTTCAACGCTCTAAGAAAGAAACAATTACCTTTCGATCCACATGCTTGAGCCCAACCTGATGTTTGCCCCGTTCATTTGACGGCGGGGTGCCCACTGCAAAAGGAACCCAGAATTAGTGAGGTAGGAGGGTCTATCCACAGATGAGACTCCGTTAGAAAGTGGAATCTACTGCTTCTCAGTTTTATGAGTTACAGTGCCAGGAGAAGCAGGCAGAGAGGCAGCCTGAGGAAGATCAGTTGAGGTTAGACCTCAGACTGTAGGATCCGACTTTATCACTTCCTTCTACTTAACAGATGTGCATGGAGCATGCGCTGTAGAACACTTTGTCAGGACTGAGAAAATACCGGTGTTGTCTGAGAAGCTAGGGACATCTATCTGCATAGAGACATTTTAGGGAATGTTTGAGCGGGGATTGGGTGACACAAAGTGGTCAGAACCTGGAAAATAGTGGCAATCTGGACAGAAAGCCGGATTCTGAAGGATATTTTCTGACAGAGGTACTGCACCTGCTTGGTCTTTGTCAAACCTAACTATGGCTCCGGGAACACAGCATCGGAACCCTGGCAGTAGAGGAGATGAGGGAAGGAGGGGTTTGGAAGTCAAGGCAGCCTCTTGTGTGTCATGATATGTAAGTTCTTGGTCTGGAGAAATTTTGTTTTTGAGTCCGGGTCTCACTATGTATTCCTTACTGGCTTGGAATTTACAAAGAACTCACAGAGATCTCCCTGCCTCACTGGCTCCCAAGTGTGTGCTGAGAATGGATTTTGAATCACACATCACAAGAAGTAAAGCCATCTCACTCCCCGTGACTTCATTAAAAAGAAGAGCAGGGAGTTTGGTCAGAGTCATTCTGGGAGCAAGAGGGCAGGCCGAGCAGGCCAGAGGGCCATGAGAGTGCAACTTGGTTCTTGGAGCAATTTTGTTCTCAAGGCTTAATGAGAAATCCTTGATGCCCCTCTCCCTGTGTCTTGAGGAAACTTAAGAGACACCGGGCTTGCTTCTAGTCTTGTGTGTGTGAATTTGTACGCATGTGTATGTGGAAGCCAGAGGTATCTTTCCATATGAGGTGTCTTTCTTAATCGTTGCCTTATTTTTTGAGACAAGATCTCTCACAAGACCTGGAGCTTGACAAAGGAGGCCAGACTGAGGTCATTGATCTCTGGAGACATTCTTGTCTCTGACATCCTCTACCCCAGTTAGGGCTAAAGGTGACTGCTTTTTACATGAGTTCTGGGGGATCTAATTCAGGTCCTCATGCTTTCACAAGAAAGCACTTATCAGCATAGCCATCTCCCAAGCACTTGCAAATACTGTGTGTGTGTGTGCACGCGCGCGCGCGTGCGCGCGCGCGCATTTACACGCAAGAGTCTAATGTGAGCAGACACGCTTATTCTACTGCAGGCACACAGAGGTGAGAGGGTAACTTTTGGGAGTCATTCCTTCCTTCTTGCTTTATTTGAGGCGTTCTCTCTTGTTTCTTCCACTCTGTGCACTGCCTGGTCCCGAAGCTTTGGGACGATTCTTCCGTCTTCACCCACCACCAGTCTCAGGGGTGCTGTGACCACCACTGAATCTTGCTTTTCATATGGGATCCAGGGATTGACTCAGGCTGTCATCCTTGCCCAGGAAATGCATCTCCCGTAGCCCTCATTTTCCAAGGAGGTTACAGAGACGAACATTCTAGCTACGTGTCAACCCAGAGGACCAGTAGCCCCATGCACTCGGCTGAAGTCAGGAGTCGATATCTTTTGGAAAGCAAAGGTTCTGATCAGGAATTCATCCTACGAACTCCACGGAGGGATGCTCTGCTTTGCCAGTTTCTTGAGAGTGTACAAGTGTGTGCACACATATAATGGACATGAGACTGCTAACAGCTCTCCAAAGGCTGATCGACACCTTCCAGATAATCTTAGGAGCTAGACAGAGGTGCCTGAGCTCCTGGTACTGCCATTTATGATTGAGTTGTGTTATTGTGAAATTGTGAATATTAACTTACTTTTTATTTGTTTGTTTTTGTGTGTTACTGAGGATTGAACTTGGGGTTTCATACACACTAGGCAAACTCTCCACCCCTGAGCTCTCCCCTTAAAAATGGCTACTTCAGAGGCTGCAGAGATGGCTCAGTGGTTAATAGCACTGACTGCTCTTCCAGAGGTCCTGAGTTCAATTCCCAGCAACCACCCAGTGGCTCACAATCACCAAGGGGATCTGATGTCCTTTTCTGATGTGTTCTGAAGATGGTGACAGTGTATTCACGCATTTAAAATAAATAAATCTTTCAAAAACAATAGCATCTTCGCCTCCTCAGGTCTCAGCTTCTCCTGTATATTGCAGCAAGAAACAAGGCTAAAGACAAGCTAAATGAGAGAAAACCTAAAAGTACTTTGTGCTGGGGCACACCTTTATTTAAACTTAGCATTCAGGAGGCAGAGGCAGGTGGATCTCTATGAGTTCAAGGCCAGCCTGGCCTACAAAGAGTTCCAGGGCAGTCAGGAGTCTCTCTCTCTCTCTCTCTCTCTCTCTCTCTCTCTCTCTCTCTCTCT
>JANHMN010000011.1:8763199-8827129 GCA_030674055.1 Rhabdomys pumilio
TCTCTCTCTCTCTCTCTCTCTCTCTCTCTCTCTCTCTCTCTCTCTCTGTGTGTTTCCATCTCATAAAACAAAAAACAAAATGAAGTATCTTATGCAAATGCTACTCCACAGAATTGTTACACATCAGAAATGTTCTCCAGTTTCTCATCTCACAGGACCCCACTGAGCAGGTTAGGATGCTAGGCCCAAGCTCTGAGGGTAATCTTAGAGGCAGCTGCAGGCCACACTGGTTTGTAAGCTGGAAATCTCTCGAGGTTCATCTTTCTGTATCTCAACTTCCTCCCTTCTTGTTCTCTCTTTGGAGTCTTATGAAGGTGAAAACAACGGACAATCCAGGCTTCCAGCACGCAGAGCGCTTCCATGAGGGTGTAGGAAATGCACTCAGCCTTTCTGCTTCTACAATCGAGGATGGGAGGGTCCTGGAGTTGCTTTTGGCTCTGGCATGTCTCTGTGCTTTGTTGTCTTTACTAGCTGGGCATATTGAGACCATATTTCAGTGACCTCTTCTCTGCCAGTCCCAGAGGAAACCCCTGTCTCAAATTTCACAAGATTCTGATGTTGCTATTGAGATGCCAGCGGGTCAAAGTGGAGTTTCACGTCTACTTCACTCTGCTGTGTTCCTGGAACACTGCAGCCATCCCTCTGCATAATTCCTGTGTGGCTCGCTAGGAAGGCCAGTGTGGGTCATCAGACGACATCTATTTATTTGTTTGTTTATTTATTTATCTTTAAATTTTGAGACAGAGTTTCTCTGTGTAACAGATAAAAGTGCCCTGGCTGTCCTGAACTCAGTAGTCCAGGCTAGCCTCAAACTCACAACAGTTGACTTGCTTCTACATCCCTCATGCTGGGATTAAAGGCTGTGTGGGTGAAGTGAAACTTAGCAGCTCTCCACAGTGGATGATGCATTAATATTTGTTGGCTTCCCTTCTCTCACAAACACGTACAGTATTTTGTAAGTTTATAAGATATGATAATATTGTGACATTGAAAGAGTTAAAAATTTTTAAACCTTGCACAGATGGAATCAAGAGTGCAGATCAGCTTGTTCTGTGCTCTGGGTCCTAGGAAACTAGCTATCCACAAGACAAAATAGATAAGAATAGGGTTTGAGCTGAGAGTTCATGTCAGCGTGCCCGTGCACCCTGGATACCAGGAACTAAAAACTGAATAGAGTTTGAACTGGGAGTCAGCGTGCACATGCACCCTGGATACCAGGAACAGAACTGAACTGAAATAGGGTTTGATTCTTAAGAGAACAAAGAGATATTTCCCCCTGACCGTTTCTTGAACCTGTCACGGACGCTGAACACTGGACAGGTGCTTTCTATAGATACTTAATCATGATTTCCCCCCTTGTCTCCCTGGGTTACAGTTCTTCCTTTAAAAGGTCTACCTCTCCTCTAAGTGGGGGTCATACTTCATTGCTTGCCTCTGCGTAGGACAGGCTAGAAGTTCAACCTCAACGCGTTGATTTGAAATATACCTTTTGCTGTTACATCAAGTTCGGTGTCTTTGCAGTTATTGGCGTGGCCGTGAATTCCCGAGAGCAGAAAGGGAGTTCTTCCCTTTTTGGCAGGCCTTACAACATCACTAGGCAAAGATCATAGAGCCAGGGAGGCAGATGGGGGCAGAATGAGGAGGAGAGGGTTGGGAAGGCAGGTCATCTGATTGACAGTCTTCTGGTCTCTCACCCCCTCCCCATGGGGAGGGGTACTAAAAGGCAGAGTACGTGACTGTGTACTTTTCTCTTCCTGGTCTGTGTCAGAGTCTGTTATCAGGCCAGGGCTCCATTTCCACGCCTTCTGTTGGATCTGGGTTATCACTCGAGCTCTCAGCAGCCCCAGTTTCTCACCCCTAAATCAGTGCAGTCATAAGTGACAGCCATTGCTCACCAGCTTACTCCAGACATGCCACTAAGCACGGTTCGTGGGTTCTGTCGTTTAGTCTTCCAACAAGCACATAAAGGGTAAGAACTGGTGATTTATACCTGACCACGTGTCTCCCTGAGTACTCCCACATTGTCTCTAAAATGGCTGTGATCATTTAATGATATGGTGGGGCAGAGGCTTTCCAAATGTAAAACATTTTACTGTATTCTTGTCTTCTACCTTCAACGCCCATCCAAAACGTTTGTAACACGCTCTAGCTGTAGATTTTTGTTCAGCACTCGGTTCCATTCAGTAGTGTTTCCCCTATAGAAATAGAAGTCTTTCAAAATCAAGTGCAGCAATTGCTTTGTCTACATAAAGAACAGAAATAACCTTGAATTAAAAAATAACGAGGCATTCTGTGTTGTCCTTCAGTGGTTATCCATAGCTGACTTTACATCCAGAACAAGATGAAAGTGAAGTCTTCAGTCAGGATCTGTCCTTAGCACCCAAATGCTTAGGGGCTGGAAAGACAGCTCAGCAATTAACAGCTTGTGAAGAGGAAATTTTGCAAAGGACCTGGTTTGCGACTGTCTGTAACTTAGTTTCAGGTGATCCAGTGCCTTCTGCTCTCTGTCGGTGCCTGTACATAAGTGCATACTCTCATGAAAATTCAAATAACTAAAAAATAAAAATAAATCTTAAGAAAGAATAGCTAAGGACATGTAGTGTTTAGTACCTCTCCCCCCCCCCATCCCACTCTGGGGATCCTGAACAACCACACCTGTGAGTAGAGAAAAGCACTGAGAACACGGAGGTGTGGGGGAAGAGTGTGTCCTTAGGTGAGAAGGGTTTTTCAATACAGAGAATCAGAAAACTCTAGAGATCTGCCTTTGCCTTCCTCCCTAGCATTAGGGTTAAGTCTTGAGCTACCCTTTGTCTTTGAGGTCCTCCTTAACTGCCTACATTATTTCAAACAATCTGGACTCTTTCTTATTGGGCGCTTCTTAGATTCTTCAGTTGGGGTTCTCAGGAATATGATTGCTGGAGCTGTAAGAAGAAGGGCAGAGTTGACATAGGACAGATGAAATCTTAACGGTCTCAGAGCAATGGTGGTCACTGAGCAACGGCCCACTGAGTGGGTAAAGATGCTGAACCCAGTGACCTGAGTTCATTCCCCAGGACCCAGTTGGTAGAAGGAGAGAGCTGACTTGCTGACTTCCACAAGGTACTCTCTGACTTCTGTGGGTACACACCCACAGGCACAGGTACACACACACACACACACACACACACACACACACTAATTAACCAACCAACAAATCAATCAACCAATCAACCAATAGACTGACTAGACTGACTGACTAACTAACTAACTAACTAACTAACTAACTAACTATCTAACTGTAATAAAACAGTTCCAGGGCAAGCATTCTTTCTAATTACAAGAGGAGCATTTGGGGACTTTCCTCTGGTCTTCTTTTCTCCCCCGCCCCCTTTTTACTCTGGGAAAGAGCCAGATCTAAGCTCTCTGCTTCTTTTGTAGCTGTTGCTGAGACTAGGTTCTTGATCACTCCAGGTTCAGTAGATGGCGACAGAGGCACTCAGAGACACTATGGGCCAGTCTAGGGCAGACTCCTGCCCTCCAAGAGCATCGCTCAGGCAGTTGTTTCTGACCCTCTCCTTCCCACAGCTGCCAGTTCCAACTCGCGCACAGTTAACTAGAATTGGAAATCTAGAGAGTGATGAGCCAAGGCGACAGGTCGTACAAAGATGAACTTAATCAAAGGTACTTAAAATGATCTTATGCTACAGTTTACAGCACCATTAAAAAAGTCACAAGTACAGTAAAGAGTGATATTAAATATATAGAGTGAAAAATTAAAGAAGACAGGATATTACCAAATGCTTCTGGGAATAAGAGCTGTTTAATGCTTGGAATGAAGGAAAATGTCAACAGAGCTGAGCACATAAATGACAGACTCTCTGTACACCTGGAAATGAGGATAGACAAACAGAAGGGTAAGTCATGACAGTGTGATGTAAGAAGACAAAATGGTGACGCACGCTCACACAGTTGCTTGCAGAGACGTTAGTAATAAGATGTTGCAGAGATGAGTAGAGAGGCCTTGGGTATGAGTCTCAGCACTGTGGGGGAGAGGACAATAAAACCACATAAAACCAGCCGAATGTTACAGGAGCTGGGTGTGCTGGTACACCTGGGTAATCTCAGTTTCAGAGAGGCCACGGCAGGAGGAGTGCCCTGAGTTTGAGGCCAGTTTGGGCTACATACAAAGACTCTATATTAAAAAAGGATAAAACTTAAAAAAAAAAAAAGTCTATGTAGTGGTGGCTTTTTCTTGTAGTGCCAACACTTGGGAGGTGGCAATGAGGCCATCAGAAGTTCAAGGTCATTTTAAATCCAGTGATTGTGGCTTTAAGGCTAGACTGGGTTCCATGAAACTCATTCTCAAAATAGTGCCCCCCCTCCAAGAAAAACCTCAAATCAAAACATATCAAGGACACAACAGTGCAGAAGAAGCACTTTGTAACCTCAGTAAGTTGATGGACGGAGAACACTTACACAGGTACTTAATGAGGAAATCAACAACAGCCCTTTCGATAAAATGTACCATTTATTAATGACTGAAGAACAGAAACCATTTATTTTGCTCACTAAATTTAACAGCAGTATCTTTTGTGTTGTTTTGTTTTTGTTTGTTTGTTTTGTTTTTGATTTTTCGAGATAGAAAATCCATATCACTCTGACTGTTCAGGAACTTACTGTGTAGACCAGGCTGGTTTCAAACTCACAAAGATCCACTTGTCTCTGCCTCCCAAGTGCTGGGATTACAGGCTTGTGCCACTCTTCTTGGCTAGCAATACACTTTTTAAAACTGAGAATGCCCAAAGCTGGCCAGAATAATTCAGCTAGGCCGGTTTACTTTTTCTTTGCTGTGCTGAGGAAGGAACCCAGGTCCTTGCATATTCTAGGCCAGTGCCCTGCTACAGAGCAGCACCCTTAGTCTGAGACAGGTCTTTGTGTGTTTTTACTAATGCGCTATTGGGTGGCAGCATGGTATCTCGTAATGTTGGTATGTATATTAAATGATTTTAAAAAGAGGCTGGAGAGAGGGCGCAGTAGTATAGAGAGCACGTTAGTCTTCCAGAGGATCTGAGTTCGGTTCCCGTGAACCTCTAGAGGATCTGTCATCCTCTTCTGGCTTCCACAGGCTCCTGCATACAGGTAGCACACGTGCGCGTGCACACACACACATGAAAATAAAATTAAATCTTTTTAAAAAGACTTAAAAATGTAATGTTTAGGTGGGTTGAAGAAACAGCTCAAAGGTTAAGATCTTGTGCTTGTTGCTCTCCCAGAGGACCCATGTTTGGTTCCCAGTACCTCTGTGGTGCCTCACAACTCTCTATAACTCCAGTTCCAGGACACACACACACACACACACACACACACACACACACACACACACTAAGTTGTCTTTTTTAAAGCTAATCAGGGCATATGCCTTTAATTCCTGCACTTGGGATACAGCGGTAGGTGGATCTCTGAGTTCTAGGTCAGCCTGGACTTCAGGACGAATTCTGGGCAGTCAAAGCTACAATAGAGAAACCCTGCCTCAAAAACCCAAAAGGACAAAAAGTTTAGATTTCTGGTACTTAAAATTTATGTCTGGAACATATAATAGAAAGATAGGTTTTAGAAAAGCTGCCCGTCTGAGGACAGCTTTGATTGATTATTTTTAAATCAATATATGATATAATTTGTTGCAGAATATAAAATATTTTTAAGTGGAAATAAGTTAAAAAACAAACAAACCAGCTTTAAAACCATTGCAGATATCTTGGCCATATCCACTTTATAGACTGGCAATGCATATATTTTAAATGATAATAAAATCTAGAAAATGACAAGACCGAAACAGAGGAGAAGAGCTTTAGGTGAAAAATGATTTCTGCTACTTTAAAAGAATAAGCAGATTCTTTGGAATTAGAGTTGCTTTCCCCCTGTAATCTCCAAAGAGTTTCTGTATAGGTGTGTGTGTGTGTGTGTGTGTGTGTGTGTGTATGCATGCACACAAGTGCTCACAAGTGTGCATGTATATATGAAAACGAGGGAGAAAAGAAGAGCCTCGGAGTGGGGACCCATTTAGAGTTGAACGGAACAAGCAGAGAATCCCAGGACAGGATCCTGGAATATTCCGTGTGTCCGGTCCTGTGCTCAGGATGAGAAGACTGGAATCAGGCCATCCCTGCCACATCCCTGTCACCTGTGGATTTACAATTCTGAGGCTGAAAAGTGACTGAATGCAGGAGATTTTGCTACTCATTGCAGATTTCAGAGAAGGAGGATGTCTGGGTATGATGGTTTGTATATGCATGGCCCAGGGAGTGGCGCTGTTGGGATGTGTGGCCTTGTTAGAGTAGGTGTGTCACTGAGGAGGTGAGCTTTAATACCTTAGTCCTAGCTCCCTGGAAGCCAGTCTTCTGCTAGCAGCCTCAAATGAAGATGTAGAACTCTCAGCTTCTGCTGTACCTGCCTGCCATCTTGATGATAATGTACTGAACCTCTGAACCTGTAAGCCAGCCCCAGTGAAATGCTATTCTTATAAGAGTTGCCTTGGTCAGGGTTCACAGTAGTAAAACCCTAACTAAGACCTTGAGTGAAGGCTTCCTGGGAGGGTAAGGACTGGGTAGCCACTGAAGGCCCTCTGTGAGAGGCGAGAGTATGTAGATGCAGATCTTTGGAGTGGATTCCACCTAGATGGATAGGACATGATGCAGGTCCTGATTGGATGTGCCCTGTGAGTCTGCCCTTCCCATGACTATGCACCTATCAATTTCAGAACTCAGGATGCTACTGTTGCAAGCTCTCCTGTTCCTCTCAATCCTGCTCAGTCACGCAGAGGATGCTACAACTGAAGAAGCAAAAGTTCTTGTCCCTCCACCCAAGGAAACGTGTGCAGGTTGGATGGCAGGCATCCCAGGGCATCCTGGCCACAATGGGACACCAGGCCGTGATGGCAGAGATGGCATTCCTGGAGAGAAGGGAGAGAAAGGAGATGCAGGTATGTAGAAGAGTTCTGGACAGAGGGGGCCTTTGGGTAAGTGATCCCAGTGTTCCAATGATTAATTAAGGCCTAGACAAAGAGGCCTTTGCAAGAGGCAAACCCCCTTTTTTGTGGTTCATAAGCATCCTGGAGTTTCCACTGTCCTCCTTAAGTGGGACTAGTTGGTACCCACTAGGTATCCATGACTTCACTCCATCTGCATCTCCTCCTCTCTGCCTACCCCTTCCATACTACCAATGTATTCCTATTCTTGTTTTCTCTGTAATTCTTGCTCTCTCCATGGCCATTCATAAGCACTTTTCATGCATTTCTGAAGCACTCAGTACCTTGGTTTAGTCAAGACAGGTGTAGTGGGTTGGCTTAATGCTTCTTGTATTCTAATGTTAATTTGGGTCCCCCTCAGACTGTGCCCCAGGAATGAGAGAGTCTGCATGTAAGACACTGATTGACCCTGCCCTCAAGTTATCTTTGATAGGTAAATAATAGATGCCAACAGCTAGTAGCTGAGCCAAAGGGACATAGGTAGTTTAGGTTTCCTGGGCTTGGGTTTGGAGGAGGAGAAGAATGTGAAGGAAGAGCAAGGAAGTGGACATGGAGTAAGAGTCAAGAGAGTGTGGCCCTGAGGGCAGCCCAATTGGAGCAGAGAGCAGCCCAGACGAAACACAGTAAG
Organism: Rhabdomys pumilio; assembly: GCA_030674055.1. Taxonomy (NCBI): domain Eukaryota; kingdom Metazoa; phylum Chordata; class Mammalia; order Rodentia; family Muridae; genus Rhabdomys; species Rhabdomys pumilio. The sequence continues at coordinate 8,770,831 of JANHMN010000011.1, forward strand.
TAATAACTCAGGGTTATCAACAAGAAAGTAGACTCTAACAGCATAGAGGGTAGTATCTGCCCAGTGTTTGTGCTCTTTAAAGCTTGTTGAAAACATAAAGGCTGTGAGTGTGTCTTTCATCCGAGAACTCAATAACCAAAGGTGGGGTAAAAACCCCAGGCTCGGATTTAAATAATTTTTACAACAGACAAGACTCTGGGTTGTGGTTACTAAGAGAAAATGTCTTCCAACATGTAACATGCTCATGTGAATATGTGCAGATGCTGAAGGCATGGGATACAGAAAGGGTGCACTCAGTGAGGATGCAGATTAACAGTGAGGCTACTCTGAGGAGGTAGGGCTTGAGCAATGCCTCAGAAGGAAGGTTCCAGAGGGTGGTGGAGGGGGACATCTGGTCAGGCGGAATAGAAGGCAATACAGTGTTGGTTAGTTGCACACCGAGTCAGTAAACTAGACTGACTATGTGGATACTTACCGGAGATTACTTTCTGGAAATCGGCTGTGCTTGGGAGCACATGGAGAGGCATGGGATGAAGGAGTGAATAGATGACTGAATAAATGAATAAATCGTGTTCAGGACATCTGCTGACCCCACCTGACCACTAACTAACACAGAGCTTCTACCAGAGCAAATCATTCACATGTCAAGCAGAGAATAATGAACGAGGATGTATTATCGAGCTGGAAAGTTCTGATCATCAATCCGCTCACTCATCTTTTAATTCACTCATAAAGGCTTTGAAAAATAAGGTTGGAGATGAACTTATGGGAACCTCCTGCTAGGCCATGGGAAGTGCGGGAAATGGAGATGACATGTTTCCTTGTCCTGTCAAATGGATTGTGGGTAGAGGTTCCAGCAAAAATGCCTCTCACTGGAAACAGTCTGGGCAGTGCTGTTCCCGACATTCACAGAGTTCTTCTCACTTTCTAGGTCTTCTTGGTCCAAAGGGTGAGACAGGAGATGCTGGAATGACAGGAGCTGAGGGGCCACGGGGCTTTCCTGGAACCCCCGGCAGGAAAGGAGAGCCGGGAGAAGCCGCTTATGTGTATCGCTCAGCATTCAGTGTGGGGCTGGAGACCCGCGTCACTGTCCCCAATGTTCCAATTCGCTTTACGAAGATCTTCTACAACCAACAGAATCATTATGACGGCAGCACTGGGAAATTCTACTGCAACATTCCAGGGGTCTACTACTTCTCCTACCACATCACGGTGTACTTGAAGGATGTGAAGGTGAGCCTCTTCAAGAAGGACAAGGCCGTTCTCTTCACCTATGACCAGTATCAGGAAAAGAATGTAGACCAGGCCTCTGGCTCTGTGCTCCTCCATCTGGAGGTGGGAGATCAAGTCTGGCTCCAGGTGTATGGGGAAGGGGACCACAACGGACTCTATGCAGATAATGTCAATGACTCTACATTTACCGGCTTCCTTCTCTACCATGATACCAACTGATTGCAATTAACTCAGAGCTGCCCTTAGCCTGAACATCCCAGGAATCACAGAACAGTCGATAAGCTTTCAGCTTAGTTTGAGAGATTGATTTTATTGCTTAGTTTGAGGGTTCTGAATATTTTCCACATGGGTACTCATTCATTCATTAAATGACTTTATACAAAATAATTTCTGTGTTTCTAGTCCAGAAAAAAAAAGCACTCCCTGGTCTTCCGACTCTTACATAGTAGCAATAACAGAATAAAAATAATATTTGGTATAGGAGTTTCTCATGACTATCTGGAAATAGACCATGCTAGTTTCTGCTCACTGTACACAAATCTTGTTTGTGAAAATCCTGTAAGGTACATATGAAATACGATATCTACTCTTTTCACAGCTGAGGTCTTTAGGCTGAGTTTATGAATGTCTAAAGACCCACAAGTATTAAACTGGCAGAGTAAAATTGGAGGGTAGAGAGTATGGTCTGTTCTCACTGGATGGCACCATTTTTTAAAAGCACATGCTCATTTGGAGTGTTGGCAGAGGTCTCTTTCCCACCTCATTTGCCGGTCTCAATTTACATCCATCAAGACTTCTACCCCACAGAGCTTTCTCAGAGAAGGTGGCCCTATGTCTAGATCCTATTATGATTCCCATTGGCTCCCTCCCAACTCCACATACCCTCCTCTCTTCACCTTTGCGCATGCTTTTCCAGCTAGGGAAATCCCACCCGCCTCCACATGGAGGTTGTTCTCTGTCCCTCAAGGCCACTTGGATAAGAGGTGTTCTGATGTGACCTCATTGCAGCTTCCTCTGTGTTTTTCCGCAGATGAGAGTCTGTAACATGTTCCCCTTACACTAGGGACAATTGCCTGTTCAGGCCGAGCTTCCTTCGCCTCTGAATCCTCCCCGGAGACCTTTGACAAGCGCTTCAAAAGCAGGAGTCTCCTGAATCCCATTTGTAGTCATAGTTTGCTTCAGTTTCTACAATACTTTCATTCTTTTTTTGTTTGTTTGTTTTTGTTTTTTTGAGACAGGGTTTCTCTGTGTAGTCCTGGCTGTCCTGGAACTCACTCTGTAGACCAGGCTGGCCTTGAACTCAGAAATCCGCCTGCCTCTGCCTCCCAAGTGCTGGGATTAAAGGCGTGCACCACCACAATACTTTCATTCTTATCTGAAGAACTACTATTACATTTAGGAACCCAGTCCCCGTTTGAATGGTCAGCTTAACCCTTCCCAGGGAGGTGAAGGATGACTGCTTTCTACAACCCTGGCAGAATGAATTCTCCCTCAAAAAAGTAATTTTAGCCTAAAGCACAAAGCATAAATGAATCCACCCCTTTCTTTCCGTGAGCACTGACAAAATGGAGAGAGGATCAAGGGTCCTGAATTGATTATTATTATTTTTTAAGAATTACAGGTGGACGGGCTGGGGAGATGGCGTTGTCTTTAAGAGCACTTACCATCTTTAGAGAGGACCTGGGTTCTGTTGTCAGCACCCACAATGAACAGCTCACAGCCATCTGTAACTTCAGTTCCAGAGGACCGATCTGATGCTCCTTTCTGGTTTCTGCATGCACATGGCGCTTGTAAATATAACCAGGCACGCACACAGATACACATAAAATAAACAAACAAATCTTAAAACACCCTACCACAGAAGCTGGTTAAATACACTTGGCCCAAGATCTTGATTAGTGGGATCCTTTGAAGGATCACCTTGACACTCTGCCTGGCTCTCAGTGTGCACTAAGGTGGTGAGGGGGCCTCCTGAACTTGTTCCTTCTGTGAGCAGTGGGCATATGCAGCCCTCAGGCAGCCGTTCGTGACTGACGTAAGGATGGTACTCGGAATCAAACCCAGAGCCTCCACAGGCTAGCTGAGTGCTCACCACTGAGCTCCAACTCAAGACCCACATTTGGATATTTTAAAACTGATCTTCAAAGCCTAGAGGGGTTCGGAAATCGAAAGACAGAATAATTCTTGAAAGTGAGGGGCCTGGGGGAGGGGCTGTGTGAAAGGGAGACTGGGAGGAGGGGGGCTACAATCGAGATGCAAAGTGAATAAATAAATAATGGGAAAAAAAAACCCCAAAATGATGCTTTCAAATGATTTAGTTTATATCCATTAATGAACGTCTTTTGTATAAACTATGAAATAGAGTTTCAAGTGCCTGGCAGTGGTAAACTTTCTCTCAGGAGACAACTGCTTTGGTGACACTTTAAAGGCTTAGAGACAGAGTAAACAACAGGTTCTGGATGATTCCCTGTGGTAAGGACACTGGGAACTTTGTCTTTTAAAGCACTTGCTAGTCGCTACTTACTACACAGGAAGATCCACGCCAGTGTTCCAAGTGAAACTGCAGGCTGTGCATGACTTCTGTTTTTATTTCTGGAGTAACATTTGGGAGTGAGAGAGGGTTACGCTGTATTGTAACTATGTTGCAAGTAGCAGAATGCCCAACCGCAAATAAGACGGGGAAAAAACAAGAACAAAACAAAAACAAAACAAAAAAACCAACAACAACAACAACAATTACAAAACCAGAAATACGGCACTTGGTTGGGACCCAGGCAGGCGACTTGTGTGCTCCTCCTTCTCCATCCTTCTCTCCTCCTTCTCCATGTCTGCCTTAGTCCCTCCTCCTGGCTCACCGTCATCCCGTTCAGCTGCTATGCTTGCCAGCTATTCCTAGTTCTGCCTCCACCACCTATCATGGAGCCAGACCCCAGATCCTCCTCAGGACAACTGCAGTTCCCTTCCCCCACCTGCTATTCCCCCACCTCGCCCACTGCACCCATCTAGGGTTGCTTGGTGCTGAACCCAGAGCTCCAAACAGAGCTCCAGGTCTGGGACTAGTGACACTTGGAAATCTAAAATCCAGAGTGACCCAAGGCTGAAAACCAAGCATCATTCTGGACCACAACCTGTCAGTTTGGGGGCAAAAGCAACTGAAGAATCACCAACCCAACAAAAGCAAGGCCAGATATTGACACTAAGAAATACCACAAATGTCGTAATTCCAGATGCTCACTTAACAGCACAAAACCCAAAACCAAACCAACCCCCCACAATCAAGACATCATGCTTCCTCCAGAGGCCAGCAGCTCTACCGTGATAAACCCTGAGAAAACCAATTTAGCTGAAGCACAAGACAATGGCTTCAAAGTAGCAATTATGCGTGTGTTCAGGGACTTTAAAAGGATATGAACAAATCCCTGAAGGAAGACCTTGAGTGCCCAGCCACTGAGTGAAATGAGAAAAAAAATTTAAAACAGGAAAGTAGAATTTAGCAGAGAAATAGTATCACTAAAGAAAAACCATACTGAAAGAGGTAACCTTTTCATCTACAGATTAAAAGACGTGGAAGAGAGAATTTTAGGTTTTAGAGAGAAAGCAGGAGAAATAGATCAGTCATAAAAAAATGTTAAATCATCATCATCACCATCATCGTCACCATCACCGTCACCATCACCACCACAAGCACCACCACCACCACCACCACCACCCAGGGACAAAACACCCAGGAAATCTGGAACATTATGAAAATTAAAACACAATATATATAAAGCTATGGGACATAATGAAGGCACCCCTAAGAAACAAGTTTTTAGCACTTAGTGTCTACACCCAAAAAAAAAAAAAAATCGGAGGCTAATACCCCCCAAAAAGTAGACAGGAAGGAATAAACCCAGGGCTGAAGTGAATGAAAAAAAAAAACAAACAAAAACTACAAAAACCCAAAGAAGAGGCTTTTGTTTTGTTTGTTTGAGAAAGCAACAAGATTGGCAAACTTTTAGTCAAACTAACAACAACAACAACAACAACAAAATAGAGACATCCAAACAGACGAAGTTAGAGATGAAAAGAGAGACGTTACAACAGATACCAAAAAAGTCATAGAATCATGAATTCTACCAGACCTTTAAAGAACTAATACCAATACTAAAATTATTCCACAAAATATAAACTGAAGAAACAGCTCTAAATTCTTTTGATGAAGCTATTATCAGGATACCAAAAATACACAAAGACTTGACAGGAAATTATAGTTCAATATTCCTTGTGAACAGATGTAAAATTTCTCAATAAAATATTTGCAAACTGATTTCTAGGACATATAAAAAAAATCAGTCATGATAAACTGGCTTCATGCCAGAGATGCAGGGATGGTTCAGCATATGTAAATAAAGAAATACAATCCACTAACAAACAGACTGAAAGAGAAAAATCCCCATCATCATCTCATTAGATGGGAGAAAGCTTTAGACAAAATCTAATACCTCTTCATGATAAAAATCCTAGAAAGACTAGGCATATAAGGGCAAAACTCAACCCAATAAAGAGAATTTACAGCATGCCCACAGCCAATACCATGCTAAATGGAGAGACACTCAAAGCATTTTGGGCAGGTGGTCTGGTAAGCAGCATTTCTCCACAATCTCTGCTTCAGTTCCTGTCCAGACTGCCTTCCCTTAGCCACTGTGATCAAGATGGGTGAACTGAAATAAACCCTTTCCTGCCTACTTGCTTTTAGATCGTGGTCTTTATCACAGCAACAAGAAACCAAACAAACCCCCTCTGTCCTTCCGTCCCTCCATCCCCCTCTCTCTCCTGAATATTGGGACGATTTCTCAGGTTCTTAGCGGATTAGATGATGTTTTATTTCTTTAGAGGGAGGTCTCCTTGCATTACCCAGTTTGGCGTCCATCCGCCATGGTCTCCGCATTGGCCTCCTGCTACTGGGTGGTTTGGGATTTTGTGTTAGAACAAGCACATTTGGGTATTGTGAAGCAAGATTCTGGGTTCTCTTAAAATCTCAAGCAAATGCGCACGTTTGTGTGAGCAGTGTTAAGTGGTTTAGGCTCAGGTTACACACAGTGTCTCATCCTCCGTGGGTGTGGTTCCTTTGTGAATTCCTGCTTTGAGACCTGGCAGTTGCTACCTTCCACGTTCTTTGTGTCCTGTGTGCCCTCTCGGACTTGATAGCTGAGTCCCTGAACTTGGATCTATTCTGTGTTTGTGCAACCTGGAACTGAGTCTGGGAATTATGTAGGGACCTCTACAGAGTGAAAAGGACTTGTTTCCAGCAAGCTTCCTGGTCATTTCCTGGCATTCTCCAGCTCCCAGGACCCTCCCTTTCCTGATTCTTCTGAACTCTGGTGCTGTTTTGTGTTAACTGGGGTTGGTTTGGAATACAGCACTAAGAGAGAAGTACAAGAAGCCTTAGGTTGTCTTGAACGGTTTGAAAGGCACCAACCACTCTCTTACTTTCTCTGGCCCCAGGGCAAGCTTTCTTTGGGGGCTGTGGAAGGATGCCTGTCTCTGCTGCTGGAGGCGCAGGAACCCTGCATCAGGACCTTGCCCGCAGGAAAGAGAGTCAAGAAAGTCAGCCGTTTCCATTGGCATTCCTGGTGCAGAGGCTGCTTTTCGGGGCCTGCTGGTTTGCAAAGATGATTTCTGGAGCTTTCCTGATAGTCTTGAATACACAGTTCCAGAGCCAGGCCTGTCTTTGGCTTAAGTTGAGGAGCCGAAGAAGACAAACACACCCAGGACATTCAGCTGTGTTATTTCTGTTTCTTCAGCTTCTGGCTTCAGCGCCGTCTGCCTACCTGCTTATTTTTTCAGGCACCTTTTGCCATTTTGCACTTTGTTCAGAGCGTTATTTGAAATCAGTGGGAAAGGCAGACTGCAGCTGGCTTGCTTTGGTTTGCCTGTCGTGGGACATTCCCCATGTGCTAACACTGGGCAAAACGGAAGGGATTTGGGGACATTGGGTGGCCCCGAGAAGGCATGTAATTTCCTTGAACTTGATATATAAGTCAAAGAAAATAAATATGATTTTGAAATAGTCTACTCTTGAGGAGGGAATGTGGAAAGGTCCAACAATTTCATGATGGAGGGAGATTACTAAAGTGGGAGAGGCTGAGAAGAATGCAGACATGGTCCAGACACTATCAGGTCACTCCGTCTGCAGGGACTAAAGTGGAAGTATTTTGAGTTCAAATCATATTCACAAAGTGTTTGCCTTAGGAATATTTAGATATATCTAGGTTTTACGAACGTTTGCTGCTTTTTTTTTTTTTAAACAAGTTTCAGGTTTTAAATTCTCCCTTGAAGATTTTCTGTAAATAAATACGTTTTTGAACAAATTTTACTATATAAAAAAATTCTGTTGTTGTTGTTTTGTCCTGGTTTGCTTCTCCTGAGACAAGGATTCTCTGTGTAGCCTTGGCTGTCCTGGATCTTACTCTGTAGATCAGGTTGGCCTCAGAATGAGAGAGCTGCCTGCCTCTGCCTCCCAAGTGCCGGGACTAAAAGTGTGCGCCACCCACCACCATGACTGGCCCTCTTCACATTATCAACTGTGTAATCTTCACAACGAATTACTCGGTGGAATGAAAAGTTTATTTCTCTGCAGAGGGTGGGCAGAGATGCGTGAAGTTCCACTCGTAGCCAAGACACTGTTGGTAACGGATAGCTGATGAGCCACCGGGATCCGTTTTCTTCAAAGGTGTGGCCCCTGAGAGACTCCCCATGCTCCAGCAGGCGATTCAACACTCATGCACATGAAGGACGCACTAAGAGGTCGCAGTGGTTTTTAGCACAGCATAGCAAGTTGGGAGACAAAAAAACGATGATGGGTATAGGGGAGGTGTTAGACAAAATGGACTAGGGGGTAAATTTGATTGAAACAAAGCATATGCACTTATAAAACTCTAAAATGAAAACTTTAAACAGATGGCTGCGGCTCAGTTGATGGTCAGGGTCAGGGTTGAGATGTGTGGGCACCTGCTGGAGCTGCTAGATGCTGTCATGTCTGCCTCAGCCTCCTGGGGGCAGCCTCCCGGCACTGCTCTTCCGGTACCCTTGAGAGGCAGTATGATTTCCTTCTCCTAAAAGCCTTTGAACGGCCGGCCTCAAGTGGGAACTTGAAGCAGGCCCTGTGCTGGTTTCAATGTGCTCTTCAAGCTCCTGTTGAGATTTGGTTACCATTGTGAAAAATAGTAAAAGGCAAGGCCATTAACAGGTGCCTCATTCGGAAGGGCCCTGCTCTTAGGAAAAGATTAACACGTCCACCCTGGGAGCCATTCTGCTTTTTCCTCTTTTGCCTCGCTGCCATGTGATGGCTTCTGCTATGGGGGTCAGCAAGAAGGACTTGGCCACACACTGCTGTCTTAATCTTAGATTTCCCCACTCTCCAGAAGTTTGAGCTAATATAAAAATGCTTTGAAGCCGTTTACTCTGTGACCTCCATTTGCCTCCACCTTGAGATCTTCCCGTCTAAGTCTCCCAAATATGGGAATTACAGTTGTGTGCCATTATGAATTACTATTTTCTATGCCTTTTAAATTACCAAGTGTAGAGTTCTGCTATAGTCTCTCCAGACAGACTGGGTCAGCAAGATTCTTCCATGAGTGTGGATCAGAACATACTATGCAGACTTAAAACTTCTGGGTAGCTATCTTCTACTATGCAGTACAGCAAAAAGAAGCTTAGTTACAGCTAAATAAGTGAGGGGAGGAGAAAGGGGGGAGGGAAGGTGAAGGGAGAGAGGAAAGGGGGAGGGAAGGGGGAGGGGAGAGGGAAGGAAGGGGGAGGGAAGAGAAGAGAGGGGAGTTCCCCTTGATTTCTGAAGGCTTCCCATGTTTTTCCTCAAGAGTCCTTTGACACTCAGTTCCTAGAATTTTACACAATTTCTCTTTTGAGCTTGGGCTGAGTTTCTTATTTGCATCCAAAGACATAGGGCCAAGAATTGTTCTGTGCCTGTGCCCAGGGACCAGCCTGAGGTCTACTGAGGTCTAGTCATGAAAAAATATTTGTTAATGGAGCAACAAAGGCACTATTATTAGGCGGCCACAGGATAAAATAAAAAGCTGTCATTTCCCATTGATTTATTAGTGTTAAATTACCCAGCTTAGAAACCCCTGTGAAACTTTCCATCTCATCACTGGCTTCTTTACCAAAGCCATTTATTCATTCAGTAAATATTTATTCAGCATCTGTTATGTACCAGACATATGACAATGAAAAAATATCAATAATATTATTTAAGTACCTAAAAGATATTATTTTATTTAATCCTCTTGGCACTTTATAAAATACCACTGGCCAAGTTGATCCGTATGAAAACTGGGTATAAGAGAAGCTAACATGTTCAAAGCCACAGACAGTTCTTAGACAGTCTAACAAGGATTCAGACCCAGAAGCCATGCTGCAGAGAGGAAGAATCCTGAATACCATTTCCCCTGCTGGCTCTGAGGTATTTGGGGGCACAGGTTGTTCACAGGACCTTTTGCTCGAATGTTCATGGTCTTGTGGAAAAATTCTTGCCTTGGAAAGTGAGTCACTGAGTTTGTCTTATGACAGGGTGTCTGGCTGTGAACAGGAAATATGAGGAAGTGTCTTAGCTATCATTCAACCGGACAAGCTCTGAGGCCCTGGGTTCCTTGCAGTATGATACAAGGAAAACACAGGGAGTGTCTTGCAGAAGGAGCTTGTTTATACCAGCTGAACGAGGCTGAGTCAATGTTAAGGATTCTTTATCTTAAAAAACTCAATAAAATATTTTAAATTAAACATTGCATAAGATGGAAAAAAATAAGAATTAAAAACAAAACATAGCTTCCTTACCACAGGGAAAACGAATTTGAAACGGAGTGAAGGCAGTGTAAATGTGTCCCCCATTAAAGCTGGCACATGGGAAGGCACCGCTGATCAATACTGGCGTTCTGGGTTAGCCAGGGCTACAGAGCGAGAGATTTTCTAAGAAGAAAGGAAAAGTACCTCATGAGTGGGATAGTGGGATAAACAACTGACCTCACTTGGTTGTCTCACAGACAACGAGGGGGCTCACTCCAGGCCTAAGTTCAAGCAGTCACTTTATAACAGGTTGCTCTGAATTAGAGTCTACAATACGGGAAGCTTATGAATTCCACTTATTACAGTCTTTTCCTTAGAAGTGCCTGAAAAACTGTGCAAATAGTTCTGAAGAGTAACTTGCAGTACGGCTGGGGATGTAGCTCAGTGAGCAAAGTGCTTACCTGGAACCCTAGAAGTCCTGGCTTCAAGTTCCAGCACCAGTGAAATAATCACCAGTGAGCTCGGTACTTGGAAACTGGAGACAGGAAGGACGAAAGTTAAAGGTCCGCAAACCCAGAAAATTCAAAATCTGAGCCAACCTAGGCTACACGAGATTCTGTCTCAAAGAACTCAAAAGTTTGCCACGTGCGGCAGTGCACATCTTTACTCCCAGCTCTCAGGAGGCAGAGGAGCTCTGTGAGTTCCAGCCAAGGGACAGAGCAAGACTGGCCAGAGAAGAAAGTGTGCAAAGGACTGTGGACCAGTGGTTCTCAACCGTCCTAATGCTGTGACCCTTTAATACAGTTCCTCATGCTGTGCTGACCCCAAAGCACAGTTTTGTTTTCATTGCTACTTCATAACTGTGATTTTGCTGCGGTTATGACTCATATTATAAATTTGATGTGTAGGATATCTGATTAGTGACCCCCAAAGGGGTCGTGGCCCACAATTGAGAACCACTCCCGTATAGGAAAAGATAGATATGACTACAAAATAAAAAAAAATGTAGCTTTATTGCCTTTAAAGACTGACCAAACAAGACGTGCATAACGATGACACCAACTGACATACCACAAGGATAAGGGAATGTCACAGGGCCCCACCCCTAGGTGCAGAGCTTCCGGCAATCAGTGGCTACTGAGAGAAGGCAAACAAGTTTCCCCTGGGGATAAGCTTCTGCATCGGCTATCCAGTCCCAGTGGTCAGCCCTAAATACGTGTGCATAAGTGAAACTCTGTAACGGTTTTTTCCCCAGTCCTTCTGGAATGACTCTGAGACTAATTATGTAATTAATTAAAGAGTCTAAAGTAGCAATATTTAATGCAGGCATGTAGCATGGATTTAGATTCTTACTAAGGCTATTTTTATTAGTTTACAACTCATTGAAAGTGAATTAGGCAGTTTTATCAGAGACATGAAAAATGGTCACATGTTTTGTCTAATAATTAGATTCTTGAGACTGCACAAAGAGAATAATCCTAACTGTAAGAAGATTACCTTGGTATTTACTAGTATAATTTGGGAGGCAGAAGCTGGAAATGAGCTATCCCATAATAGGACATTAGAATTATAGCATCATTACAAGGCAGTGCAAGATACTGCATATTCATGAACAGTGATACCCATAAGGAACTTTTAATCACCTGTGAAATGCTTAAATAATTATGTTACATATGTTACAGAGTTGTGGTCTGTGATTATAAGTGTGCATAAAATATGCCAAAGCAAGAGATCAGTGAGCCCAGTAATCTTAGCGTTCAGGAATTAGAGGTAATTACTGTGCTGACTTTCTGTTACCATAAAAATAATGGAAATAACCAGCATAAAGAGTAAAGCTTTGACAGGTTTGGAAGCCAGTTGCTTTGGTTGGCTCATGACAAGGCAGCAAACCTTGGTGGCAGTGGGTGGGGAAAGTTCCTCCATTGTTCAGGAAAGCAAGACAGCACAAGCTAAGTCCCAGCTCCCCTTAAGGCACATCCCATGATGCTCTTTTCTACCTCCCACCTCCTAAGGATTTTAATACTACCAGTAGTGCCATGGGCAGGGCACCAAGTCTTGTAAACTTGGCCTTGAAGGGACATTCAAGATCTAAACTTAGAGCTGGGCATGGTGGTGTATACTTACAATCCCAGTGCTTGGGAGACAGAGGCAGGCAGAGCTCTGTGAGCTCGAGACTAGCCTGGTCTACCACACAATGAATTCCAGAACAGCTAAAACTACATAGTGAGACCTGTTGGCTTGGGTTTTTCTAAACCTACTTTATTTAGGGTTCTAGAATGCTTCAACCTCTCTTCTAGCCTACCGACCAGATGTAGGAGAATAAGAAGGTTTATAGGAAAAGGGGTTTGTGGACCTATTTATAAGTAGTTCTTTTCGGGGTGACTCTATCTTTGTTGTCAGGATACCAAGCACTCCAGTCTAATAGCAAACACCAAACAAAGTATTTAGCAGCAGCTTAATCCAGCAGAAATACAGGTTCTGGCTGAATTTTCATGAGTCAGAGGAAGTGGCAAGAATCAGCCAGACTACCATGAGAAGTTCTTTGGGGAGTTTCTGTTGTCTATGAAATGCAGACTAGCGAAGACCAGCAAAGTGTTGTAGGCTATAGCAATGCAAGAGTGTCCTTCCACTGTATGTGGGGTCCCACTTAGGCTCTTTCCAAATATCGTGAACTCTCTCAAGGGTCTGCTCCAGCAAACATCACACGCCCTCTCATGTGTCTGTTTCAGCAAAATATCCGCTCACATGACAGCCTCCAGAAAAACATCACAGGACACAACTGAGTTGTTAAAGAGACCAGAAATGTCCACTTCAGAGACCCTGTCTCAAAGAATAAACAAACAAAAAATATCTAAACTTAACTTAGCATCAACTATTAGAAGAACACAGTTGTCTTCTGGTGGGAAACCTAATTTAGGGTTGTATTATTCATTTGCTTAGTTTTTGAGGCAGGATTTTTCTATCTTGCCTGGTTGGCCTCAGACTCTCTTTGTAGTCTGGCTGTACTTGAACTCTAGATTCTTCTGTTTCAGCTTCCTGAGGGCTGGGATAACAGATGTTATGCCACCGTGCCTAGCTTTGTGGAAAAATTAACACTTCATTTTTTTATTTTTTTACTTTTTTGATTATAAATATCCTGTTGGAAATAACACAAATTTAAATCTAAACAGTTTGTACAGAAACATGAATTTATTGTTCAGTAAATAAATTACAGGGCTAGATCATTGTGCAGTCAAGGGTTGTTGAATAACATGATCACTGGCCTACTATCCCGGCTCATCTATCTCTGCTTCTTTATCATCTGTCTGTCTGTCTGTCTGTCTGTCTGTCTGTCTGTCTGTCTGTCTAGCTTATCATCTATCATCTATCTACCTATCTATCAAATCTAACCTAGCATTTATCATTGATCTATCTAGCTACCTATCAAATCTAATCTATCATCTATATATCAATCATCTATCTCAATCATCTATCTATCTATCTCTCTAGCTATAGAAACAGGTGACTTGTCTTTTAACTTTTAAGAAAACTTATTTATTTTATGTGCATGAATGTTTGGTCTGCATGTTTCTGTGTGCACCACTCCTGAGCCTGCTGCCTGTGGAGGTCAGACAAGGGTGTTGGATTCCCCTGGAACTGGAGTTGCACATGAGCCATATTGTAGGCCCTCTGCAAGAACAATAAGTGTTCTTAATCACTGAGATATTCTCTAGTCCCTGAAGGTGATGTCTTTTGTAAGACCAGAGAAAAAGGTCATGAAAATATTTCAGTTTCTGTGTATCATTCTTTTCTTTTTAAATATTTTTTTTATAATTTCACACACATGTACAATGAAATGTGTTATATCTACCAATCACTTCCTCAACTACCCTGTGCCCTCCCACAGCATGTCTTTCCAAGTGTATATGATTTGGTTTTTGGTAAGTCCAGTTATTACTGCCCATGTGTGTAGTGTGGAACCTTTCACTGGAGTGGAAATGCTGTCAGTGGGCATACCTCCAAAAAGGAGTGATCCTTCCTTCTTTAGCCTATGCTGGGGTAGGGACTGGAGATCCCTTACCCAGTCTACACTGGCATTCTGAATAGCTTGATCCTGTATAGTCTTTATGGAGATAACCACAGCTGCTTCGAGCTCATGTTCAGAAGACAGTATCTCTTAGCACTCCTCTCCATCCTCTGACTCTTACGTTCTTCCTGCTTCCTCTTCTGCTATGTCGCCTGCGCCTTGGTGGTGGTGGGTAGATTCAGATGTCTATTTAGAGCTGAACATCCATTCACTCATTCTCCTATCTTTCCATTGACGCCAACCCTGCAGAAAGAAGACCAACACTGAGAAACAACCCAGGTCCATGAGTATAAACGCAAATGTTTAGAAGACAATTTGACAGCAAGATCACTTAGCAAAATATCAACAGCAGTTTCTGCTCTACTGTCTATGATTCTCCTGGCCACAGGCTTTTGACCAGCGTTTCAGTACCAGACATGAAATTCCCTTTTGTGAAGCAAACTCCAAGTCCAATTAGAAACATGTCAGTGATCCCCGTAACAGCGGTGCCATTATTGCACTGGTGGCCACAGCTTGGCTGGTAGGTTGATTACTGCAGCATGCAGGTCCCAGTGAAGGGTAAGCTGCTCTTTCCCAGCAGCTTGTATAGCATCTTCCAGCACTGTGAACACTAGCCAGCAGGGAGGAAATAATCTAGTTAGTTTGAGATTGATTTCCCTATATCCCATAGTCAGTCAAATTGTGAGGTATCTTCAGCAATAGGGTCTTACCATGCAGTTATGGTGTAAAACCAAAGGCAAGGACAATGATGATACAGAGTGCTGTTTTGAAGACCTCTGGGGAATATATCCCAGTAACTCATGGGAATATATCCCAGGCCTTATATGGTAATTTTCATTTAATAACCTATGCCAGTTAGATTTTGTCAATGACAAAACTGGGATTATCTGGGAAGACAAAACCTCTCATGAGAAGATGCCTCCATTAGGTTGGTCTGTAGGCAAGGCTGTGGGAGCATTTTCTTGATTAGTCATTAATGTGGGAGGGCCCAGCCCACTGTGGGTAGTGCCACTCTTGGACAGGTGGTTCTGGGCTGTATAAAAAATGTGGCTGGGCAAGCCAGGCAGAGCCAGCCAGTGAGCAGTGCTCGTCCACAGTCTCTGCTTCAGTCTCTCCGTCTAGGTTCTTCCCTACCCTGGTTTCCTTCACAAGGGATTATAAACTGTGAGATGAAACAAAGTCTTTCCTCACCAAGTTGTTTTCCACCATGGCATTGATCATAGCAATAGATAGGAAAGCAAGACAGTGACTTAACGTCTTCTGTGACCTTTAGGTAGATTCTTTGGAATGTCCGAGCAAACCCCTAATTTCTACCAATCAAAGGACTGACTAGGAATGCTTTCCGTCTCTAAGGTCTATAGCAGGTTCCCTTGCTCTGCAACAGTGTGTCTATTGAATGTATCCATCAGTATATTTGAACCGTCTGTTACTTTACAACTTTCTTTGTTCTGTTAGGATCAAAGGGTCATGAAAATGCCACATGACTGGGACCTGTTATTTGGGGAACTAACCGGAGTTCCCTGTCCACGGCTGCCTGGACCACGTTCACTAGTTCTTGGCTCCCACATAAACCATCTCTTTTGCTCCTGTATGGTAAGAGACACTTCTTTCATCAGCAGCGCTCAGCTTTTAAGTTCTTAAAGTTTGGGCAATCCTTCATCAGATGACCAGCAGATGGGATCGCTCCCATTCTACAGGCTGCCTTTAGATTGTCCCTTGTTTCCTTTGCTGTGCAGAGCTTTATAGTCTACCAACCCCACTGGTCAATGTTTGCTCTTACTTCTAGAGCTACTGCAGTCCTCTTCAGGAAGTACGCCTCTGTGTTCTGCTGCTGACGCATTGCCCCGTACTTTCCTCTGGTTGTTTCAGAGTTTCATTAAGGTCGCTGATCACTTTTGAGCCCAGTTTTGCATATGCTGAGAGACCGGTATACGGTTTTATTCTTCGGTGTCTGACTCTCCAAAGTTCCCGGTGCCAATTGTTGAAGACTTTGTATTCTTTCCAAGTATATATTTAGCACCTTTAGCAAGAACCACATAGCTGTAGCTGGCTCGTCCTTGTGGTCCCTTGGTCTGGTTTTGCGTCTGTACCATGGCATTTTGTCACCAAAGTTCTATAAATAGAAGTCAGATGTTATCATACCTTCAATGTGACTTTTGTTCAGTATTTCTTTGGGGTCTTGTTTTTCCATATGAACCTCAAGATGAATACTTTCTGTTTTTTATGAAGAATGTCATTTGGATTTTGATGGGGATGGCATTAAGTTTGTAGATTGCTTTGAATAGCAATAAATTTTAATAGTATCACTTCTGTTTATTACAGAAGTTGAGAGAACTTTCTATCTTTCAGTGTTTTCATTATTATTATTATTAGTAGTAGTAGTATGTGTGGTTCATGCACGTATATGTATTCATGTATATGTGTGCCATTTTGGTTTTTGAGTCAGGGTCTCTCATTGACTCTGGAGTACATCTGCCTAAGCTGGCTAGCCAGCCTTAGTGAACAGCATAAGAGAACAGTTTCTTCCTGCAGAAAGGCCATGTTCCTACTGTTTTCATAAAATTAATAAGATATAATTTCCATTTATGAGGATCGGATGCTCTAGGCCCCCACTCCAAGTCAGTGAGGAAGTCTTTGCATCAGAGATACTGCTTGAAGGAGGCACTTACTAAACTGAGATGAGCAAGAGAAAGCACCCACTCACAGAAGACAGTGGAGACGTTAAAAGCTGAAATGGGCTGATAAGGCAAAATGAGAAGTTCAGGGCAGCCCATGGAAAAAGTGTCACAGAAAAAGCTGAACAGAAAGGCAACTGAATTGGCAAGGTTCAGTGCCTCGCATGTCAGTCCACATCTGGATTCCAGTTTTCAGAGATGGAAAGCTACAAACGCTTTCCAAGCAGGAGCATCAGCGGGCACATTGGCACTGAGCGAAGGACACCTGCTGACACTGCTCATAGGTCAGAGTAGGGGCTGTTTGTCACTGGACTGACAATGAGGACAGAAGCAGAGGTGAATGAGTTCAAGAGAAAATGCTCAATCTACATTAGAATGATAACATTGGTATGTGAGGTTAAAGGCTCAGTTTTTTCTGTCTCATCAATTAAACTGCTGTTACTGTCAAGAGAAAGCAGGAGGGTCGTTGTGTGCTAGGTGGGTGCAAGTGACCCAGCCTCCACTCCAGAGAAACAGACATGGGTTTGGCCTCTTCACTCTCAGGTCAAATCAGTATTGAGAAGTTACATGTCTGTCAGTACAGGCAGGAAAATGTTCGGTGCTGTCCTTCCCACTTGGACAATCAGAGATAGAGGAAGATCACTTCCTCCTAGGAAGTCCATGGAAGTTCTTGGCATGTTGCCTCTGCATTGAGGGAGGGTTACTGCCTTTAATGCACTCATTGGTACCTTTGATTTTCATGCTGTATTTTGAAGTATCTTAATCTAGGACTGTCTATATGTTATAGGATAATATTATGCATAATAGGGAGTGAGGTATTTAGCATTTATGTAACTTTGAGTCTTATGAAAATATCTTCTAAGATTGAGGGATACCCGTTGGTGAAGAGCTTTTGGGAACTGATCACAACCAGTAAATTCTTTTTCACAATTATGGTATTTCTTATCCACATTTCATGTTTGAGTCAATTGCTGATTCCAAGAAAGAGGCAGGAAGTGTCAGCTGGCCAGATAAACCAGAGGCACTAGTCCCCCCTGTGCTCTGGCCACAGACTCTGACTTCCTCCTTGATTGGGTAAACATCCTTTCCTTATCCCCATTTTCCTTGAAGTCAGCACTTCCCTAATGATTTCCTGTTCTGGAGAAAAGCTTTCCAGCAATCAAATCAAGCCAGAGAGGTTAGTTAGGACGGCCATGGCAAGGAAATTTGAATCAGAAAATTTCCTACTGCTTCTGGTCCTCAGCCTACTGTCTTTCCCTGCCCCTAGGGCTGTGTGCAGAGACAGGACACTGATGAACAAGGCTCTCCATGAAAGTTGCCACCTATAACCACATGGAAAGGGTAACATTCTCCTCAAATGAAAAAACAAAAACAAAAAACTTAGGACTAGAAATGCGTGTTTCTTATCCAAGAATGCTTCTAATTAGTATACTGCTTCTCCACAAATTAAAGGCTAAAACTGCCACAACTGCCACAAAGTGAATGCCTGTTTGTTTCATTCTTATCCTTGGCAGCTTTTCTCTTAAGGAGTTGACATCCTTCTGAAGTCAAGAGCAGTCCTAAATCTGTTCTCGTTTATTTTGTTCTGCTATCACAGAATCCCCGAGACTGATTAATTCATAGAAACACAAATTTATTTGTAACAGGTCTGGTATCTGGGGAATCCAAGACCAATGTGCCAATGTTTTGTCAGGGTGTGGCCTCTGACTATGGCTTGGTCCTTTGAATATTGGGCTCTCTAGATGGGAGGGATGCTGTGTACCAGCAGGTCAGACAGCCGAAGAACAACCCCAACCCCTCCCCCAAGCCCCTACCCGTAACTTCTTTTGGTAATGTCATGAATTGGTTCATGGGTATGGAACCCACAAGACCCAAAAACCTCCCCTTAGGCCCCACCCCAGACACTGCTGCATTAGGGGGCCATGCATTATACTGCTGCATCTCAGCTCCCTACTTTGTAGCATTAGCTTATTTTCTGAGACGTGTGGGTTATTTTTTTTTCATTTTATTATTTTCATGTTTTGTTCTGAATGTTTCTGTTAAACAGTTCATATTGTTATTTGCTATAACTTGGCATTTAGCATAATGATTGATGATGAACTCAATCTGTTTTCGTTGATAATAATGTTAGTGATTTCAGTAATCTCCCCTCTACATTCCTATTTTTTCTTTATTCCACTCTTCTTTTGCTTCTTGCTTCTGGCTAGGTGAGTATAAGTACATATGTAACCCTGGCTGGCCTCCTTCTGAGTGCTAGGATGACCAGTGGACCACCGTTCCTGCTCCTTCATTCCTTCCCCCTTTCCCCTCACCCTCCTTTTCTTTTCCTTGAAATTCTCAGTATAGCCCAGGCTTGCCTCAAACTCATAATCTTTTTCACCTTAGCCTCTTGAAAGCTAGGACTATAGGAAGGAACTACCATGCCTAGCTAACTAATCCTTTCCTTAAACCTATATTGTATTAAAACCTAAAACGTCTTGTTTATCAGGGGATTTAGATGGACATCTGTTTGGACACCTCATCCTAGTACAAATAAAAGCGATTTTGCCAGTTTAAGCTTTGATTTTGTTTAGTGAGTTTTGAGACCGCCCAACTCATTCATTCCTGTTTGGACTAAATGCACCATGATCAAAATGGTTGCACATGCCGACCTAGAGCACGCTATACTCGGAAAGCGCAAAGCCTGGCTGAATGTAGGAAACATAAGTGCTGTCTTGCAAGGAACTTCTAGAACATCCGGAATCTCCATGCTTGCCTTCCTCTGTTTGTCTTCCCAGTCAGGAAATTCTGGACACTGTTCTCTTCAAGCAGATTGAAGGAAAGGCTAGCACAAAGGCTAGCACAAATGCAGTGTTGAAGAATGTGTAGAAATTCTAGGGAAATTACCCTGATTCACTCAATAATTTTTTTATTGGATATTTTATGTATTTGCATTTCAAATGTTATCCCCTTTCCCGGTTATCCCTCCAGAACCCCCCTATACTATCCCCACTGCTTCAATGAGGGTGCTCCCCCTCCCACCCATCCATTCCCAACTCACCACCCTGGCATTCCCCTTCACTGGGGAGTCGAGCCTTCACAGAACCAAGGGCCTCTCCTCCCATTGATGCCCGACAAGGCTATCCTCTGCTACATATGCAACTGGAGCCATGGGTCCCTCCATGTGTACTCTTCGGTCGGTGGTTGAGACCCTGGAAGCTCTGGGAAATCTGGTTGGTTGACATTGTTGTTCTTCCTATGGGGTTGCAAAACCCTTCAGCTCCTTCAGTCCTTTCTCTAAGTCCTTCTTTGGGGACCTTGTGCTCAGTACAATGGTTTCCTGTGACCATCTGCCTCTGTATATGTCAGGCTTTGGCAAACCTCTCAGTGTCTCAGGAGACAGCTATATCAGGCTTTTGTCTGCAAGCACTTCTTGGCATCTGCAATAGCATCTGGGTTTGGTGACTGTAGATGAGATGGACCCCCAGTTGGGGCAGTCTCTGGATGGCCTTCCCTTCAGCTCCACATGTTGTTCCTGTATTTCCTTTAGACAGACAGAAGCCATTCTGGGTTAAAAAAATTGGAAATGAGTGGGTGGTTCCATTCCCCAACTGGGGGCTTTGCCTAACCTCTGGAGATGGTCTTTACGGGTTCTCTCTCCCCTTTGTTGGGCATTTTAGCTATCTCATCCCTGTTGGGTCCTGGGAGCCTCTTGCTTTCCTGGCATCTGGGACTTGCTGGTGGCTACCCCCAGTTCCTGATTCTCCATTGCTACGCACCTCTGTTCAAATTCCTGACTCTCTGTGTATCATCCCTGTCTCCTCCCATACCTGATCCTACACCCCCTTTCCCCTTTCCCCCTTTCCCCTCCTCTCTTCCTTTCAAGTCCCTCCTTGCCTCTACCTCCTGTGAATATTTTGTTCACCCTTCTAAGAAGGACTGAAGCATCCACATTTTGGCTTTTCTTTTTCTTGAGCTTCATGCAGTCTGTGAATTGTATCTTAGGTGTTCCGAGCTTTTGGGCTAATACCCACTCATCAGTGAGTGCATACTATGTGTGTTCCTTTGTGACTGGGTTACCTCACTCAGGATGTTTTCTAGTTCCATTCATTTGCCTAAGAATTTCATGAAATCATTGTTTTCTTTCTTTCTTTCTTTCTTTTTTTAAGCTGAGTAGTACTCTATTTTGTAAAGGTATCACATTTTCTGTATCCATTCTTCTGTTGAAGGACATCTGGGTTCTTTCCAGCTTCTGGCTATTATAAATAAGGCTGCTTTGAACATAGTGGAGCATGTGTCTTTGTTATATGTTGGAGCATCTTTTGGGTATATGCCCAGGAATGGTATTAATCAGTCCGTTAAAAGAATATTTTCTCCTTGGGGTCAAATCTTGGGTCTCCCCGTGGTCAAAGGATGAAATGTATTGGTAAAAACCTGGTGGTACAGACTGATAGATTAAGACTAGAGGAACTTGGGCTAATGCTTGGCTATCATGCAAAGGTTTCCAGGTTCGAGCCCCAGCGCTGAGGAGAAACATACAAAAAGTTCCTACCTTTAAAACGATTTTAGGATTGCAGGCAAGATGGCGGTGGCCACTGGCACTCATGGGACCTTGGAGTAGCTCCAAGGAGCCTGAGAAACTCTGGAGTCTCCCAGGGGAGATGTGATAGTGGAGGAGTCCACAGAGCTGCAGTATCTCTAGAACAACTGGAAAAGAAAAAGTCAGGTCTTATGGGAAGATGCATTTTAAAAATGGACACAAGAGACTGGGAGGAAAGATAGTGGAACAGAGCTGCGTGTGGCCAAGAATGGTAAAACTGAGATCCTGCGAAGGGTCTGGGATCTGAGGTGAGGCTCACCCTGCTGAGAGGAGAAGCACTGCTCACAGGCTGTAAGCATAAACGTCCTACAGGGTGACTGAGGCAGGCTGCACCAGCACATCCCCTGGCTTAGCATAGACTATGGACAACAACATGACCTCCAACAGTGTGATGGGCCATGAGGGTCATGGTGTGCAATGAGTCAGATCGTCCTGACTCTGGACAACATGCTACAGAAACCAGAAACCTTGAACCAGACCAGTGACTCATTGCGGTAAGTATTTGCATGCAAAGCTGTTTGGGCAAAAAATATATTGCAGTTTGCAAGTCACTTCAACCAACAAATGGAGAGGTGGGAAAGAAGAGGACTGCAGCAACGCATGTGTGGCGGAGAGGGGTGGAACTAGAGATGGGCCGGCTGGGGCAGGTTTGCGAGAAGGCTTTGGTGGATGGAGAGAGCACAGTCATTGCCTGGTGGGGCTGGCAAGGTGATGTACAGCAACCTGAAGCTCACACAGGCTCTGACCCTGAACATGAGGCCCCGCTGCATGATAGTCCTGGCTCTGAACAATGACAATATGTTCAAGATGGAGAACAGTTCATTTTCTGGACTGAGACTCCTCAAAAGACCCTCATGGCCCATCATACTGTTGGAGGTCCTGTTGGTGTCCATAGTCTGTGGTTTCCTTGGCTAGCAAGACAGCCTTGCTAGGCCTCAACTTTACCAAAACCTAGAGGACTTCTTCAACCCTTTGTTTTCCTCTTCCTCCCCCTCTCATCTCTTTACTTTTTCTCCTCAATTCCCCTTCCCTTTCCTCCCCCAACTCCTTCTCCTCCCAACTCCTTCTCCTCCCACTTCCTTTCCTCCTACCACCCCTCCTCTCTCCTAGAGGATTAAAAATTTCATATTATAATATAATTAAATCACATCCCCATTTTATTTCCTCCCTCCAACCCCTCCCACATGCCTTTATTTGCTCTCCTTCAAATTCATGGCCTCTTTACGTCACTAATTTTTGTTACATGCATATATGTATATAGATAGATATAGATATAGATATAGATATAGATATAGATATAGATATATAGATATATAGATATATAGATATATAGATATAGATGTATATAGATATATATTCCTAAATACAACCTGCTCAGTATGTATAGTGTTATTTGTGTTATATTTTCCAGGCTGGCTATTTTGGTACAGAATCACCAGCTCTTTTCTGGGGCAGACTGTTCCTCCCACCTGGAGCATTCTTCAGTTGTCTACAGTTCTTTGAGTAGGACTGAGGTCTCATGGGCTTTTTCCATCCAAGTTAGTATGTCCGTTGCTGTGGTCCTTGCTCAGCTCACATCTGGGCAGTCGTATGGGTGAGACTTTACAGGCGTTGCATCTGACTGCTGGGAGACACAATCTCACAGCAGACTCCCTGATCCTCAGGCTCACACTCCTGCCCTCTCTTCTCCGATGTTCTCTGAACATGAGGTGTAGGAATTATTTTGGAAATGTATTCATTGGGGCTGGGCTCCATAACTCTACATTTGGTTGGGTTGTGGTTTCCTGTAATGGTCTCCACTGGTTGGGGTGTGAGGGCTACACTTGTCTGTGGGTATGCTTTGTTTAGGTTTTATTGCTGTGGAGAGACATCATGACAAAGGCAATTTTTAAAAAGGGTAAACATTTAATGGAGATGGCTGGCAGTTTCAGTGGTTTAATCCATTATCATCACGGTAGGAAACATGGCAGCATCCAGGCAGACATGGTGCTGGAGAAAGAGCCTTCTACATCTTGATACACAGGCTGCAGAAAAGACTGTGTGCCACACTGAGCAGAGCTTGAGTATAAGGGGCCTCAAAGACCACCTCTGACAGTGACACACTTCCTCCAACAAGGTCACACCTACTCCAACAAGGCCACACTTCCTAATAGTACAAGTCTGTGTGGCCAAGCATTCAAATACTTGAGTCTATGGGGACCAAACCTATTCAAACCACCACAGGATATAAGGACAAACATTTAGAATGGAGTTAAGGATTATGCTGGCATAGTGAAATGAGAGTTACAGATTTCCCTCCTAGATCCATGACTTCACTAGCCTTAGGTTTCCAGCTTCAGGTATAGTTTCCCTGTTGCTGAGCAGGTCTCAAGTACAATTAGAGAACTGTTGGTAACGCCAAGACTTGTGTGCCACTACTGCACACCTAGGGTTATTGCGCCAGGCTGGTCATTGTTGCGGGTCATAGGCATCAAAGCTGGATAGAGCTGTTGCTTCCCTCCTGTGGGATAGTTCTCAGGGAGGTAGATTTTAAATCAGTTCTAGCTCAGACCCCTCTGGGCCATCTGTCTGAAGTATATGCTGTCTTTAGCAATAGGGACTTACCTTCCAGTTCTCTGGGGAAATAAGAGAAATCACAATGTCCTGTAATGTTTTGGGAGTCTTTTGGACAACCTGACCAACAACTTAAAAGTTGCTTGGGGTTGTATTTTTATGAGATGGTCTTTGGCTCTTGAGGGGAGCATTGTCAGCCCGGATGGGAAATTTTTATCTAAACTGTATATGTATATTTATACAAAGACTTATGTTTTTAAAATTAATGTACTTCTTTTATGTGTATGAGTACATTGTCACTGTCTTCAGACACACCAGAAGAGGGCATCAGATCCCATTAAAGATGATTGTGAACCACCATGTGGTTGCTTGAAATTGAACTCAGGACCTCTGGAAGAGCAGTCAGTGCTCTTAACCTCTGAGCCATCTCTCCAGTCCCATGATTTTTGTTGTTGTTTTTTGTTTGTTTGTTTTAGGTAGATTGTTAGTCGTGTGATTCTTTATGACATCCGTACTGTTAATCTACCTTCCTCTCTCCTTATCTCCCTCCTGTCTTCCTACCTAGTGCCTCCCCTTTCCCCTAGTTCCCTGATCACATGACTTGCCCTGCTCCCCATCACTCTCCTCTCTATTGAATCCCCATCTCTCACCTCCCAGTCCAGAAATACTCCTTTTTCCCTTTCTGGTTTCTGCAATTATTCCAGGATATGTTCTCACCACATCTGAAGACTTGGAGCTGGGAGCCTCAGGTGAGAGAAAAAAACCACAAACAGATGTTATCAAACCATATATATATATAAAATTTGTTTTCTTTAAGGTTGCTTTTAACCTGTTGGCTGCTTTTAGCAAATGACTACCACAATATACACAAACATTCTTCTGGCTCAGGGGTATGGATGATAGCAGATTGAATCCATTGTCTTAAATGATCTCCAGGTACAGTATTCGCTTGGCTACAAAGGGTTGTCTTAGTTTGGGTTTCTATTGCTGCAACAAAACACCATGGCCAAAAGCAGTGTGGGGAGGAAAGGGTTTATTTCAGCTTACAGTTCTCGAAGGCAGTGCAGGATGCTAAGGCAGGAACCCGAAGGCAGGAACCTGAAGGCAGGAATTGAAGCGGAAGCCTTGCAGGGGTGCTGCTTTCTGACTTCTTCCTGGTGCTTTGCTCAGCCTGCCTCCTTACACAATCCAGGGCCACTTACCCAGGAGTAGCACTGTTCCCAGTGACCTGGGCTCTCACACATCAATTATTTTTAATATATATTTATTCTTTAAATATACTATTGTTTTTATAAAGCATTACAGACAGATCTTATGGAAGCATTTTTCTCAGCTGAGAGTCCCTGTTTCCAAATGACTCTAGCCTGGGTCAAAACATGACATAAGATCTCATATTAATATTAATATTACAATAGAAAACATAAGTAATCTTAAAAGGTCCCATGGTCTTTAAAAATTCAAACATTTAAAATTTCAGTCTCATTAAAACATCTACCTTTCTAAACCACTGAAGTTTCTCATGAACAATCAAAGTCTCTGTACAATACCAAAGTCTCTTTAAAATTCTAAAGTCTCTTGACCATGAGCTCCTGAACAATTTAAAAATAAATTAGGTACTTTCTTACTCCAAGAGGGAAGAACCAGGATGCTGTTATAATAAAATCAAGGTTCAAAGGTATGAAAAATTGAGTAGTTGATGTCTGGAATCCATTCCTGCAGCTGTGCCATTCGTGGACCGTCTAGCTTAACCTCAGGTCAGGTCCACTCCACAGCTGCTGTTGTTCATGATTTTTCAGCCATCCAATGATCTGACATCGCAAAATGCTGTGGTCTCCACTGTCTGTGCTGTACCCTAACCAACTGCCTAACCTGGGAACTCTGATCTTGATACCTGGTGCAGACTTATTAACATTTCTTTAACATATTTTATTAACATATTAATATTAACATTTCTCCATGGCTTCTCCAGTACGAGGGCTTGTACTTCAACGAAGACTGTATGGTCACTAATGGCCTTTCCTGGCCTTTCCTGGCTTTAGGCCTCAGCTGATCTCTCTGACTCTTTCATGCCTGGAAACTCTTACACATTACCGGATTGACAATGCCATAAAAGCAATTCTTAGCATCCTTAACCCTTGAAGGTCAGATCAAATCAAATCAAACCTTCAAGAAGATAACATTTCACACCCACGGTGGAGATTATCTCTTAAAACCAAGGCATTAGCAGATTTTGGTGGAGGTATCAGGAAACTCATAGTGTTGCCAGGAAGGTACTTGTGCAATCAGTTTGGAAGATGATTAAGTATTTATTTGAAAGGGCTAGATATATACTCCTAAGATATATACTCTTAGATAAAAAATCAAAAGAAAGGAAAATATGGGTAAACAGCAAACTTGTATACAACTGTTGATGGTAGCTTTGTGGACATGCTACCGTGTTTACAGACAAAACAGTAAAAAAAAAAAAATCCAGGGTGTTTCAGTTAATTGATGGGTAAAGAAAATTGATTATGTGCACAGAATACAATATTAAGTAATCAAAAGGAATGCGGTGGTTGTCTATACTGTAGTATGCGTGAATATTGAAAGTACGACGAGAAGTAAAAGAAGCCAGTCACAAAACATCTCAGTGTGACTTCACACCAGATGCACAGCCCAACGTGATCCACTGCAACAGAAAGCAGTGGCCGAGGAGGGAGGAAACAAGTGAGGAAACAAGTACCCAGTTACTCCAGGGCTGATCAAAAGGGCTCTGAAATGTACTGTAGTGGTTCTACAGCTCTATGGATGCACTAAAAACCAATGAAAGAGGAGGGCCAGGTCATACGGCTGGATTGTATGATGCTATACCTAGAAAACTGTCGTGAGAGAGGAAACCATGTGCTTCAGAAGACCACAACCCCAATATTTTAATCGTCTGTATTGCTATTAAAAATTTCTGACTAGTCTTAGTTTCCATGCAAAAAGGATTGGGAGACAGCAGAAGATGCAGACGATAAGTGAGAAAAACAGGAAGACTGCAAAACAAACGTATCACAGTGATGTGCCACTCAGAGGCCGGGTTCAGCACCATCTCAGCTGCTGGTTACACGTGACTGCACAGGGCTGGACAGGCTTGAACTGACAGCTTTAGAAACTCAACCCAGTTTTATTTTAACAGGAAGGGTAATATGTAGGAGGAGCTAAGGGGGAAGGAGCACCGAGAGGAAAAGATGGAGTAAGGAGAGGAGAAGATGAAGTAGATGAGAAGCTAGGTAATGAGAGAGAAAAAGAGAGAGAAAGAGAGAGGGGACATGGAGGCAGAAGTTCACGTGTCTCCACCAGTCAAAGATAGTTTACATAGCTAGGTTGGGTAGTAGGTTACACTTCTGATTGAGCATTACCATACTTACAAAGTCCTTGATTTACATTTTAAAAAAATTGTATAAAAGCCAAATGGAAAAGAGGGGGCATGGGATAGGGGTTTTCTAGGGAGGGGAAATGGGGAAAGTGATTGGCATCTGAAATGTAAATAAAATATCCAATAAAAAAAAAAAGAAAAAAAGAAACTCAACCCAGGTTAGGGATTCTCAAGCTAAGACTTTCCATTTCCTGGGAGGGTTCCTTACTGTATATTACTGCTCACTCCCAAACAGGTTCTAGTTTAACAGCTTTCGAATGGCACCAAAGGTTTCCGTATTTCTAAAATGTCTATGCTAATGCTGTGGTTTTGAGAGCTGCTTTGCACACCACCATCTAGGTCTTTGAAGACACAGCTTCCTCTTGTTGGTTTAAAATAAATTTTTCTAAAGAAGAGGAAAAGCGAGGGTGAGGTGGGTGGAGAGATGGCCCAGCTGCTGAAAACATTGACTGCTCTTCTAGAGAACTAGGGTCCAATTCCCCACACCCACACAGCAGCTCACAACTGTCTGTAACTCCAGTTCTAGGGAACCCAACACCTTCATACAGATATACATGCAGGCAAAACCCATAAAATAAAATACTAATACCCATAAAATAAAAAGAAATAAATTATTTTTAAAAAAGAAAAAAAAAAGGAAGGGGAGGTGAGATGGGAGTGGGGGGAGGGGAAGAGGGAAGAAAGGGGAGAGCTGTTGAAAGGTGGGGGAGAAGAGTTGAAGTTAGGAAAGTAACCTCTCTTGTAAAACTGTTAAAGATTTCTGTAAAAAATAAAATTCTTGTCTTTTCCCATATTATGTTTTTTGTGCTGTTAAATGAATGCAGAGCAAAGCCCTTTGTTAGGAATAAGCACAGTCACAGACAGACACACAACCACATACTCAGGCACAGACAGACACGGGACAGATAGAGGCACACACACACAGGCAACAGGGACAGACAGATCAGACACAAACAACAGGCAGGCAAGTTACAGAACAGTAACTGCAAACTGCAGGCGGATGGGAAGCTTGGGAGAAGGAGAAAACTTAAATGTGAACTCAGCTCTTGGTCAAACTACTCCAAGGGGAAGTTGCTTTGTTCTCATTTCCTAATGTGTTTATTGATGCAAGTATGTATTGACGCATGTATACGGTTTTAGCGCTGACCGCTTGGTATTAGGTAACCAATTAGGACGCTCATCCCCGGAGAACCCTGATTTTTCTTCTCTCTGCAGTCATTAATTTCCTGTGGCTGTGAAATTTCCCCCAGCAGGCTGATATGTTAACTGATGTCACACTTCAGGTCTTGTTTAGGTGGTCTTATTGTTGGGATTTTATGAGGGCAGCTTCCCTGTAATACATAGTAGACACAACCTTGCAGCAGATATCCCTGGGCCTTAGGTGTAGGAGTTTTGTAGATGTATCAATTGGGGCTAGACTCCCCACAGTCAATTGTTCTCTGCACTTTGAGCAGTTGTGGCTGAATGTGATGTACACTGCAGAAGGAAGCTTCTCTGTTGAGGAGTGGGAGCACGTATCCATGGACATGGGATTAAGTATTATGAATGGAACTAAGCTACAGGTAGTAAGTTCCCCCTCCAGGTCCCACCGCCTCACCTGCTATGAGTAGTTGGCTAGGTTTCTACATCCAGGGGTAAATTCTTCCCCATCCATCAGGCCTTAAATCCAATTGCACAACTCTTGGTTACCCCTAAGATATCAATGCTGCTACTTTGTGCTTGTGGACACCTTGCCATGCTGGTCACTGTTGTGATTCGTAGGGGTCACAGTTGGTGAGGACTATTGAATGTGTTTCTCTCTTTTACAGCATACCCTGATAACTTGAAAAGGAATCTCCGGAGGAAGATTCCAGGTCAAACACAGTTCTATTCCTCCATTCTTGTGTCTGACATGTGTGGTGTTTTCAGTAATAGAGATTTACCTTAAACTCTGGGAGTCAACTAAGGACAACACAATACCTACATTGTTTTGGACCAGCATCTCCACACCCATTTTCTTAGGTTTCCCAGAGACACGTCACCCCAAAGTCAGCAGGAAGTAGCTAAACATCCACAATGACCTTGTTCCTGCTCCACTGCCGCCTCTTTCTAATTTTTCCTTTTTTTATATTTTTAATATTTATTTATTTTATTTATATGAATACACTGTAGCTTCACTGTAGACACACCAGAAGAAGGCACCAGATCCCATTACAGATGGTTGTGAGCCACCCTGTGGTTGCTGGGAATTGAACTCAGGACCTCTGGAACAGCAGTCAGTGCTCTTAACCACGGAGCCATCTCTCCAGCCCCCTAATTTTTCCTTTTTAAATTAAACCAAAAGAAGGGAATGTTGGCATTTAATCTAGGCTCCTCCCCACAGTTACCTGGCAGCAGCCAGGTGTGCTTGAGTCACTATAAAAAGGGCTGCTTGATCCCTCCACCCTCTCTTGCTCTCTTGCTCTCTTCTCTTCTCTTGCTCCCGCTCCTCACTCTCTCTCTTCCAATTCTTCCCACCCACCTGCCATGTACTCATGGCCAGCCCCTACTCCTCTACACCTCCTCTCCAACCCTCCCCCTTGCCTTTCTCTGTCTCTACTCCCTCTACTCCCCTCTCCATGCCCTGAATAAACTCTATTCTATACTATGCTGTCCTATGGCTGGTCCGTCAGGGGGAAGGGATGCCTCAGCATGGGCTGTCAGAGACACTCCTTTCCCCCACACCACACTGTGCTTACACCAAACATATCCTTGGTCTTTTTTTTTTTTTATAAAAATACATAACATATAACATATCTTTTTTATAAAAACATATAACATCTGTTTTATAAAACATAAGACTTGATGCTATTCTATTCCTTTTCTGGAGTCTTCATAACCAGCGTTGAAACAGCACTGGCCTATTTTCCTGAGGCTCTGGAAACTAGGAGTTTGACACCAGGCTTTTGATAGGATGGATGAATTTTTCTGAGGGCCACTAGAGAATCTGTTCTATATCTCCTTCCTTATCTTGTGGACATCTGATTTCTTCCTGTGTTCATATTGTATTACTTTTGTACATATCTGCATTCAGTTTTTCTTCTCTTATAAGTAGTTTTTATGGATTGAGACCCGCTCCAGAGTTTTAACTTTCTGAAGTAGTATGGGGTTGGGACTTCCACAAATAAACTCGGAGGTGGGGAGAGAAGCTGCAAATAATTACAACATGTCCTTTTAAGAGAAGCTTTTGATTTTGATGAAATCCAATATTGCTGTTGTCATTTGAATTTTTAGTGTCATATTTAAGACATCATTGTTGACTTGATGATCATGAGATTTATTCCTGTGGATTCTTTTAATCATTTCCTGTGGAGTTTTTAATCATTTCTGCTATACTGTTTAGGCTTTGTTCTATTTTCATTTGTGTGTGTTATAAGATATCTCTGAATGAACATTCCTGAAAGAAAGCTGTGTCTTGCTGTTAACAAAAGACTCCTGGAGGGAATTTCTGTGTCTGCAGAAACTGATGGGCTAATGGGAATTTCAGTACAGTCCAGAGACTAAAATTTTGTAGGTTCAGAAGCTTGTTACTTTATTTTGGGTTAGGTTTACTCTTCTGGAACAGCATTCCTTGCCCTACTCTGTGTCTGAACTAATATCTTGTGCTAATAAATAAAAACCTCTTAGAAGTTATTAACATAGCACAATGCTTGCTTCCACCAATCTAAGAGCCAAGAGTGTCATCAGAGAGCATCTTGGAACTATAGAGTAGGCCCTCATCTCATTGTACCTGTCTTTCTTGTGTAACCACCAATGTATTTAAAACTTGGTTTGATTTTTAACTGTCTTTGTTCTGTAAAACTATTCAAAACTCTGTCAAACTGCTTCTGTGTTGGAACAAGGGATTTTGAGTAAGCTGAATCTTTGTTCCTAGGCTGTTGCCACTCAAATGATTTTAGAATAAACTATTTCTTGTTCCCTTTAAGATGAGAGATGCGGTTTTTGTCTCAACAGTTGCAGTACTCATCATAAAGCCTGAGAAGGTCTTTCCACTAGAGGAATCACTTAAATGGAAGCCAGGACCATGGACTCATGGACTCCAGAGCAAGATTTGGTGTTTTTTTTCCCTCAGGTTGACTGCTGGTGAGTTCTATCTGGTTCTCTGGACCTCCCTTGGTTTGGTCTTTGGTCCATTTTATTTATTCTGATCTGGTTAAGAAGGATTCTTCTTTGATAATCTTTTCGGTTTACTTTTCAAAATATTTGGTTTAAGTCATGTAATTTATTTGTTTACACACACACACACACACACACACACACAGACACACACACACACACACACAAACTTCCTGTGGCTGGAGAACTCAGACATCTGCATGCCTCTGCCTCCTGAGTTCTGGCATTAAAGGCATGTTCTATCATGACTGGATCTAAGCCTTTCTTTACCTGGAACTCAATCTGTATCAAGCTGGCCTTGAACTCAGAGATCTGCTTGCCTCTGTCTCTTGTGATTAAAGATGATGTACCACCATCCTTGGGCCTAAGTTTTTCATGGCCACTAAGCCTCAGAATCCAAATCAAAAGCCTGTGCCTTTCAGCTCCAAATTCTGGATCACAGGGTCTGCCATTTTCTGGATTGTAGTTCATTCCAGATTAAAAGTTCAAATGAAAACAATAACCAAGTAATAATAACAACGCCTAACATGATATAACCTTTCCTTGTTTGACTATGAACACATAAACAATAAGCTTAGCTGGGTGGGATCCTGCCCAGAGGTCACCACTCCTTAATTTGTTTATCTCCTCAAACACAGGATTTAGCTTCATTGTACTTCTTGGTGCCCTTTTAATACTTCAGTCGTACATTTTGTATTTTTTTCAATGCTTTTTACACTTGATCAGAAACGATTCATGTGTGTAAACCAGAGGACAAAGTCTGTGTTGGGAACTCCTGAGACTTCCTGTGTCAATGCAATTGTTCTGAGTCTATTCACCTTAGCCTCAGGCAGACTCTTAAGACAAGCGCAGAAAGCAACAACAAAATATCATAAGAATGAGCTCCAGAGTTCATTCAGCTCCTATATTTTCTATATTCCTACTGAGAGACCTAAGAGGAGGCCCCCCAAAACATAAACTTAAACAAAAAATCAGGTCCCAGGACGAAACACATCCAACCAGCTGCAGCTGCTTGGG
This sequence comes from Rhabdomys pumilio, assembly GCA_030674055.1. Lineage (NCBI taxonomy): Eukaryota > Metazoa > Chordata > Mammalia > Rodentia > Muridae > Rhabdomys > Rhabdomys pumilio. Next base: position 8,803,272 of record JANHMN010000011.1, read on the forward strand.
GTCACAGTCCCATTGCATTCCTTTCCACACTCAGGAGATAACATTTAGATAACATTTCCTAGCAACCCTAGCAATCCTCCCACCCAAATGGCTGCTGGGAGTCACTTAGCACTGTTCCTGGAAACACCACAAAGTATGCTAACTGCACCTCTTCTGTAGCAGCTGTTAATTAATGACCAGATGTTCTCCAGAACCGTTTGGCCTTAGGGCCTAAAACAGACCAATCATTTTGAAAATCAACTTCCCCATAAACCTCTTACCCAATCATGCCATGCCGAGGGTTGGAAAACACTCCCTCCCCTTTGCAGTTTTTTCCTTTCAAAATCCCTTCCCCTAGACCTCATGGTGGCTCTCCTAACCTGCTGCATCACAGAGGGTTTGTGTCCCGAGCTCAAGCTTGTGTTTCACCTTCATGTGAATTGAATTGGAGTCAAGTCCTGGTGGTCTTTGGGGTCTCGAGATCTGGGAATAACACTATTAGAGTGGTCCATTAAGTCCCACTTAAAGCATTCTACTGGTTCCCAAATCCAAAGTCCCCAAATCCACATTCTTCCAAGCAAAATCATGGTCAGGCCTATCACAGCAATACCCCAACCCTTAGTACCAACTTCTATCTTAGGGTTTTATGGCTGTGAAGAGACACTATGACTAAGGCAACTCTTTAAAAAGACAACATTTAATTGGGGCTGGCTTACAGGTTCTGAGGTTCAGTCCATTATCATCATGACAGGAAGCATGGCATGGCGAAGGTAGGTATGGCATTGGAGGAGCTGAGAAGGTTATATCTTGCTCTGAAGGCAACAAAGGGAAGATTGACTCTCCTTGAGATTGACAGTGGGCAGAACCATACTCCACAGTGACATACTTCCTCCAACAAAGCCATACCACCTCACAGTGCCACTCCCTATGGGCCAAGCATATTCAAACCACTACAGTCCCCAAAGACTCATGTGTTTGAACAAGCCTATAGGGGAATATGGTGGAATGTGGTGGTTTGACTATGCTTGGCCTAGGGAGTGGCACTATTAGGAGGTGTACCCTTGGTGGAATAAGTGTGGCTCTTTTGAGGAAGTGTGTCATTGTTGGGGTGGGCTTTGAGACCCTTTTCCTACCTGCCTGGAAGATAGTCTTTTCCTGACCTCTGGATCAAGATGTAGAACTCTCAGCTCCTCCAGCCCCACCTCTGCCCAGACACTGCTGTGTTTCCCGCCATATAATGGACTAAACCTCTGAAACTGTAAGCCATCCTCAATTAAACATTGTCTTTATAAGAATTGCCTTGCTCATGGTGTCTCTTCACAGCAATGAAACCCAACTAAGATATTTACTAAAGATTTCTGTGCTGTTTCCTTTTTATAATGAGGAATGAATACATAAAAACACACATAATATAATCCCAACAAACAATGATATTCAAGACCTTGGTTTACTGAAATATATCTTACGTATGGTTAGGTATATAAGCTACCTGCGTACATGTGATTACATTTTATTTGTATATCATGTACTTATTGCCAAATTGGCTTATAAATAAGTGCTCATATAAACTAAAGGTAACTTGGCTCATTTCATTTTGGTTCATAATAACAGTAAGATTTTAAGGATCAAAACAATGATAAAAAACAAAAGTCTATTTAATCAATATGATTTAAGCAATAGGATGATATGGATTAAATAAAATGGCCTACATATTTCTTTTAAACAAGTAGTTTAAGTTTTTGCATTTGAAAATTTTTTTAAATTGATTAATATATTTATTTTATGTATGTGAGTACACTGTCTCTCTCTTCAGACACACCAGAGGAGGGCATCAGATCTGATTACAGATGGTTGTGAGCCACCATGTAGTTTCTGGGAATTGTACTCAGGACTGGAAGAGCAATCAATGCTCTTAACACCATCTCTCCAGCCCACATATGAAAAAATTTAAACCTTCTTTTAAGGACAAGATATACATAGTTATACAATTATGGTCAAAATGTTATCCCTTTGATACTTATCCCAATTCTGGTTCTGTAACATGGTCTTTATTGCTTGAGGGTATAAACTATTACATAATTACTCCTGCTTTTGCCTATTAAACAATAGCACTTGTTTCAGTTGGGGTTCCTATTGCCGTGATGAGACACCATGATCAAAAGCAACTTGGGGAGGGGAGGATTTATTTCACTCACAGTTCCATGTAATAGTTCACCATCAAAAGCAGCGAGGACAGGAACTCAAATAGGGCAGAAACCTGGCAGCAGGAACTGATGCAGAGGCCATGGAGGGGTGCTGCTCACTGGTTTGTTCCCCAGGGCTTGCTCAGCCTGCCTTCTTATAGAACCCAGGACCACCAGCCCAGAGATGGCACTGTCCACAATAAGCTGGACCCTCCCATGTCAATTACTAATTAAGAAAACGCCCTACAGCCTGATCATATGGAGGGAGGGATTTTCTTAATTGAGGTTCCGTTCTTTCAGATAACTCTAGCCTGCGTTAAATTGACAGAAAACTATCCAGCACAGCCCCACCTTGAGATAAAGAGGAGAGCGGATGTCTGTGTTTTCGGATATGATGAATATATATATTTGAAGATATTTTTAACCACTACTGCTTCTTTAAAAACAGATGAGTTTTTCAAGATCCTCATTCTAGTCTGGCTTATGCAAGAAGAAGAAACCCTAAGTGTTTTTAAAATGTCATTTTATGAACTTACATTGAGGCTTACAGAGACATCTTAGACTTTACAGATCAGCCTAACATATTACATCATAATAACACACAAACACACACACACATTTAAAAGTATACATCTCCATTTTTAAATTTAAATAATAATAATAGAATCACAAATGCCAGTTCTGCCCTGGATGCACTATTCTACCTTGGATGCCCCAAATATTAATAAGAAATAAATGTTTTTTTTCTAAGAAACCATTTCAAAGTACCTGTTTTAATAACTTAAATCTCTAACAAGTAATTTAAATTTGGTTAAGAAAAAAATTATTAGTATATTTTACCTATGTTTATTACTGGATATCTGAGTTACAATATGTTTTTTATGTTTTAGATGCAGACTCTTTTCAATTAAAATTGTCTCATTAAAATTGTTTTCTAAATTTTGTAATAATAATATTAGATTAAGGTATATTATGAATGGTTGTTTAAAATATGACTGTAAGTTAAAATTAATATAAAGGTCATATTTGAAAAGATTAATACAATACCCTGAGATAAAATTAATGGCTGAATTTCTACAGCTATGTTTTCTTGAATATTTTTCTTAGTATCCTTTTATTAAATGGACATTTAAAACCCGTGATTAAATATATATACACATTGTACAAAGCCTTGGCATTTAAAAAGCCTTAAGTATAATATTCATTTTGGGAATGACTACTTAAATATTCCTACTAATTTACATAGTGCTTGTAAATTCTGTTTTACTGGTCAAATGCTCAAATCTGCTTATAAGACTGTATATATTAGATAAACAAATAACACACAGTATCATAAGAGACTTCTGAGTGTGGTAACTAAAGTTTAAATTGAGTAACAGCGTCTTCTTCAAAGGACAAAATCCAGGTGTTGCCATCAACTGAAAGAAAAAAGGGCATCACATCAGAAACATCATTCTGGCCTAAGGATGGGAACTCTGTCTAGGTGCTCCCAACTCACATCACCTGAGAGCACATCCACATGGATTTCCGCTATTACTTTCTTCCTGCCCCCTCTTGTACAAGACTTCCTGACCCTTGGAGAGACTGATGTCCCCTTTAGGGATGTTCCATTCAACAGCCACTTGCTCTTAGCACTTTGAGCACTTATGAGTCTGCACACACTGCCGCCCACTCGAACAAGGAGGGCCCTTTCATGTCTCCCAAGAGCAGCGCTGGTCTGTGAGTATAAGCATAAATATTTAGAAGGCAGCTTGATAACATGTCACTTAGCAAAACAGCAGTACATTCTCTGCTATGGCCTCTGAACTCCCAAGCCATGGGCTTTTGGTCAAGTTTATAGCAGGAAACATGAATCCCCTGGCCTGGAGGAGGCCTCAAACACTGTCAGAAAGTGGTTGGTTTCCTCAGTAACCATGCTGCTGTTTTACCAGTAGGCACGCCTTGCTTGTCAGGTTGGTATTCTAGCATGTCAGGCCTGTCATGGAATAAGGACATTGATGTGTTTTCTCCTCTGGAGGACTGTATAGCCCCTTCCAGCACCATGAAAGCTTCCTGTATCAGTTTCTGTATTTCTGGTTTTTTAATGAGGTTTTTGTTCCATTTTGAATTGATTTTTTTTTTCAGGACAAGAGATGTGGATCTAATTTTTCTGCAGGTTGTTGTCCAGTTTTGCCTTTAGTATCTGCTCAGTTGGTTATCTTTTCTTCTTGTGTATGTTTTGACACCTTGGTCAAATATTAAATGGAAAGAGCTGTGTAGATTTATTTAAGTGACCTCTACCGTGTTCCGTTGGTATTCATGTCTGTCTTTGTGCCAGTACCATGTTGTGTCTTTATCATTACAGCTCTACGGCAAAAATAAAGATCAGGTATTTTGATGTCCCTAGTTGTTATGTTTCTGCTTAGGATTACCTTGGCTTGTCATGGCCTTTTGTATTTCCATGTAATTGTTAGGATTCTTTTTCCTAATTATATGAAGAATGTGTTGGGAATTTTGATATAGGTTTTATTGAATCAGTAGATCACTTTTGTTAATACTGCTGTTTCCATAATACTAATTCTGCCAATTCAGAATCATAGATAGTCTTTCTGCCATCCAATATCATCTTCGTTTTGTTTCAGTGTTTTTCATTATAGAAGTCATTTACTTCCTTTGTTAGCATTGCTCCTAAGTAGTTTTTGATTGAGCTATTGTGAATGGGATACTTTACTAATTTATTTCTTAGTAGGAGTGTTGATTACATAGAAAACCTATTTATTTATTTATTTATTTATTGTTTGTTTGTTTGTTTGTCTGCATGTGTGTGTGTGTGTGTGTGTGTGTGTGTGTGTGTGTACACAGGTATATGTGTACCACAGGTGTGCCAGGTGCCTACAGAGTCCAGAAGAGGGTGCTAGATTCCCTGGAACTGGAGTTGTAGCTGATTGTGAGCCTCCACGTGGGTGCTAGGACCTGGACCTCGATCCTCAGCAAGAGCAAGTGCTCTCCACTGCTGAGCCATCTATAGCTCCTCCTACTTTTTGTATTCGCAATTTTACTGAAAGTGTCTACCACATCTAAACTATTTCTGGTAGAATCCGCAGCATCTTTTCTATACAAAGCATATCATTTAGATACAAGGGTCATTTTACTTCTTCCTTTTCTGTTTGTGGTCCTTTCATCGATGTTGCTTGTCTTATTGGTCAAGTTAAGACTTCAAACACTAACTGTATTGTAAGTGTGGAGAGGGCAGGCACCTTTCTCTCATTCCAGATTGTTGTGAAACTAAACATTAAAGATTTGTCAAATATGATCTTTATTATTTTAAGTTATGTTCAACCTGCCCTTAATCTCTTTTAGGACTTTATTATGAAGGTATGCTGAACTTTGTCAAATGCCCTTTTCTGTATCTCTCAAGATGATGATGTACGTTTTGTCCTTAAGGTTATTTCTATATAATTGATTTGCATCTGTTGCGTGAATCTCCCATTACTGAGATGAGATTAACCTGTTCATGGTGTATGATCTTGATCGTTCTGGAATTCAGTTTGCAAGTGTTTTGTTGAGATTCTTGCATCTATCTGAACCTTACATTCTTTAGCAATTATTGCTTCATTGAAAAAAAAAAAGCAGATAGAAAATTAAATATTACATTTATTTAAAGTATCAGAAAGTGACATTTAAAGTTTCACTTAGAATAGCAAGCAAACAACCTGTAGATATACCTCAAGGCCTTGGGAAAATGAGAAAAATATAAACCCCAAAGCAATAGACATCAGAAAGCAGCAAGATCTTGGTAGAATGCCTGAAATAGAGACACTGCAGAAACAATTCAGAAAGTTATTTTTTAAGGAAGACTAAATAAGATTGACAAACACAATAAAACCAATAAAAAAGACCCAAATCAATAAAATTAGAAGAGAAAGGGAGCAGTCTATTGATTCCAATACAATATAATGAGTCATGAGGATATATCCTGAAACTTATATTCCCAGACACTGCACAATGCAAGAGAAATGAGGTGATTAATTCCTGGACACATATGATCTATAACAATTACATTAAGAAGATAAAAACAAACAGGTCTTTAATGATCAATGAGACTGAACAGTCAGGAGAAATCTTCCAACAGAGACTGTGCGATTCTACCAAGCCTTTGAGAAGCAATAACACTATTGTGCCTCAAAATGGAAAGGGAAAAAACACCCTCAAGCTCATTGTACAAACCTAACATTATTCTGATCCCCAAACCATATGGGAATTCAGGCCAAAAGAAAATTATAGAGCAATTTCTCTGATGAATATAGATACAAAAGTTCTTAGTAAAATTCTTGCAAACTGAATTCAAGAATGCATTTCAGATATATTCACGTGTGGACACATGACCAAGGATCCAAGGTGGCTCACATACACAAATCAATAACTGTAATTCAGCACACAAGTTTAAGGACATGAAATATGTGATCATCTCAACTGATATGTAAAATCCTTTAACAATGTTCAATAACCCTTTGTGACAAACACCCCGAAGAAAGTAGCAATGAAGGGACAACATAATGAGGGATGTATGGAACAAACTCACGGCCAACCTTAGACTGAGTGAGGAGACTATGCCTTGAAAACCTGGAGGAAAAGGCTGCCCTCCTTCACTCTTGTTCAATTTAGTGCTTGAAGCTTTCGCTAGGACAGTGTGTGTGTGTGTGTGTGTGTGTGTGTGTGTGTGTGCGTGTGCGTGTGTGTTTGAGAGAGAGAGAGAGAGAAACAAAGAGAGAAACAAAGAGACATAAATAGAAGTCAAATTCATTCATTCTAAAGCCAAGAAAAAAGCCAGGTCCAGAACTAAGTGTTTTAGTTTGGAGAGATGACAGAAGTTCTGGTTAGTCAACAAAATGATGGACTGGGTATTAGAACCATCTTGTACCTCACTGGTACAAATTGGCACAATTATGCTCTAAATGTATTTTAAGAGAAAAGTTTTATTTTAACAGGAAGGGTGATATGTAGGAGGAGCTAAGGTGAGAGGTGGACAGAGAAGAAGAGAAGGGGTAAGGAGAGGAGGAGAAGAAGGAGAGGAGAAGCTAGGAGATGAGAGAAAGAAAGAGAGAGAGGGGAGATATGGAGGCAGTTGTTCACGTGTCTCCACCAGTCAAAGATAGTTGATATATCTAGACTGGGTATTAGGTTACACTTCTGATTGAGCATTACCAAACTTATAAAGTCTTTGATTAACATTTTTAAAAAGTGCATAAAAGCAAAAAGAAAAAGGGGGCATGGGATAGGGGTTTTCTGGAGGGGGAGAATGGAGAAAGGGGATGACATCTGAAATGTAAATAAAATATCCAATAAAAAATAAATAAAAAAGAAAAGAAGTCAAATTACTCATATTTGCAAATTATGTGAGCCTATAATAATAATAAAAAAAAAAATCCCAAGACTCTATGAGAAAACTCTCAGGTCTGCTAGCTACTTTCAGCAAAGGAAGAGGGTACAAAAATCTAGTTAGCAAGCTCAGCAGTTTTTTCCACAGGCTAATAATGGACATTTCAAGAGAGAAATCAGAAAAATTCCCATTCACCAGAGGTTAAAGTAAAGAATAAGCTTAACTGTGGAGGTGAAATGAGAATTGTTTACAATGAACACTCTATGAAATAGAAAAAGCACTCAGGCTGGGCCGTGGAGATGCACACCTTTGATCCCAGTGCTTGGGAAGTAGAGGCAGGAGGATCTCTGTGAGCTCAGGGCCAGCCTGGTCTTCAGAGCAAGTTCCAGGACAGCTAAGGCTATGCAGAGAAACCCTGTCTCAAAAAAATAAATAAATAAATAAATAAATAAAAACAAAACCAACAGACAAACAAATAAACAAAAAAGCACTCAAAAATAGAAGTGGCTCTTGAGTGGGCAGAACTGACCTGGCGTTGCGAAAATGGTTTTATGACTGAAAGTGATCTAAAGAGTCCATGCAATCCTAACGGCGTACCTCACATAACTAGAAGTAATAATGCTAAAATTAAGAATCGTGAAGAGCCACAGACATCCTTAACAGAAAGAGCAGTGCTAGAGTCAACAAAATACCCGATATCAAATTACACTACTCATCCAGCATACTAATAGCAGCATGGTAGTGGTACACAAAAAAATCAAATCTATAAATCAACCGACCCAGAGAAACAGCTCATGTCTCTACAGCCACTCTATGTTTCCCTTCACTGTGACAACATACACTTGACAAAGGCAGCTTAAGGAAGGGTCCGTGTGGGCTTAGGGTTTGAGGGAGCAGTCTGTCATGGCAAGAAAGTCTTGATGGCAAGCTTCGGACAGAGCTGTTTGAACTGACTCTGTAATCAGTAAGCGAAGAGAGATAAACACTATTGCGTAGTCTACTTTGTCTTTTTTATTCTCCGTGATGAAAGAAGTAACTAATACAGAACATTGGTTCCAAGAACATCGGTGGGCTTGTTGCTCTGACGAATGTGCGTTCTTAGTCTTTGGAACTGGTTTGTGGAGTGAATGTGGAAGAGTTTGGAGAAGCTCTAGAGTGCTGAGTGTGCCGCTTAAGGGGACGGACGATTCAGTCAGGGTGCGAGGTTTGAATGCAGGGAGAAATGTGAATGGTGAACGGCAGGATCAGAAAGTTTCTGAAAGGAACAGGGAACTTTGCTCAAAGCCATTACTATGCTACTTTGGCAAAGAATCTGGTTGTGTTCTGCCATACTAAAAGAAAAAAAATTGAATGAGGTTGAGTTTCAAAGAAACGAAGTAAATTGTTTGACAGAGACAAGACAGCACAGCATTTATGGTCACTGCTCACCGCACTTAATAAGATCTGTAGCGAAAATTCAAAGCAGAAAGATGTGAAAGCTCATGGGTTGACAAAGAAGGCTGAAGTTAAGTGTCAAGACGGGATGGACAAGACGATGGTGGACAGAGGATCCTTTTTACGATGAACACAACTGAGCAGAAACCAGTACAGTTTGCACTGGGACAACAGGAAAGGGCAAGACCATACCCACTGCCAACCACTGAAAACTCCTGGGTGTAACCATGCCAACACACTCAAAAACTTTCCCTGGAAAACGTGAGTAAACAGGGATAGCTTTCAGAACATTCTGAGCCAGCAGGACTGCATCAAGAAATGTATCCCAGTTGCTGGCTACCCCAATTAAACATTAGTTAATCTACTAAGTGCTCTCTCTGTCTCTCTGTCTCTCTCTGTCTATGTCTCTCTGTCTCTCTCTCTCTCACTGTTCAAGGTTCATTTGGTGTTTTCATCGGCTTGACCACTTAGGTAGTTGCATCATCTATTTGTAGATACTGCTTTTTACGGAATATTGCACTGTGCACCATAGAGACATATAGTACACAAAATAACATCCTTCAGAACAGTTATGCACAGGAGATGCATAATACATTTGCACACTGGTGCCAGGATGTGACTAATTGGGAACTCGTTGGCCTAGGCATGTTTGATGAGGGTATGCAGTACAGCAACACAACAGGCTCATGGAATAATTGGCAGTGTGCCTTGAGGACAGTGGGACTGTCACATTAACCAGGTTACCAGTAAACAAGTACCACTTAAACATCAAGGTAGAGTCATAGGAACTGTAGTTTTCCCCAGGCCACCTTAACATAACCTGCATTAACCACAGCTCAGAGGAGACAGTGTGTGGTCTCCGTAGAGATCCTGCTGCAGCCTGCACAGTGAAGTGCTGGGATCTCTGGTTCCCCCCAGAGCATAGCTGCATTCTTCTTCAAGCGGGCCTCCTCCTCAGGAGTCACCTTCCCAACATCCAAGATTCCATTTAGACTCAGGATAGAGGATGCTGAGAAAGACCGCATCCTTTCCTCCGTAGAGTCCCTTAACTATGGTGGAAATAGAGAGCACTTGCCTAGGCTTCTTTGTTATGCTCTTGGCCAAGTCTGCTACAGAGAGGCCGATGGCCCAGGGAATATGTAACCTTTCAGTTTGATCACTTCATAGGCACTGTCAGCCACCTGCTTGTGACCCTCTGTCCACTGCGCCTTGTCTGCATCCCTGTCCAGGGAAATACACGCAATGTTCACACCACTCCACACAGACACAATGGCGTGCCCATGGTCCCCTAGAACTCATCCTTAACATCTCATTGGGTGAACTTCCAGCCTTTCTTCCAACAGGTAACCGGACCTAGCTGAATCCAGACTGTGACCACTTCCGGTAACTTGGGGTTAGGGAAAGCCACTTATTTTCTAATCCATATAAGTCAGGAAATCCCCTGGGTTTGAAACAACAAGCAGTTTGCAGTTTGGACTGTACTTCACATCGCTGGCAATGAAGATCTTGAAAATGTCTCGTTTTGCTGGACCAAATTAAGCCAGTTCTTTCCCTTTTGCTGATGCCCCGCCCCCGCCCCGCCCCGCCCCATCCCCACCCCATCCCTACCTTCCCACCCGTAACTCCTTACCCCTGTTGTGACAATGACCACTTGGAGTTTGCAGTCACACTGTAGTCTTTGCAAGAGTCTGGTTTTTGTTGTTCTTAAAAAAAAAAAAAAAAAAGGCTGCAATGTTGAAGATCCATCATCTCTCTCTTCATTTTGTCTTCCATGACATCACCAAGGCAAGCTCATCTGCCAAGTCCTTCATTAAGATACTGATGGCACAAGCCATGCCAACAGCATAGACCCCAACAATATATGTATAATCTTGCTCAGGGGGGTGCTATTCTTCTTTAAGAAGATTCACGATCAGTTAGTTGGTCCTTGAGAGTTGCCATCTTGGTCTTTGAACCTTTGGGGATGGCAGCATGATCTGGACTTGGGGACAGTGGCTCCAGCACAGGTTGCTGAAGTTCCAACAAGCTTATCTTGTTGTATTGAGACAGAGTCTCCTTATGTAGCTCAGATTGAATTCAAACTCATTATCTTCCCTCCTCAGCTTCTGAGTGCTGAGGTTACAGGTGTAGGGACCACACCCAACTCCTGTTGTACTCCTAAATGTACACCCTGGAGGAGATATTTCAGATACTTAAAATTATTGAGGAACACACCCAAATCATATCCATACTCAGTGATAACTTCTATCTATCTATCTATCTATCTATCTATCTATCTATCTATCTATCATCTATCTATCATCTATCTATCTATCATCTATCTATCTATCTATCTATCTATCTATCTATCTATCTATCTCTACTATATATCTATATATTTATATAATTTGTGTGTGTGTGTTGGAATATTCATACTATATATTTAGGAGGCTCTCTGAAAATATTTTCTACAAAATGCAACAGTAATTACTTTTAGGGATTAATATTCTAATTTTTATATGTATTTTTTCATAGTATTCTGTATATTGTTAGAATTTCCTATATAAGAGATTACTATAATTTAAAAGTTAAATAAGGTATTGGTTGGTCATTTGAGTTTCTGTCAGGTGATTTCTTGGAGAGAAGAGAGTCTGGAGGGGTCTTGAGGTTGGTCATGTCTGGGTGCTAGGATGAACCAGAAGCAACTGTGGCTCTCCCCATTCAGTAACGTGTGCAGAAGCTGAGACCAGCCAACAATGTTCTTTCCTGCTTTCCCTTAGAACAGCTCTGTTCTGGGCCCTGAGTGTGCACTGGGCTCCATATTATGTGCTGAGGCATGCTGAGAGTGATGTCTTAGCTGGCTGGTTACAGTCAATACCTTTAAACGTAATTTCCACGTTGAAGCCTTCCCTGCTATTTCCAATAGACATGGAAATGCAAATATTTGTTCATATATTTCCTAAGAGAGTTAGATTCTGTGGGAAAACTCTTGCTAATTAAGGTTGAAGTCTACCAAGACCAGATAGCCTCTGGGCTCAGTGCACTATGGAAAACTCCTTTGCTTAGCAGGGCTTCTCCTTTTCTGACCTTGTCCAGAAAATTCTAGGGCTCCATATCCACCTCTTCCTGAGGAATGTCCTTAGCCTCAATTAGTTTATAGGACCAATTTCCTTTCTCCTGACAAAATCTGTTCAGCCAGCACCTGAGATTCCTGAAATGCTTCCCCATGCTAATGGGGCATTCCAGGTACCCTAAGCTCCTAGCCAAAGATCTTAACCCATCCTGGACATCCCTAGCCTCAATCCCCCAAAACTTTCTAAGCCTTTAATCACCCTAAGTAAAGTTGATCTGCCTACTGACAGCTGGTTTATTCACCGTGCATACTCACAGGGCTTCTGAACCCCCTGTTAGACGATGTCTCTGCTCCCAGTGCCCTTGTGGACTGTATCAGCCTAAGAGAGGGACTCACAAGATTGTGAATGTGATTTAAATTGTGGAGCAGGCAGGAAAATTCCACTGGCAGTGGGAACATGAAATGCCAAGTAGCTCAAACCAGCTAGTGTTGTGCTACTTAGACCTCCATGGAGTTAGAGAAAAATGCTCACAATTGAAACATAACCCAATGTCCACAATGAGTTTAATCTATGACACTAGCAATAATTAACTAATTCTATGGCATAATATATTGGTAATCACCATTTACTGAAGAGATAGTCAGCTTTAATCCTTTTGAAAAGCAGTTAAAAGAATATGTATCAAAATTTGAAAGCCTTACCTTTGACCAACCCGTCTTTGGTTGTCCTAATAACATTCTTAAAACCATATGAAGTGAAATGCAGGAAAGGTTACCCACAATAACATTTAAGTTTTTAAGATTTTATTTAGTTATTGACTTTTGTGTAGGAGTGTACATATGAATGTATGTATGTTTTGTGCATCATATTGTGTACGTTATCTATGGAGTTCAGAAGGGGTTAGCTCCCCTGAGACTGGAGTTATAGATGGTTGTGGCCAACATTATTAACTGTTAAGCCAGCTTTCTGACCCCATCAGAGATTTTAAAAAAATAATTATTATTAGGATGCATGAGTGTGTATGTGTGTGCATAAGTGTGTATCAATGTGTGTATGGATGTATGTATATGTGTATTGTGTGTGTATATCATATGTGTATATGTGTTTGTGTATGTATGAGCATGTGTGTGTATGGCATGCTTGTATGTATGTGTGTGTGTGAGAGAGAGACAGAGAGACAGAGAGAAAGAAGGTACATGTGCTATGATGTGTGTGTGTGTGTGTGTGTGTGTGTGTGTGTGACACAGACAACTTTGTGTAGTCTGTTCTTTTTTTTGTTTGTTTGTTTTTGTTTTTTGATTTTTTGAGACAGGGTTTCTCTGTGTAGCCCCGACTGTCCTAGAACTCACTCTGTAGACCAGATTGGCCTCAAACTCAGAAATCCATCTGTCTCTGCCTCCCAAGTGCTGGAATTAAAGGCGTGCGCCACCACCGCCTGACTGGGGTTTTTTTTTTTTTTTTTCACCTTTATTTGTGTTGCAGGAATCAAACTCATGTTTTCAGATTTGCAACCTTAACTGTTTCTTTTGGAAGCAGTTAATAAATCAACTTGAAATCAACTAATAAAGAAAGAATTAAATAAATCACCAAGCATCCATGCAATGAAAAACTCTGTGGATTTTTGAAAGAATGAAGCAACTAGATGTGTGCTGACTTGGAATGTTCACTAATCTGCGTCTTTAAACAGTAACAATCGTCCAGAGTGCAGAGTCCTGCCATTGTCTGTAAATGGTTGTGAATAAAAAGGGCTATTTATCCGAATCTTGTCCATCTACACTTTATGTGTGCAATGTGTAATGGCTTGTTGCTGGGGCTGCTGAGTGCTCAGAAAATACTGCAGACTAGGCGAAATATTTCTCATCAATCTGTCTTTTAGAACTTCACAATCGTGGTGTCCTCAGGGATTTTTTTTCCTTCCGAATTCTTTCTGCTCTTGACTCGTAGATGGTTGTCTTCCACAGTGTCTTCACGAGGTCTTCCATTTGTGTCCTAATTGCATAAGGATAACCCAAACCTGAGGGCCTGAGTTTGAGCTAAGGAAGGGCATACAGTTTGCTCAAAACAAGAGAGGACTCCTTTCTGTGCCCCAGCGAGGTTGAACAACCAGCTATGGCCGCTCTCGACCTGGGGGGAGGGGAGCAGCTGAGTCAGCAAACCGGAGGAAAGAAGCCATGTCTACCTTCCCAAGTTTATATCCTATATATGTGACACAGATTTTTGAAACTTATTAAACTTATTAAACTTTTGAAACTTTTTAAACTTCCCAAGTTTATATCCTATATATGTGACACAGATTTTTGAAACTTAGTTGGTGTAACTGGGCCTCAGACCTTAGTAGGTAGTACCTTAATATAGCTTAGTACACTGTCCACATAATGAAGTACCATTTAGGCCATAAAATTAAAACAGACAGCACCACCAGCCAAATGAAAACAAAGACCTAATCCAACAAAGTCTGTAGTTCTGGGAAAATCTCTAAATGGACTAACCTTACTTTTTGCTCTGTAATTTCTTATCTGGGTAACTGAAGTGTGTCGATGTATTTTCTGTGCTTAAAAGCTCACCCCGAGAAGGCTCCATGCTAAACTAGGATCCCAAACACCCAGTGTAATTGCTGGCTGGCTAATAAAGACTTTCTATTGACTTAAACCCATGTCCAAGCAGTCTTCTCTGATGGATACTCCATAACAATTGGGTATAAGAATAAGAAAAAAAAGAGAGAATAAATTTTGTTTCTTCTCTATATTGTAAACATTCCTTCTTAATCCTTGCCACAGTTCGATATTTTAGGCAAAGTGTGTGTGTGTCTGTTTGTGTGTGTGTGTATGTAACCCTCGATAGTAACCAGCTGAGACTTGTCTCTGACAAAATTACACAATCTATCCTGAAATGGATTCTTCTCCTTCAGCCGCATGAAACAGTGCTGGCTGCAATTGTTTTGAGAGATGTCCTGTTGATGCTCGGGATCTGTGTTCTTGGGCTCTTGGTTCTCCCAATGAATTTCTCTGCTTTTCAGAGGCTAGGGTGCTGGAGAGAGTGCAAGGGAAAGGTCTGAGAGCCATTCTAGTGTTGGGCTTAGATACCTCCCAAGGTATCTAGGGCCCTCACTCTCTATAGTACTTGGCTCTATCTTAGTTCTTCTAGAATAGATACCTACCTTAGTCACTGTGTTGAGATTGGCAATCTGTGGGCAGCTCTTCAATCATTCTCTCAGTCTGCACCCCAGTCAATGTTCCCCTGACTTACCCCCTATAGCATGCCACATCTTTGAACGCACTATAATTTTTCTTGCCTATTCCCAGGAACCGTTGCCTACATTGTCCATAGATGAATCCCAAGCAACTGGGATCATTCCTACCCCATAGTAGATGCTTGATAATTATCAGTTGATTGGCAGACAGGGCACGTGACCATCTGCTGGGCATGACATCCCTTTCCTTTCTGGCTCATGACTTTGTCTCCTCACTCACACTGTCTTCTCTCTATGTGCTAGTCTCCACTTCACACAGCTAAGGACAACTAAGGCAGCTGGCCTGATGTATCTTTCAGCCCCACGAGATCCTGTGATTAAGGCCTCAAGAATGTACTTATTTTAGAAATTAAGGCTTACAAATGGTAAGCAACTTGGTTAGCATTCCCAGCAATTATGCTCTCCTGGCTCACCTCCACTTACGCTTTATACAATCTGTGACTTGGGGGTGATAAACTGAGGTGAGAACTTGCCCTTCCAGAAGTGCTTCTGTGTCTGCCTCAGTCTCTCAGTCGCTGCATGTCCTGTCCACCCTCCTAGATTTGTAAACTGGATTTTTCATTTTTAGAGAAGCTCTGTGAGTGGGGCTGGGTGTCTGCCAGTGAATGCTCGTGCTGGCTAGTTTTATGTCACTGTGACACAAGCAAGAGTCATCTGGGAAGAGGAACTCTCAGTTAAGGAAGTGGCTCCATAAGATTAGGGCATTTTCTTAATTTAGTGATTGTTGAGGGAAGGCCCAGACCATTGTGGGTGGTGCCATCTCTGGGCAGATGGTCCTTGTATAAGAAAGCAGACTGGGCAAGTGATGGGCAAAAAGCCAGTAATTAGCATCCATTCATGACCTCTCCCTCAGTGTCTGAAGCCAAGTTCCTATCCTGTTTGAATTCTGGCCCTGATTTTCTTCCATGGTGGACTTTTACCTGGAAGTATAAGATGAAATAAGCCCTTCCCTTCCCAAGTTGCTTTGGTCATGATGTTTTATTACAGCAATAGAAACCCCAACTAATGCTTGTGTCAGATTTGTTTCATGATAGAATTGGATCTGTACGGCAGTTTCTTTTGACAAATATCAGTGGAGCACCTTCTGGGTCTCTGGCATGGGACATACAGCATCCCGAGAGGACTTTAGAGTGCTGTACAATTTGTTTCTCAACCTGCATACGGACTTTGCCATGATGAAACAGGTCTTTTCAGTGTTACGCCCGAATCTAGGTGAAGAGTGCATGACAGTCTCACCAAGCCTTTGTCTTCTAGATAGAACTTGCTCCATTTTAGGTGACTTCATACAGAAGTGGGAACCAGATACTGTTTGGCACAGCTGAAGAAAAAAAACAAACCCAAAGCACCCTCTGGCAAGGAAGGCATTATGCAATTGCCTTAGAAGTAAATTTACCTTCTTAATTATGGATGCCTGTGGCTACAATTACATATAAGTAGCATTTCCCATGTCTAATCTTCTTCCTGCTTCCTTCTCTGAGCCCATTGGGTAAGCCATTCTGGGCCCTCTTTTTAATTCTCAGAGGTGGTGAGGCAGATTGAAAGAACTTGCCTGACCGGAGGCTCAAAAGGGTCAGAGGTGGGTAGGGACAACAGTACTGAAGAAGCATCATTTGTAACAGGGAAGGCTTGTGTCCAGCAGTGTGAACTTCCAGGCTGTCTAATCGTAGAGTAGCTTCCGGAGTACTCACACCCTTCCTGGGGTTGTTCTGCATTCAATGGGTTGTGAAACAGGCATGCAAAACTGATGTGAGCCATGCCAGGCAAGTATCAACCAAGAGCTCCAGAACAGGTGTGCAAGCTTTCTCAAACCCGTATGACAGATCACTGTGTCGTGGGGCTGGATTTACCCTATCACTTATAGAAGTGTTGGTTCCTATTAGACACAGAACATTATTGTCTTCTAACAACAACAACAACAACAAAACAGCCTGTGCACAGAGGTGAGGAGTAGGCCCACTGTAGATCCTGACAGCACGAGATCTGACCACTTTATCATGCCACCACTCTGAGCCCTTATTTCAGAGGTTGACTAAGTATGGCAATGGTACACAGGTGCTGGCTTCAACCTTCAAAAGGCCTGACAGAAGCAAACCCGGATCATTGTAGGGCAAAGGTTTTACTTTCTGTCATACCTAACAGAGGATCTTACCATCTCTCTCCTCGGGCGTTTTCTGGACTTTATACCTTTTGCCTCCCACCTGAAACCCAGATATAATTCCCTTGCACAAAGCCCTATTAAGATATCATAAAACTTGGAACCAGGTCAAGTTACTTGAGCTCTGCCTCTGCTTTGTCTCCCTAAGCTCACAGCCCAGGTAGCTTAGCACCTCTCCTGCTCCTTACCATAGCTCCTAAGGAGGCTAAGAGAGCTTTCCATGTTGCCTTGGCCAGCAGGGCCAGCAAATGAAGCAGTTGGCACTAGCGCTGCCCCTTCTAAAGTGAGCTGTTAGCTTTCTGGGGCCTATTGCGAAGTGGCTAAACCCACTCTGCTGTTTCCAGCAGCCACCTCACCCTGCTCTCCCCGCTCCAGCCCACCCAGTCTCAGGAGAAGCAAGAAGGGTAAAGAGATGCTGAGGGATCATGAGGGCCAACAGTAGAGTGTTCTGCCTTTGAGGGGCAGCTTCACCACACACTGTTGGGCTCTGAGAAGCACATCTCACCATTCCAAAAAGAGAGGATTTTTTGTGTGTGTGTGTGTGTGAACATGGTTATAGATGTTTTAAAATGAATTTGCATGTTAGAACACTATATTGATTAAAAACAAATTTAAGTTAAATTTTAAAACTTAAGCCAGACGGTGCTGGCGGCAGCACATGCCTTGAATCTCAGCCATCGGGAGGCAGAGGCAGGTGGATCTCTGCGAGTTCAAGGGCAGCCTGGTGTATAAAGTGAGTTCTAGGAGAGTGAGGTGCTGCACAGACAAACCATGCCTAGAAAAAAACAAAACAAAAAACAAACAAAATTTAAAACATAATGGTTTTTGGATTCTGTTGTCTAAACATAAATGATAAGCAAAAAGTGAAATTCAAGGAATTACTGAATTTAAAAATAAGTATTTCTTCACCCTGGGGGAGGGAGGGATGTGGGACACATCCAGCCCCACTTAAATATTGTCTTTATAAGAGTTGTCTTGGTCCTGGTGTCTGTTCACAGCAATAAAACTCCAACTAAGACAGAAGTTGGTACTAGGAGTGGGATATTTCTACGATAAGTTGGACTATGTGTTTGGAGGAATATGGACTTTGGGACGGTGAATTTTTTAAAAGCCAGTTAAAGCTTTCAGTGAGGCTTAATGGGCCATTCTAGTAGGAACATGGAAGAAAGTGATGATGAGGCTGATTCTAACTGTTGGGACCTAGCTTGGAGTTTTCAGAGGAGTAAAATTTTAGTATGTTGCCTAGTGATCATTCTTGTGATATTTTGGTGAAGAATGTGGCTGCTGTTTGCCGTTGTCCAAAGAGTCAGCCTGAGGCTGAGATGAAGAAATTTAGATTAATTGCACTGGCAAAGAAAATTTCAAAACAGTCTATTATAGACTCTGTCCTGTGGTTCATTCTTATGAAAAGTGTTTTGATGAAACATAGCAAGCTGAGAAATGATAAATACAAAACATATGGCTTAAGGGTTAAAGTGACATCAGGAGGTGGAATGGAGCTAAATACTGTGTTCAAGGAAATAAACAGATTAAAGATCTTAACTGAAATGAAGGGAGTAGTGTTCTCAGAGGAAGATCCCAGCTAAGCTTCTTTTAAAAAGGAATTAAAGAAAAGCTTAAGTCCAGGTGTGGTGGTGCACACCTTTAATTCCAGCGCTCAGGTGACAAAAACATGCAGATTTCGGAGCTCAAGGACAGCCTGTTCTACATAGCAAATTCTAGAATTGTCAGGCTTAAACAGTGAAGTAAACCATTGAAAATAGAAAGCTAGTGAAGATGTAATTGAACAAGGGGGGCATTTTCCAGTCTCAGCAAGCAGGAAGACTTGCCAGCTTTGGCCACATGATTCTGACTTTAGAGTCAAGAATTCTCAACTCTAAAGTATTGGATTGAGTTATGGAATCTCCCTTCATGACTAAGGAGAGTCACTGAGGACAGGTATGTGGCAAGGGTGTCCCTGCATGGAGGCCTAGAGAGGCCATTGTATGAATATGTGAAGGTGAATCCTGGATTGCCTTGGAGACCCCAAGAGGTTAGAGATGCCAGAGCTGTAGGATACCTGCCAAGGAAAGCTATTAACAGGAACCAAAAACACCTCAAGAGAAAGAAGTGGGCTGCAGTCAACAAAGCTGAAAGGAACTGGAGACCTGAAGAACATTTTGACATCAGACATGAAGATGCAGAATTTGGAATTTGCCCAGCTGGTTTTTGGTCTTGCTTTGGTCCAGTATTTCCTCACTATGCTTTTTCCTATATTTTGGAATGATAATGTATATCTTCTGCCATTATATGTTGGAAGTATGTGATCTAATTTTTTAATTTTGATTTTCTAGGGGGTTACAGTGAAGAGAATGCATGAATATCAGAAGAGGCTTTGAACTTTGGACTTCAGAACATTGTAGAGACTGTGAAAGACTATAGGGATTTATGGAGATGGACTAAATAACAGTTTGCATTGTATTATGGCTACAAGCCTATGAGGGCCAGGAAGTGGAATGTGGTGGTTTGAATAAGTATGACCCCATGGAGTCATGTGTTTTAATGCTTGACCCATAGGAAGTGACACTATTAGGAAGTGTGGCCTTGTTGGAGTAGGTGTGGCCTTGTTGGAAGAAGTGTGTCACTGTGTAGTCAGGCTTTGAAGTCTCCTATGCTCAAACTCTGCCCAGTGGGACAGTATTCTGCTGCCTTTCAATCAAGATGTAGAACTCTCAACTCCTCCTGCACCATGCCTACCTGCATACCGAATATGGCTTCCTGCTATGTTGACTGTGGAACTTCAGTCTCCACTTTGGTCTCATGTTGTTGCTAATTGTGTCCAAGCATAGCAGATACAATTGTGCATAGCAGATACAATTGTGCATAGCAGATACAATTGTGCATAGCAGATACAATTGTGCATACTATGTAACATTTGAAAACAACCGCAAAGGGCTGTTACCAAGTTTTGTCCTTGCTGCACTAGACCCCTTGTGAATTTTTTTAGAGTGTACATTTATATATTAAAAGAGTTTTGAACAGCAGCAGCCCCATACACCTGGTTACAGTGTCTCTTGATTGCTTTAAGGGAATCTCCTACGTTCATGTCTTTTTGGTTTTTGTTTTGTGACCCACTGACTTTGATTAGGTTTGGTAGCATGAGCATGGTTGGTGGAGGCTATTTACTAGAGAACTGGCCACTAGCCTAGTGGCTACACTACTGAAAAAAAAATGAGCCCCCCCCCCCAGTGATGATGGACCTAATGTCATTAAATACCCTAGGTTTTTCTAACCTGGTGATGTGGCACCAGTTCTCTGGTCTTAGCTGATGCCTGTGATTTCAGAGTTAAATGCCAGGAAACCATTACTATCCCTATCCCATGTCTTTTCGCCTCTGGCTCTCCCTCTTCAGCTGTGCTTCCTGAACGCTGGGTGGATAATGTAAAGAAACACCAAAGATGTGGCCTAGGGAAATTCTGCAATGCTTTGAGGAAGAAGGGAAGAGTTGTCCGTCTTGAGGTTTCCCAGGACAGCTGAGCTGGAGGAGGCCTTGGCAAACGGGTTGTATTCATGACAGCTAAGAGAGATGAAAGATGTCAGCAGACATTCAGATGGCCAAGACCCATTCATTTAGCCCACAAGGATGCAAAGGAAACCTGAAGGAAACAGTGCCTGAAGCATGGCTTTGAAGTCACACACCTAATTCAATCATTAGTGCTGCACTGTGCTAGGGACAAGACTCCGGCCCATTATTCTAATTCCTTAGGCCTTAGTTGTCTAATTTCCGATGACTCATAGCTCTGTTGTTGGTTTAGTAATTTGAGGAAGTCATTGTAGTCACTCAGATATTTTTGGGGGTACCGGGCTTCTAACTTTACTATGCTCCATTTCCTTTCAGGGGCTAACAACTGAAAACTTTTATCCCAGCTAATGAGAACCACAAAGCTATAAACTACCTCATCCTCCACCAGGAAAAACCACAGGGTGAGGGGAAAGGGCTGTTGTGGCTTCCTGTGCACGTAAGAGTTCCTCAGAAGAGTAACCTCCCTCTTCCATCATCAGTGAGCTTCGTCTTGGCCTTCTTCTGCTCTGCCATCTCCAGCTGTCATTTTATACTCTCTTCCCATCATTGTGAAGAGGCGGACTGAAAAATCTTCCTCCTGATCCCTGGGCACCATTGACAAGTCAGAAAGCTACAAGCAGGTTTTCCTTTTCTCTTGGAGGTCTCTTTATGGAAGATCCACAGCAGCTTCTGGTGTTACTCACCTTCAACTACGTAGATGGTTAGTGGAGCTGCCCTCTGGTTTCTTATTAATATCTAAAACAGGGTCAGAAGATATGGATACTTGGCCAAACTTGACTGTTTATTACCTAGGTGACTTTGGGCAGGCCATTGTGGTCTTCTGACCTTACTTAGACTTATCTGTGTGATCTGAGTAGATGTGGCTTGGAAATCCTTCGTTTCTCTTTAGGCAAGCACGGATGAGCTCAGATTCCATAAACAATTTCCTGTGCAGTAGCTCACTCTGGTTGTGGGTTTGTGGTTGCTGCATCTATTCTGAGCAAGGCAAAGATTTCAGTATCCCTCTCTCCTAAGAGTCTGAAAAGCATTGCACTGAGGAGCTGACTGAAGGTGTTGGACTGATGGCACGTCTTGTTTTCTGGGACGACAGTCACCTACTGGGATCCTGCACATGTAGGCCTTTACGCATCACTGTGCATATTTAATACATGTGCCTGCACCCCCGTTTTCCCAGCACAAGCACTCCCAAGTCTTCAGAATCTGTGGTCATGATTGGAAGCCTTTGCCTTCCAGATAGAGTCATTTCAAGGCCCCCAGGTCACGACCTGTAGTGTTCCAAGACTATTGGGTTACTGTTATCATTATCCAAGGTCTGCTTGCTAATTGAACTGGACAGTTGAATGCCTTATGACATCACCAAGTGAGGCTATAATGGGCAGTGTTGCATGATGCGTGGGCTGCTTCCAGCACTGAACACGGCCAGTGATTTTCTAAACGCATGTCTGATTATCCCACACTTAGACTTTTAGCTGGACTGGTTGTGAATTAATTCAAATTATGGAACCCTCATCAGCCCCTGCTAGGAGGCACCATGGCTGTAATATGTGGGGCTCTAATTAGAAGCTCTCAAAGTTTTATATTATGACCTATTCAAACATAGGCTAGAAAACAGATGTAGCATCCCAGGAAGCACGGAAACTTTAGGGGAAATCCCAGTGATGCAGAAATACGTCTTTTTAATAAATTTTCTACAATCTATTAGATTTTTGAGATGGTTCAGTATGTAAAAGCATTTGCTGCCCAAGCAAGCTTAATGATCTGAGTTCAATTCCTGGAACCCAAGTGGAAGGAAAAAAACCCCTAATACTGTGAAGTTGTCTTCTGACTTCCCACACATGCACCATAGCACAGATGGGTGTACACACAGCACATATCACAAACACACATCATTCACACACACACACACACACACACACACACACACACACACACACACACACAAATAATAGAAAGAATAAGGTTTATTGTTCTGCTGTTTGTGCCCAGTTAATGTTGGGTGATGGTAGTGAGTAAGAATGTGGCTGAGGCTTTAGCAGGGTATCTGTTTAAACAGTGTGAAGCTTATACGCCTGTGGAGAAGGGTCCTTCCCTCAAGGACAGCTGCAGGAGCAGAACTCTTTCAACAACAGATGCACTCAGGTGTCGTGACTAACTTCACAGGGTGGAAGATCTTCTCTGAGAGGAGTCAGAAACTCTAGAGGTAACATACACTGACCTGGTCAGCTTCTCACGGGAGAGTTTACCCTGTGCACACACCACTGATCTGTAGGAGGAAGAGAATGCAGTTTTTACTGCTCAGTCATGCTTGGATTCAACAGACTGCCTGCCCATATTTCAGTAAATAGAAAATTGAACACCAGAAGGAAAATATCTTGGCTGTGATCTATAGGGTGGGTTGTGGGAGCCGGGTATACAATGTCATACACTGTGCAAGGTGTGGATTTTGTAAAAATCAGCTCTTTTCTTTTTTTCAGAGAAATCTATAAGGTTCATGGGGATAAGCAATGACTCGGTGAGGTTCTCAGAATTCACCTCTTGCCATCGGCTTTCCGACATCGGTTTGATGTCTTGGTTACAAATCCAACTTCACCACTTGCGTGTGGCCCTGATGGTGTTGCTTACCTCCCTACTGCCCTTGCTGTAAAACATAACTAATCCAGTTGGTTCCACTCATCTGGTGAGGCTCTGGAGATGGTGTCTGCAAAGGGCTTAGCACAGTGTCTGGCATGAGGCTGCTGTTAGCTTTACATTGCTCATTATAAAGCACAACCCTTCTGTTCACAACAGTCCCCTCAAATGGCATTACTTACTAATCAAGGATTCCAGAGGACAGTGTGAAGAAGAAGAAGAAGAAGAAGAAGAAGAAGAAGAAGAAGAAGAAGA
>JANHMN010000011.1:8827139-8857025 GCA_030674055.1 Rhabdomys pumilio
GAAGAAGAAGAAGAAGAAGAAGAAGAAGAAGAAGAAGAAGAAGAAGAAGAAGAAGAAGAATCAATGTTACTTGTACCTACTGCTGTATTGCTTGGTCACACTTGGACATTTTTGTGGTCTCTGTTCATATGGGTGCATGTGGACGTACAGAGATCTCTCCTTACAAAAATATAGAGAGAATATCTTGTGTATTGTGTGAATGCATCATTTGTCAACTAAAAAGTCCTATGGCCTATAGGAAAGGGTAGAGTAGAAGATGGGACGAGGCAGAAAGAATGCTGGGATAGTCTGAAACTTGGGAGATTACCTGGGATGATGTGAGGAGACAGACACATGGTACCTACCTAAGCACAGGTAACCAGCCACGTGGCAGAATGTAGATTAGAATAAATGGGTTATTTTAAGGTATGACCTAGTCAGAGAAGAGCCTAGCTATATGGCCAAGGTATTTGTAAATATATTTTGAGTTTGAGTCTTATTTCTGGAAGCATGGGGATGGGAGGAAGAACCATACCTAATTTCTCCATAAAAATGTCCTCCTAGAGGCAATAATGGTGACATTTTTGTAAACCTATTAAAAGCTCCATAAGGCTGAAGCCTGCTTCACATTTGTCTTTGTGTCCCTTAAGCTAGCCTAGATCCTTCCTGGGCCTAATGAGCTCAGAAAATGTCAACTGGGATAAACACTACCCTGTTAAGAAGTGAAGTGTTGAGCAGGGTATGTTGGTTTAGCTCTGTAATCTCAGACTTGGGAGGTGGAGTCAGGAAGATCAGGGGGTCAAGGCTGGCCTTGGTTACATAGTAAGTTTGAGGCCAGGCTGGGTTGGTTACATGAGATCCTATCCCACCAAGAGTTCTCCTGGTGAACTTCCTCTGCATTTTTAAAATCAATTATGAACAGCATATCTTCTTGATATTTGGTCCTTTCTCAGTAAGATACAAATTCATCTTTCTTCCTCTCACACATATAGCAAATGACTTACTGCAAACCATTTAGAATAGCTGAGATTTTGGAAACAACCTTGTTGTCTTCCTGTAGGAGAGGCCAACTAGAAGGATGCTCTAGTAGACGTCACTTTCTTGGCTCCTGCGTCCCATGCCAGGCATTGCTATAAGCTCTTACAATCCACTTACTTAGTCTTTAGAATAATCCTAAGAAATCAGAGCTACAGTCCTCATCTTACAGCAAAGAAAAAGAGTCAGAGGAGGGTAAGTCAGCTTTCCCCAAGGTTACACAGCAGAGTCAGGCTTCAAAGTCAGACAGCCCCACTACAGCGTCAGGACATTAGGCCACCAAACGGAGTCATCTCTCCTATGGCCAAAGACCATCTTGTTAACTACAAACAGTTTGCCAGAAGACATTACCTTGCATCTAATAAGGGCTAAAGGGGATCGGAAAAAAAAATCTGCTCTCAAGTTCACACCAGAAAGATTGAATGAGGGGAAATGCAGTGTATCGCTGTATACACACTGTAATCTTATCTACGGCAAGCTGAAGAAATGCACACAGGAAATAACTGAAGGAGAAAGGCTGAAAGGTTAATTTTGCTCGGGGCTGATAGATCCTCTCTGCTTTGTATATTTGTTTCAATTTTAAAAGTTTTTTTTTTTCTTCCAAAGCAAATGTTGCTGGAGAAATCACCAAAAAAAAAAAAAAAAAAAAAAAAAAAAAGTTGCTTCAAAGTCGAGTTTTGTGCGCATGTGTGTGCATATGTGTGGCTGTGTGGCTGTGTACCTCAGACATGCAGTGCCCTGGAGGCCAGAAGGCGTTGGATTCCCCTGGAACTGAAGTTATTGATGGTTGTGAGTCATCAGATGGGTTCTGGGAATTGAACCCACGTCTTCTGCATGAAGCACAACTGCCTTTAAGAACCGAAACATCTCTCCAGCCCACTCAAAGTTAATTTTTAAAATAAACTTTATTATAAAAAACCTGGAAATAAAGGACATCATGTCCTGAAGATAACTAGACCCAAAGTCTACACATCACAGCGAACAAGAGGTTTAAATGAAACAAAGTAACTAAGAATCCATAATAACATGAGGCCTCAGGGAATGGAAGGAAGCAAGTTTGAAACAAATCACTAGCAGGCACAAACCAGCGCACCTCCGCTCCCCTGAAAACATAAATGAATTTCAAAGAAGTTCCTAGAACCCACATATTCTCTCATACAAAGTCTTAACTATCACTACGGGTTTTATTCTGACAGCGGTTCTCAGGAATTAGACAGCAGATAGCATCCACTGTAGAAGTCTCTCGAAGGAGAGCAGATTTCCAACTCTTTTAAAGAGAATTTATTATAAACATCTTTGCTTCCTGACTCCAGAGTGCCTGCATTTCCTGCCATTGCTGGTAAGTTTGGTTGGCGGGGCAGTTTTGTGG
The DNA here is from genome assembly GCA_030674055.1 of Rhabdomys pumilio. NCBI lineage: Eukaryota > Metazoa > Chordata > Mammalia > Rodentia > Muridae > Rhabdomys > Rhabdomys pumilio. The sequence goes on from JANHMN010000011.1 coordinate 8,829,523, forward strand.
GACTAGAGTAGCAGTTTTGGCAGCTGTGTATTGTGAGGTGTTGCTGGCTTTTTAGTGGACTTGTCCTATGGCAGCCACGGGGTCTCTGAAAGGACAAAGACCTTGGTGGCAAAGCCTCAGTTCAATGCCTTACTGGTGGACTTGAGGCTGCTCAATTGACCTCTGCCTCTGAGTCTGCTTTTCAGCTGTATGTAGATGGTACATACTTACCCCTCAGGTGACTGAGTCTGAAGAGGGCTCATGGGGAGAAAAAAAAAGATGTATTCATATATGCAAATATGTAAATAGATACAAATATGTATTTTACATGTATATATAAGCCCTTTACAAATGTGAAGATGAAAATTCATGTGAATTGTCTTTATTATACTTTTGTACCTTTTTATATGAGTACATATATGTGTATGTGTTTCTGTGTGTGTGTATTTGTGTGCCAATTCCCACAGATGCCAGAAGAGGGCACTGGATTCCCTAGAACTGGAGTTAGATATGATTATTGAGCCACCATATGAGTGCTGAGAACTGAACCAGGACCTTCTACAAGGGCAGCAAGGGCTCTTAACCAATGGGCCATCTCTCCAGCCCTAACTTCCTTTGTCTACTCCTCTGTTCCTTTCTCTATCCCTCTCTTCCTTCCTTTCTTCCTTCCATTTTTGGTGATACCAAGAAAAGCATTTTTTTTTTTTTTTGTAAGAGTACATATATAAATGAACCATTAAGATGAGAAGATCTGGGAAACGGGTGGATGGAGACATGGAAATGTGGGAAGTTGCTTGCCCAGGTCACCTAGAGAATTGTAAAGAAAGCCTTGCTGTCAGCAAATACCTGGGACTCTTGCCTTGTGATGTTGTCAAAACATGATACTATTTTGCTTTTGTAAGAACACACATATTTAAGAATCAAAGTGGTGAAGGTATGTGCCTTTAATCTCAGCATTTGGGAGGCAAAGGCAGGTGGGTCTCTGTGAATTCAAGGGACTATCTTAGTCTATAAAGATTGCAGCAACAAACCCACCACATATTAGGTGATTCTAAGCCCTTGAAGTGTATTCTTCACCATTCTCAAGTCTAGTAGGCCCAAGGTCTAGGTGACACCAGCTTTGGCAACTGGTGAGGACAGGCATCTTGTCTGTAGCTGGTGCCTTTTAGCTTCATCTTAACATGGTAGAAGGACATACCAGTGTCTCTCCAAGACCTTATCTCCTAATGCTATCACTGGAGTGTGGGTTGAGATTTCAGCATAGGAATGGGGAGTACATTCAGACGGTGGGAGCAGAAGTTATGGAATGTGGACTTCTAAGGAAAGCAGCCAGCATGATGAACTATATTCCTGTAGCCTGCAGCTCTATAGTCCCCGACCAGCATGGTGAACTAACTACATTGCTATAGCCTGCAGCTCTATAGTCCTTGTAGGTCAGAAGGCCCTACTGATGAAAAGAACCACCTTGGAAAGCCACCAGAGGGTGATGGCCCCTGCAATTTTCCTGGGAATATCCCTACATGTCTATTCCTCTGTCCCAGACCTCCCAGGGCGTCTTCTTAGGTTTGCCACGGTGTGTGGGTATTATCAATATGGCAAGTTCAAAACCCAAAGTGAGCCCCTTCCCCCCCCCCCCCCCCCCCCCACAACGACTGGTTGGATTCTAGAAAACAGAACTCAAGACTAGGGGCTGTACCCCATATTAAAAGAGTCTCTTTCCTATTGTTTGGTTCTTAGTTCCTAAACTGAGTCAAACAAGAGGGAGGTTGAAAGAAAGGATTGAGGCTTTCAATGAATTCGAGGGATACTGAGACTTCTCAAGGGCCTGGGTGTCCTAATTTCCTCGTCTACAAGTGGGCTTAACACCTATTGTAGTGTAGGCAACACTGTAACAAGCACTGTGCCTTTGGTGGTTCTTGTTTAGATGCTTAGATGGTTTCATTTCCTGTGTCAGCTTCACAGTTCAGGTGCTTAAGAGATCTCCAGTGACGTCAGCTTCCAAGCCAGTCTGAGATTCTCAGTTGCTTGGACCTTGCTCTGCTTCCTTCTTCAAGAATGGCAACAGAAGAATCTATGCAAATCACAGGGACGCACTGTGTGCCATTCATAAAAATCTTTAAAGGCCCCTTAATGTAGTAGAATCTTTAACCAACAGTTAGCACCTTTCAGAAACAGTCACCCGAGTTTGCTTCCGCTCACAGCAGAGTGCACCATTATGAGCATGCGCAATAGGTTAGACTCCACATTGCTTGCTCCACACAAATCATTTCGTGTAAACATGATCATTAGTGCTGTCCTCTAGCTCTCCATGTTGCAGAAGAGGAAAGAATGGCCCAGAAAGACTATGGAACTCACCCAAGAACAAACAGATAGCTTCTTGGCCACAGAACTGAATTCACTGTCTGGCACTTTCTGATTCGGGTCTCTGGCTCCAGAGCAGCTGGGGGAGGGCAAGCAGCAGAGGGGCTGGGAATCAAAGGATGGAGGAAAGACAATCTGAAAAAGGGTGCTGGGGAGGAAGGAGGATGCAACTTTTTCTTTCCCAGGTTGGTGATGGAAAGTGGCTACTTGGACTTGAAGAGAACGCTCTGGTCCCGGCTTCAAGCACTTTTGTTGTAGAGGTCATTTTGCTACACAGAAAACCCAGACCAGTAATTTTCTGCGTTTTTGGAACTCTATTTTATTCCTCTCCCAACGAAGAGGTGGATACTAGGCAGATATTTGTGATGTGATTACTGCCTCGGGTAGTCGAATCTCTTCTCTGGGATATGAAGGACTGAAGGGGTGGCCAGATGCCTGCTTCCAGTTCTCTTATAGAGAACTGGAAAGTTTTCAGTCTCTCGGAAGTGGCCTGTGGTTAATCAGAGATGGTCAGGCTGCCAGGCTGCTTCTTCAACAAGATGTTTCCTCCCGATTTCTCCAGTAGCCTTGTCCTAATCCCAGTGGAAGGAAGGTGCTCGGCTGTCTTTACCACTGTAGCCAGGGCCTGTCTGCCTGCATACCTGCTGCGAAAGTTCTATGTTGCGCGGCTTCAGAACATCTCAAAAAAAAAAAAAAAAAAAAAAAAGTTTGACAATGCTGTGTACAGGCCACACTTGATGTTGGGGGATGTTTGTTAAACTTTAAATATTACAGTCTAAGATGTATGTGTTCTACATAAAAATTTGAGTTTTCACAGGGGCTAAATATGACTTGCCTGGTCAGGATTACCCTGTGCAGAGCCAGGGCAAGTACCCTGGCAAGAACATTTTCGCCAGACAACACTGAATCCAATCCATCAGGACACGCAGAGGGTGGGGGTGGAGGCAGCATTTGGGCTTCCTTGCCTGCCGCATTGCTCCGCCCCCAGGCTTGCTCTTTGTGGATTGCAAGATTCCCTGCCTTACGGGAGCACTAAGCAGGCACCTTTAACCTTGAGCCTGCTCGTTAGCGACCTCCAGAGGGCCAGGATGATTTGGTACCGGTGTGATAGAGCACTCTTCTAGTTTTAACGACTCTATTTGCATAACGGACTCCGTGCTTCCTCCCGCCGGTCTGCAGTGCTTTTCTTCCCTTCTTCCCATTCCTCTGCACCCACATCTGTGGGTTCCTCTCTGCTTCCCAGAAGATCTTTCTCTAGGGGACTCACTCGGAGCTTGAGTCCCGGGCTCTTCTCCCTCGGCCCGGCGAGGTCTGGAGGCACCTGGGGGAGTGGAGTTGAGCACCAGCCTGGGCTGGGGAGCCGCCCTGGCACTGCCCGACCCTAACAAAGGGAATCGGGCAGCGCGCCTCGCGAGCGATCGGTGGGCTCAGCGGCTGCCGCGTCCTTCCCGGCTGAGAGCGCTGCAAGTGAGTAGGGGCAAGGCGGGCGGCACGGACCGGGAGGAGGAGTGCAGGGGTGCGCTGAGAGGCAGCCCCAGCTGCTCCCGTAGGAGCCGCCGCCCCGGGCTGAGGATGTCTGTCTCCGGTCCAGGGGAGGGATCGCCTTGGCCTCCCTTCGGCAAGCCAGCCTGCGCACCCATAACAAACCCACGTGTGCGGGGCCCACAGGAACCTACACCGCAGCGTCTGTATTGTGTAAGGCGTTGCCTTGTGGAGTGTGGGTCCCTTTAGTTCTTGCTCACCGGGGTAACAGATCAGGAAACTAAGCCTGGTGGAGGGATAGGGAGCGGAGGCACCACAACAAACACACGTGTGCCCCGCCAGGGATCTGGGGCGCAGCTAGCCCTGCTGAACCTCCTTTGGACAGGTTATTGTTCCAGCCAAACCAACGGGCGCGGCGCTTGGAGGCCACCTACTGCAGGGGGTAGGGGGGCGAGAGACATTTCGCAAGGGTGCCCTGTGAAAGGTCGGACTAAACTTGTAGATTTTTAAAGGAAAAAAAAATACAACAAGAAAGATCTTACAAAAAGCCCCTACCTAGCCCCTAAGTATGCTTCACCCTTTGGCACAGGTTTTGAGGTGAAATGGACAAGCCCTCAACTCTCCCCGAGGTTTTCTTAAGAGTTGTGGGTAGAACTAAGGATCTGTAGGTACCCTTCTAAAATAGACCCTGCCCGACACACCATTGTCCCCGTGCTCTGGCGACTGCCTCTGTTGGGGAATCTCGAGCGCCTCCCTAGCCTGCTGAAAGAATAGTTCATTTTAACTAAACCCACCAGTGAGGTCTTGGGTTTCGCTTGCACTTTGCCTGGGAGCTCCTTGTGCCTAGACACTCCAGGTGTCACTGACTCCTTTTCACACAAGGCCATCCGGGGCCCATCATCTAGACGGGGACGTATCAGAGGCTCGCAGAGGTAGGTCCACTGTTGGCTGTGCCTGCCTCTTTACTTTCACTCTGCTCACGCAGACGGATTTTTAGAGTAGTGAGGTCTGGGCTTGTCAGCCCTGAGGATGAGTTGGGGACAGGAAGAGGGCGGTGAACGGATCCTATGCGACCTGTGCAGGAGTGACAGCATCTTACCTATCTGATGCTTCCCCATTGAGTAGTCCCTGTGGAGACTAACCTGTCTCTGATGAGAACTGGACAGCCTCCAACAGTGTACCATTGTTATTGAAATGGTGCAGGCAGCAGCTAGGGAACCTTTTATTTTACAAGCAGGAAGCTGAGGTCTGAGAGTTCAGCCCCTTGAGTGTGGGTCTTCCAACTGCTCGGCCTGCATCCAGAGGATTCTGCGGTTGGCTTAAAAGGCAGTAGCCTTAGGCAGAACAGAGTTAAACAAAGAAAATAATTCAAATTGGAAACTGCACCCTTCCATTATGCCTTTCAAGAGTTCTCTGTTTAGTGGAGAAGCGAGATTTAGCATTTCCCCACTTACCAGTCCTGCTTCGTAACTTTGCTCTGCTCTCCTGGCTGCCCCCTTTTTCTCAAATTGAGCTAGGGCCAACTGTAGAGGCTTAAATGTTTTGCCGACGCTAAGAAACCTTTGTTCCGCCAGAAGCAGGGGCTGTTGACATCAGCCCCGCTGGGAGGAAAGTGTCTCTTGTAGGGGCTGCTCCTGAGCCCCTCACTAGAGAACGAAGCATTGTTTTCATTGATTATATTTAATTAATTTATCTGTTATTTTATGAGACCCGTGGAAGTAACTGTGCTTTTTGTGTTTAGCAGAGAAGCAGGCATAGAACACAGGTCAGTTTCTCCAAAGCTAGCTAGCTGTGGTCTGCGGCTTTCCCCTCATCGCCTAGGTGTGTTTACTTTCCCCTTCATTTCCAGGCTGTTTAACTTTGTAATGTCAATGTAAAAAACCCACAGCTCTCAATTTGCAAGAATGGAAGAGAGTTTATTCTGGAGCCACTTTTGAGTGACCGTGTCCTGGGAACACAGATTTAGGCTATCCCAAATTCTATGTTGCAACGTGGAAGCAGCTTCTCAGGGTGTTTATTTTTACCGAGCAGAGAAAGTCAGGAAAGTTTAAAATACATTGGCGGGTACATCAGAGAGGCAGGTACATAGAAATTTGGGAAGCTTTTCTATAGGGTCAGTATTCTATCTGGTGACATTCTTAGCTTTTAGACTGGCAGAAGTTAGTTTCCTGCTAAGTTAATAGATTCTAAAAGGCTTTTTATATGTTGTCAAAAGATGTTAGTTCCAACAAGGGAGTCAGAGTGGGGGGTAGGGGCAGGGGCTGGGCCAAGAGTGGACTGGGGTGAGGGAGTGGGAATGGAGGTGGGGGATGGTCCAAGAAACGGCTGTTCTGGGCTGATCTTAGCCCAAGATAAAGTAATTAGTCCCTGAACCTGCAAAATTCCAGTCTCCAAAGTACTGTAATTCTAATCAGATGATTCCTTTCTGGAGTTTCTGTTTCCAGCCAGGTGAGGTTGTCTCCTCAGGATGGTAATGAAGTTGAGAAATCTTTTGTTTTCACATGGGAAAATTAAGGACCCCAGAAGAGAAATTACCTGCTCCCAAACACAGAAACACACAGTCCACCTGCTTTTAGTCTCCCTTTTTGCATCAAAAGGAAGGTGTTGCATCAAACAAGTTGTTGGTACCCCAGAGTAAAGTCAAAGTTAGGTTGCTATAACAACACCCTTAAATCCTAAAGGATTTAAGTAGGTTTGGCTTTCAAGCAGAGGAATGGGTGCTGAGGATAGGTATGGTGTGGAGTACTGTAGTTAGGATTGAGAATCATTTTTCTTTGGCTTACCAAGTGGTTCATTTCCCTCCTGCCCTGGGGAGCTGCTTTATAAATATTTGCAAAGCAAAGGACAGTAAGAAGTCAAAAGACAGAGAGTCCACTTAGCTGTAGTTACCTTCTTGGCCTCCACTTTGTCTTTTTGTCTTTTTGTCTTTTTTTTTTTTTTTTTTTTTTTTTTTTGTATACCCGGTGAACCTGCTAGTCTCTGCCCTGGCTTTCCTGGGAAGTAGATGCTGCTGGAAGCCTTAGAGTCTGAGGAGAGCATGGGCCATGGTTCATTGCCCATACCTGGCATCAGTGTGTGGCATTCCTGGATAAGAACTTGATTAGGGAAATACAGTTTTTTTCTTGTTTGTCTGCATGCATTCTCAGATGTCATGTTAGCACTCTGACTCCCAGAGCTGTGTTTCTATAAGCTCGCTTGCAACATTAACGTAATATGCAATCCCGTTGTTCTGTATTAATATACAAGAGATGGTTTACTAAGCAATTACTGAAAAGGTCATGTTAGATTTCATAGTCAAAGTTTTCTGGTTATACGAATGAAACGTTCCCATTGTAGAGCATTTACAAACTACAAAAAAGGATTGAGAAACAGAAATAAAAAAATTCTACTATCGCAAACTGCCGTGCATTATCTGGTAATTTGGTTTCTGGATTTTGTTTTTTTGTTTTTGTTTTTTAAAATACAAATATACATATGAATATAAATACATTTATCTTGGCCTTTTCTTTTCAAAATTACATATAATAATATATAATATACAATATACTATATAATTAACATAATATATAACATAATAATATGGAATATACAATATAATATAACATACAATATAGAATATAATATATGATATGTAAAATGTAAATATTTAAACTATAATATAATACATACAACATAAAATATAATAATAAATAATATATTATATATAATATTGTATATACATAATTGCTTGTCTGCATGCATTCCAAAACTTCATGATAACACTCTGATTCCCATAGCTGTGCTTTTACAGTCTCACTTGCAACACAATATATAATGTATAATGTATAATATAATTATATATAATAAACGGTATATATAATGTACAATATATATTATATCCAATATATATATTATATCATACATTATATACATTTTATATACATATATATACCATTATATAATATATTAAATATTTTATTAAATATACTATATAAATGTAATATATAATTTATCATATATAACATATATATTTTATATTAAATATATAAATATAGAAAACATAATATATAAATACATATTTTAAATATATAAATATATATTTATTTCTATGGCTTTGTTTTTATTTTCAAGATAATTGCGAATCTTGTGTGTATAGTTTCAGCTTTTGTATTTCACACTTTATAATAAAGTTTTGATGATATCCACATCTCCTGCCTAGCACCTTCAAGTTCTCATGTTGCCTTGGGAATCTGACATCTTGAATGCTTGTTTCAGTGAGGGCATGTGAAGGGTGGAGGCCCCACCACTCCCCTGTCCCATCCCTGCTTCAAATGTTAGCCACAGTTTTTCTTTGAGAAATCCGGAGATACTGACAAATACAGCAGAGAGAAAGGGACCCTGTGCATGGCCTTTGAGCTGTGGTCTTATTTCTGTGGCCCCTGAAAATTCAATAGTAAAGTTTCTGTAAATGCTCAGCGAGCAACCCCAGGGTCGTTTATTAATTCACTTGACACATTGAGTAAAAGCCTTGTAGTCTAAAGGAGGGAAAATGGGTGACAAGAGAGAAATGCCAGATGCTATTGATCACAGAGGAGACAAGCTCTGATGCCTAGAGCAGTGGAAATGTCTGTGGAGGACACTCTGGGAGGTCTTTCATACCTGTTTCAGTTGATGTTATGATTTATTTTCTTGAATTTCCACAGGATGGAGCCTGATGTGGGGAATTATTGAGTTTCATTGTAAAAGGCATGCATGACTGTTGAGGAAACTTAAGAGATTTGGTCTAATTGCATACGAAGTCTTCAAGTGAAAGAGCATTAAAAACTTAGAGCCCAAGCAACTTAGAATTTGAATTTCTGCTTGCCATTCACCGCTGGTGTAGGTGTGGACAAGCTACCTGTTGTACTTGTTGGGGTTCAGGAATCGCCACACAAATCATAGCAACACTGATATCAGTTCAGCAATTGTTTATTAAACACACTTCCAAGACTGACTGTTCAGGACCACAAAAAGGACTCAGGAGCCTAATTGTGGCACCGGTCTGTCCTCGGGGCAGGCTTTTTATAGGAAAAACCAGGTTCAAAAGTTTAAAGGCAGACAGTGAAGTGGCACATTTGTTTGCTAATTAGACAAAGTATTCTCAGCTAACCTTCGAGCTGATTGATTCTAGGTGAAGTAAGAGGGGAGGCACAGATTGTGAACTGGGGAGTTCCAGGACATTGAGATAACAGAGTACAAGTGTTTCAACCATAACCTTTGGGCTTATTTGTAGCATTCTTCGGGGTGAGCTATGGATAATTACTTCTGGGAAGTGGAGTCTGAGACCCTGAACTTGATTTCACCTTATGAGCAAAATGGAGACAGAACACAAAATGGCTACAGTTATGTTGAAAGAAGCAGGCCTCAGCAGTATTTAGTATCAATTAGTGTTCTCTGTGAAAGAAGGCTAGTGGGCCTAATTCCACAGGGCAGTCATAAGATAATATAGAAAGTAAAAGATCAGTGCCTGGCTAAGTCCTCAGTATGTATCATTCATAGAAGTTTTGGCCCTCATGACTTTTTTTTTTCCCCATGAAAGCAGGGTATGGCTTTTTGTTCTTAGGGAAGGAGGGTTAATTAAAATGGAGCCTCTTGTCATCCAACTAACAAGCCAAGAGAGAAATAATCATTTGCACAATGCAGTTTCATTTTGTTTATTATGAAAAGCATCAAAAGTGCACACTGAGTTCTGTACCTCTTGTCCACTCCTTATGAAAATGCATGGCTGACCTATAACCCTGCTCAGCCCCGTGCTAACGTTAAAGCATGCCCCAGACATCTTATCAGCCTCACTATAAATATTTCACTCAGCCCGATGATGCATATTTAAGGCACTGAGTTGTGTTGGCTCGGGGCCTGTCTCTTGTCTTGCCCTTATGGAACCCTTCAAGTTTGTGGAGAGCAGGCCAAAGAGGGAGGGCACAGCAATCCTGGGAACATTTTCAGCTTTACTGGTCAAATATGAAGGTCATGTCGTGTCCCAAAGAGACAAAGAGGGTGTAAGGAACACAGAAGTTAGAGTCAGGAAACGTAATTTGGGCAAGAGCCACCTCTTACTAGTTGTCTACTTTTGGCAAGTGACATGAATTTTTTTTCAGCACATTTACAGAAAATTGGTGACTATTGATTAAGGCACTACAGGAGGTTAGTGCTAGTGAGACCTACCACACTTGAGCCCAGCTTTCCTTCCTGAGAGGCAGTGTTTTTCATATGGACTGAGGACCGAAGGAGGGCCTTTAGGCTGCGGGTCCACGCTCACCTTTCTGCACTTACTCCCGTGGTGTGCCTGAGGTTGCCCGGATGTTTAGGTAACCTCCACAGACTGCTTGTTGCTCTTCCTTCTGTTTCCTCCCAGCCCCCCAACTCTGCTTTATGGAGGGGCAAAGAAAGCCCTGGTTCTGCCATTCATCCCTTGAGCCACGTGTTCTTCTGAAGCTCCTTTTTATTAGGAGAAGGGATGAACGTCCCTGTTGATCTTTGATGTTGGTGAATCTCGATTTCTTTTGTTGATGTCTCCAAGAAGGAAGAGAGAGTCAGATAGAGTAGTCAAATTAAAGCCCTAGTTTACTGGGTCTTCCGTCATTCTGAAGCCTATCTGGTGATGTGTGGTCCCTGGCTACTAACAGCTAAGAGCACGAGGCATGCCACCCTGAGTGCCATGCCAGGAACTCAACTCTTGCTTCTTCCCTGTCCCCTGCCAGTTCTGATAGCAAATAAAAGTTGTATGCAAGTCTAAGAGGCTTCCTCATGAGAACAATAAAGGAACTTCCTTTATAGTATTCAGATAATACAAAATTAACCTCCATCCTAGATGCTGTTCCTCCCACAATCCATTTGTTTGCTTGCGCCCTGGAGATCAAGCCCTGGGTATGCACATCCTAGGCAAGTGGTCACTAAGCCAGGCCTTCAGCCCTTCCACTTCTGCAAAGTGATTCCCGTTTATAGATGGAGGAAGACCCTTTCAGCTCCTTCTGCCAAGTAGTCATGCTCCTATACTATTTGTTTTGTTTGTTTCTTGAAATGGGATCTCACTGTGTGGCCCTCACAGGCCTTTGATTCAGGCTGGCCTTGAACTCACAGAGATCCACCTGCCTTCCCAGATCAAAAGAACGTGCCACCCTGCCTGGCTCAAAAGTACTTAGTTTTGAGCTCAGTTTATGGATTACATCATGTCTGCCACTTTACAAATGGGTCTTTTTAGTTTGCTGTGTGAAATAAAGTCTCCTAGCTGCGTGTGTTTGCTATTTTCTGCCCAGCTACACCGCAGTCTGTATTCTGAGTACATTTACTTAACTGATCTTTGCCTGCAAGATACATTTGTCTGTTTTCATAAAATACATTCCGAGTATTTACACTTTTAGTATACAGAAGTCGATTGCGAATGTCGGTGAGCGACAGGAAGCCAGCTCTGGGGAGAGTGGCAAGTGTGTGAGACCAGGGACACTGAGGACCAGGCCCGGAAAACTGGACTTAGTAGCTGCCTAGCTCACCACCAAGAGACTGTATTTGGATGAAAAGATATTTTTGGAACTAGCCTGACCTGATTGGGTGCTCTCAGCTGCATGTGAAAACAGCGTCTTCCCCATCCCATGGAGCCTTCCAAGGCGGTTTCTATTCTCAGGGTCAGGCTTGGGGATCCTGTGGGTAGGACAGAGGCGGGGAGGGGGGCAGGAGAGGGAGGAAGTGAGAAAAGGTGATGTTTGTTCTCAGGCTCAGGAGGAGGAGGTTTTCTACTCCATCTTGCTTTCAGAGCCTTTAGAAGGCTGTGCTTCCCTAGGTTCCCCTACAATGGGAGGCTATTAGAAGATGGGGGCTTATGACACAGTGGCGAGGAAATGTGGAGACGGGGCTTTCATTCCTTCTTTTCTTTCTTTTTGTTTTGTTTTCTTTTTCTTTGTTTGCTTGTTTTGAGACAGAGTTTCTCTGTGTAGCCCTGGCTGTCCTGGAACTCACACTGTAGACCAGGCTGACCTCAACCCCCCCGCCCCCATAAAACCACCTGTCTCAGCCTCCTGAGTGCTGGGATTAAAGGCATGTGCTACCACTTCCTGTCGTCGAGGCTTTGTATACCGAAAGAATTCAAAACAAGAGGCCTCTCTCATGGAGAGTCACAGTGAGTGTTGTGGAAAAGAGAACCACTCAGAGGAACTGGTGGGCTGGGTGTGGTGACTGATGAAGAAAACTGAACTGCCCAGTGTGGGAGTGAGATATGCTGCAAGGCAGAGCACTCCTTGTCAGAGAGAGCATTCAGAACCGGATGGAAACAGAGGACTCTAGGAGGTCTGTATAGGAAGAAGCAAAAGACATGGGACTGAGGAGATGGGACCAGTGGAGGACAGAAAAGCCAGTTTCCATCATGGAAGCTTTCAAGGAGGCCTGACTGTAGTTTTCCCTGAATCTTGCCAGCTCTCCACTGTTTTGTCGTTGACTTCAGCTCTGCCTGACCTTATCATATATGCTTTAGATGACCAGGAAACCTGGTCACTGGAGAGAGCTATTGAAGACTCCCAAATTCGGGAGACCCTTACTCAAGTCTCAGGAAGTCGTGAACACCCACAAACTCCAAGACCGTACCTGGATGCAATTAGCAGAGGTTTATTAGGGAAGAGAGCTGGCAGCCAGCGTTCAAACTGCATACTCGTGCAAGAGTACAGTTTGACCCCGAGTGGTGGGCTAAGGAACCTTTTATAGTAGGGGGTAGGGAAAGGAAGGAATTTTCGCGCGGTTACACATGATTGGTTATTTCAAATATCAGCAACTTGCAGAGGCGGCAGGATGGCTAGTTAGGGCTTGTCTGGGCATGCCTTTTTACTTATCTTTGTGGCCAGGAATCTGTCTTCCTGCTTTGGGCCTACCCCACCCACAGGTGGATTTTCTTCCCTGAGGCTTGAGGAATGTATCGGGGTAGTGAAGGCCGGAAATCCTACATTCAGTTCCGCCTTCCTGGAACTAGTGAGCCTGTATATATTTTATAAAATGGTCTTTATAATTTTTCACTCTACACTATATGTCCCAGGAGGATGACCGTGGAATTCTTTTCCTTATGGTCTGCTTCTGTCTCTCAGTAGAGTTTTTTATAGTACAATGTTTCTGATATTACTTCTATTTTTTTCTTCATTGTTTCATTGCAGGGCTGGTGTTACATGCATCTAAGGCAAATAGTCTACCAGCTACAGTATAAACCAGCCCCTCATCTAGCTTTAATCTTTGTAGCAATCAGCTCTTTGCTTGATTAGCCCTCTGGGCTAGAATAGAGAGTACTTACCATGCCATTTTGTATTAGCCTCACCTCAGATTAGTTTGATGCAGGAAACAGGACACAGGCTTTGCTGTGTTCTTAGTTCTCATTAGGCACTGTGTGTGCGTTTCACCCAATCCTGACAGCAAGCTGGGATCTTGACACTAGTAGCTCCCTTTTGTAGGTGAAAAGAAAATCGAGGTTCAGAGAGGGCCAGAGGCTTACCCACAGTCCTGCTGCTGTTGGGGTGCAGTTCAGACTGGGGGGTAGATGGATCTTTACTTCTCTCTCTACACCTTGGCGCAGGTGTCTTCACTGCCAGCATTCCACACTCCTTTGGGTCTGAGAAATGCTTGGTCTTGTCTGTGGGAAGCCTCACTGAACAGTTTCTTCTCACTGGGCTCGAGGGAGCTTCTCACAATTCCTCTAAGACAAGTGAAAGAATTTATGGGGCTGTGAGGTACATGTAGTGTGGCTTTTGCATCAGGCATGTCTGACCATTTCTCTTTTTGGTAGGACTCATTTTGAATTTCTCCCTCTTACTCTTTAAAGCTGCGCTATCCACTTAGGATCACTACCTGGTTAGGAGTGGAGTTGAAGACACCCATTGATTAGCATGGCCTGGACTGGGTGGCCTATGTGCTTTCTACCTTCAGTGTTTTGAAACTTTTAAGTGGAACTCAGTGTTGGTATTATTAAGAATTTATCTTGCAGATATGCTGCTTAAAAGATTTCTTTTAGAGAATATAGCCAACAATAATTCATTCTTTAAATATTTATTGATTGCCTATTATCTGCTTGACAAGAGACGACCTTCTTACAGACACACACACACACACACACACACACACACACACACACACACACACAGTAGCCAGTAGGGCCTTGGAAGCTAGTGACGGACAAACTTCCCATACCTTCCTGTTCCCCTCTTCTCAGGATCCTTAACTTTGTTCATTCATTTGATAAGCACAGCACTAGTGTTAGGACATAGACAAATAAGCTCTGGTCTTCCATCCAGAACTTGCTCAGAGGTACACATGACTGAATGATTACAAGCTAATTGATGCATGTTATGATTCGAGAATGCTCAGCCTGGGGAGAAAGTTTTCGAAATGTTCTCTGGAAGAGGAAACAGCTCAGCTAGGTGTTAGAAGGTAGCAGGGTTTTTACCCTTTTGACAGGAGAATGAGAAAGGGCTATAAAACAGAGGGTCAAGGGGGAGGGTCTGCATAGTGATGTGTTGAGGTTGCCCCTGAGGAGGAGCGTCAGACTCAGGAAGTGGTGGGGGATGAGGCTAGGTACTTGTATGTGCAGGACAGTCTTTCCTCATTCCCTGTGTGCCTGCCACACACTGTTATTACCTGGTTTGTGGGCGAGGAAACAAAAGCTGACGGCAGTCTGGTGACTACTTCAAAGGCGGATCATTCAGTGAGCTGAGGTGCTTAGACTTGATCCTGGACATCTTGCTCTCCAGTCAGGCATTTGACCTTCACTTCAGGGCCTGCAGGGGCAAGCTGAAGTCTGGTTTTGCTGGGCGAGATAACCTTCCTTTTCTTTCAGTCTTTCAAGGGGAGTATCCCTTGTCAAATCTTTGTTCACCTCTCTGCCTCTCAGCATTAGTCCCTTCTGCCACACCGAGGCTGGCTGCCTGGTGTTGCCCTCTCCTGGGGCTTGGTTTTGGTTTTGATTTATATTTATTCAGCCAACCAGTAGACCAGAAATGTCCAAAGATACCTTTATGTGTGACAAAAAGGACGATGAAGGGCTTTTTTTTTTCCCCTTAAAATATTTCAGATTTGTATGGGAGTTTAGGCATTCCCTGTGAGACATCTGGGATTGTGATGGGCATTGTGGAAGGTCTGGAGCAAGGATCTTTGGCGGGACTGGAAGGATTTGGGAAGGAACAAAGTTCACTTACAAACAACTTACACAGACGTAAATGGGCTCCTGGGTTGTTGTCTTCATCTCCTAGGATAATTTCTGGTTTGGAGTTGGTCTTGGGTTAGGGGGAGAGGCGTAGCATACTTTCTGAAAGTCAATTTTATTGAAAAATTAATGAATTGAGATCTCAAATACAGAGCGATGAAATTACAGGCTGAAATAAAACTATAGAATTGCAAGAAAAACAATAGAGGAGAACACAGACGATATCCTTAGAGAAGTTAATACATAACCTGGGAGCATCACGGTAGCCCAGGGGCAGGACAGCCTCCCAGCGAAGTGAAGCTCCAGAGTCAGCCCCAGCAACATAGACACCTTGATAGGAGATCTGAATGGGATCCATTAAAAACCAAGTTGGTGACATCGAAGGGAAGCCTAAGGAAATACCATAGCATGTGCTGAGGACAAAGGAATACACCTGCAGTCTCAAGGTAGTTCACTTACAAACTAAGTGCTCACAAAGGTGATCCTTTAGAATGACCATGGGGAGATTTTCAAAACTTGCTTTTAAAATTTTTATCACACCAGAGTTATATAAGGTCATAAGGTCACTGTCATATAAGCATACAATGTACTCTGATCACATTTCCCTCCAATCCCTATGGTCGGTCAATCATCAGGAAACCCTTAGGAGGCATACCGTCATTATTGTCCATGTTCTCATGGCCCAAAACTTGGTCCCATGCCACACCTGGCTGCAGAGGTCTCTAGCAGGTCTCCAGATGGGAGTTGTCTGATCTGGGAGTTGGTACCAGAGAAGGCTTTTTAGTACTGAGAGTTTGAGGGTAAAATTGACTGAGTGCTAAACCAGACAGGACGACCCAGGAGATCATGGCTCTAAAAACAAACACAGAAAAACCTGTTTAGGTTCATCTAAAATGGCATCAATGAGAATCACCGAGCATGAGTGTGCAGAGTGCAGAGTCGGGTGAGAGATGCGGATGACAGGACATTGTCTTTTCATCGGTATTTGGGAGTCAGTCGTGTAGACAACCTCCAGACAAAACAAAGCACACTGTAGATCCTGAGACACAGAAGCTGCTGGGGGAAGGCCTCTCAGAGGAGACCTTTTGGCCTGGGTGCTGAAGATGCGTTCCGAGTTTGATTTGAACAAGGGCAGTCGTGAGAACACCGAGGAGGAGTGAAGTATGTGACCTGTTAGGGTCATTGTGAGTAACTTGTGGCTGGAGAGCAAGGGTGAATGAATACATAGCTGCTCTTAATTGAGTAGCCTCAGGATGCCAGGAAGCATGCCCTTGTTTGTACAAACCGAGGATATGACTCTCTGAGGTTTGGTTGGGGGAAAGTTTTATTGTAGATATGAAGCATCTGGAAGAGACCAGAGCCGAGAGAGAGAAAATAGTAGATTAAACATAGCCAGCACATTGGACCTGGCCATGAGAAGAGCAAGAGATGCGGTGAGCGAGAGAGAAGAGAGTATGGGCAGAGGAGACCAAGAGAGAGGATACCTAGAGAGGAAGACAAGAGAGTGAATAGCCCCAAATAGTAGAGTTATATAGGAATGAGAAACTAGGGGAGGGAAGTCCAGGAGCTGGAGAAGTTTAGGGTAGGGTGGGGTGAGTGAGCCTGGGGGCCTCTGTATGCCTTGGTAGGGGAGCAGGTGCCAGAGTTTTGGGGGATGGAGTTTTCTGTAGTTCAAAGTGGTTTACCTAAAGTAATTCAGGGTAAAGTTGTGAGTTAAACCCCATGGGCTCTCTGAATTCCAAAGCCTGTGGTTTCCTCTTGTGCTATGATTTGTGGGGCTATAGAGAGACCTTACTGAAACAAAAATTACAAAAAGCAAATGTGAGATGTTTTCACACGTTGCATTTTATCAATGAAGTTACTATACAAGTACGTACATACTTTTACCTGTAAAAGTTGCCCCTGAAGTGTTGAAACAAGTGACTTGGTCCAGTGGCATGGTACTGTACCATCTTGATTCAGAGAAGCATCCCCGGGTTGCAGTGGGAGGCAACAGAGAAGTCTGGGCTGGGTAAAAGAAAATATACTTTAGCTGATAATGTATTAGTTACTGTTACACTACTGTGAAGAGACACCATGACCATGGCAACTCTTATAAAGAAGGCGTTTGATTGGTAGCTTGCTTACAGTTTTTAAGGGTTAGTTCTTGATTATCATGGTGGGAAGCAGACAGGCATGGCACTGGTGTAGTAGCTGAGATTTTTATATTCTAGTCCACAGGCAGCAGGAGAGAGAGAGACAGAGAGAGAGGGGGGGGGCAGGCAGAGGCAGACTAGAGTTGGCATGACTTTTGAAACCTAAAGCCCACTCCCCAGTGACATACCTCTTCCAACAAGGCCACACCTCCTAATCTTTGACTCCTTCTCAAACAGTGCCACTCCCTGGTGAGTAAGCATTTAAATTATGAACCTACGGAACCACCTCAAGTTGTAAATTTTATAGGTAAAGTTTTAGATCTGGTAACAGTCTATTGTCCAGACTCTGGTATTCAGCTGCTATGTGATCCTACCCCACTCAATGACACCCCTAATTTCCTTGTCATTTACAGGGGTGACAATTGTGCCACTGCCTAGTGTCGTGAGTTTTTAAGGTTCAAATCAGGCTACAGATACTACAGAATGAATAAAGCTAGAAGAGCCACATGGAGGGCTTGTTATTGTGGACACAGGCTTTGCCTTCCTGAAGGCGTATAAGGGCTAAAGCATGCACAGGTGTCTGAATGTTCATAGCCACGGACAGGGTCCCTGAAGTGTTGGAACACGTGACTTGGTCTGGTGGCACAGCACTGTACTGTCCTAATTCAGATAAGCAGCCCCGGGTTGCAGTGGGAGGCAGCAGAGAAGGCAGGGCAGACATCAGTTTTGCCTTACCTGGTGAGAGAGTCTCCTGTCTCCCGGTTGCTGGGGAATGCCTGGGCTAGGGAGTTGGTCTGGATGGCTGTCAACAGCTCAGCAAGGGTGGAAGAGGGTGTCCAAACGTGCATACTACAAGGAGGAATGTGAGAACTGCCAGGCAAGCAGTTCCCCTTCCATACCTGGTGATCAGGAAAGAGACAGGCAGGATAGGGTTGACAGGGAGTGTGGTGACAATTTTCATTCTGTATCTACTCTAGGAAGAATAGAGAGGACCCTGGCATGGTCTGGAGGTTCAAAAGCCTTAGCATAGGAGAATGTGTGTCCACATGTGTAGTCATGCTCACGCTACTGTAAATACCCAGTGTACCCTGTAGTGTGGAAGGGGTCCACCTGCCTGAATCTCTCAGCTTATGAGAGCCAAGCACAAGTCACCATGCTTAGTGGCAGACAGCCTTAGCCTTAATTCAGATGAAGCTCCTGAAGCTGACAGAGAAAAGGAGTTCTTTCCTGTCTCGAACCATAGTTATCTGCTAGACTGTGGTTTCTTGGATGGTAGGTACTGTGCACAGCTCCAAGCCCCAGCACAAGACTGAGCACTGGGGTGTCTCCTGGAATGAGCTTGGCTCTCCTGGTGATCATAGGCCACATTTGGTCATAGCCACATGCACAGCAGCTCCGCAGGAAAGCCTGGGAGAGCTGGAAGAGGGACTGGAGCTGTCTGTGGTAAGGGCCACCTTACAGCTGTGCTCAGCTCATGAAAGGATACTCTTTCCTACCTGTCAATTATGGCCTTGGGAGGTAGAGTCAAGCAGAAATGGACGAGGGGATGTGTCTGGTGTGGCTCTCGATGTGAAGTGTGCTGGGGAGCCAGGCTTGGAGCCTTGCTTGTCTGAGCCCCTTGGGAACCAAGGATACAGGAGTTTGTTCCAGGTGAGAGAAGGAAGGAGGCAGCCTGCCAGCTCTGACAAATGTTGCCGTGGGGCTGGAGGATGCTGGCCCAGGGCCTGAGCTGGAGGAGGCTAATGATGGTGTGAGGAATGAGTCCCCCAGGATGCTTCCTGCTAGAGGGCATGTAGATGCTTCTTTTCATCTTCACAATGAATGTCTTATTCTGGGCTGTTGATTTGGAAAAGGGAGGGGAATGGGCAAAGAGGAGCCCTGCAGCCTCGCCCAGGGCAGCCCTCCCTACGAGTCTGTCCTACCCATGCCTCCATGGACAGTCTTGGTGACTCAACAAGGGGAGGCTGAGCAGTTTCCTGCCACCCAGTCACCTTCACAGTCTCCACCCAGTCACCTTTACAGCTTCCCTTCCTCAGGAAGTCCTTGGTTGGGGGAGAAGTCACATGCTTTCCAGCGAGGTGAACTTGGTTTTAAATTCCAGATGTGTTGTTGATTAACTCTTTGAACTTGAAGACTGGACTTCTCAGATGCTCATTTTGCATCATTGTCTGCAGTAATTATTCCGACATCATAGCATTGACGTGTATGCTTCAACTAGAGCTGGACACATGGCTCTAACCAACAACAGCATCCAGAATCTACAAAGTACTGCAGAGAGAGAGAGAGAGAGACTGAGACAGACAGACCCAGGAGGAGACAACTGCCAGTCATCAATAGGTTGGTGAAAAATGAACAGGTAGTTCTCAAAAGAAGAAACACAAATGGTCAGCAAATGTTTTTAAAAGTGTCCAGCATTCCTAGTCATCAGGGAAATGCTTTGAGAGACTATCTCATCCTAATCAGAATGGCTGTCATCAATAAATCTGATAACGAATGTTGGAGAGGATGTAGGGGAAGAGAAAGCCTTATTCATTGCTGTAGGAGTGTAGATTATATAGTCATGTGCAAATCAATAAGGAGAGGCTTTAAATAAATAAATAAAGGATTATCACATGGCCTCACCATTGTCCTCTTGGGCAATGAGACGTCATGCCCTACCACAGAGATACTTGAACCTCCATCCATGTTCATTGCTGCAATCTTTTGCAGTAGCAAGGAAACAGAACCAACTTAGATGTTCATCAGCCGATGAATGGATCATGAAAATGTGGAACTTTCACAGAGCAGAATACTATACAGCTGAGAAGAAGAAGAAGGAGGAGGAGGAGGAGGAGGAGGAGGAGGAGGAGGAGGAGGAGGAGAAGAAGAAAGAAAGAAAGAAGAAAAGAAAGAAAGAAAGGAAGAAAGAAAGAAAGAGAGAAAGAAAGAGGGAGACCCAGGAAAGTATAATGTTGAGTGAGGCAACTCTACCTTGGAAAGGTAACAAGCCATATGTCTGTCCTCATATTCAACTTCCGTCCTATAATCTGTGTATATGCAGAGGTCAAGAAAGGAGGCCAAGAGAGGTTAATATAAATTATAAGGAGGGACAGAGTATATGCAGAAGGGCCAGAGTCAGGAAAGAAAATGTATAGCGCTTGCTTTCTAGTTCCAACGTCATCATAGTGTTTTCTTCTCTTTCATTCTGTCGGGACTGGGTATGTGGGTTCAACTTTCCTGTTTCCAAGCAGCAAGAACCATGTTTGCATTCTGAAAGAGGCCAGCATATGTTCTTCCTCTGAGGCAGTGTTTGTGGCAGCTGGGCCTTCTTTTCATGCCATCGAGCACTGGTACAATAGAATCGGACATGACCAGTGCCTCAGTTAGGGTTTCTGTGAACAGACACCATAACCAAAGCAAGTCTTATAAAGGACAACATTTAGTCAGGGCTGGCTTACAGGTTCAGAGGTTCAGTCCGTTATCATCAAGATGGGGAGCATGGCAGTGTCCAGGCAGGCATGTCGCTGGAGGAGCTGAGAGTTCTGCATCTTGATCTGAGGAAGCCGGGAGGAGACTCATCCACACTGGACAGAGCTTGAGCATAGGAGACCTCAACACCCTCCTACACAGTGACACACTTCCTCCAACAAGGCCACACCTCCTAATAGTGCCACTCAGCCTGCATGAGCCAAGCATTCTAACACATTGGTCTATGGCGGCCATTCCTAGTCCAACCACCACATTGAGTATGGAAGACTTGTCCACTTAGAAAATGTGATACTTTTGTTTAGGTTTATTTACTTTAGTTCATGGCTGTGAATGCTTTGCTTGCACGTATGTCTGTGTATCACATGCATGCCTGGGTACCCAAGGAGGTCAGAAGGTGGCATCTGGTTCCCTGGAACTGGAGTGACAGATGCTTGTATGTAGCCATGGAGGAGTCAAACACAGGTCCTCTGCATGAGCAAGTGCTCATAACAGCTGAGCCACCTCTCCAGCCCTGAAAGGGTGATTGAAAAGATGTGGGGAGAGGGACTTTGTAACCTGATACTATCTGTTTTCCTTCTGTTTATAACTGTATCTGTCTAACTGTATCAAATCATTTATTACCACATTATTTAACTTGTAAATCATATTTCTTTACATAGTGTGGCTTTAATTACAAAATTCAGGATGGCAGCTCTTTTTAATGGTTATTCTCAGTTGTTGCTCACTCAGTGGATCAGATTCTTCTATTCTTCTTTGCACATACAAAGGCATGAGAAACAGTTTCTGGAGTAGCTGTCAGTCTGTGAGGAGAGAGGGCCGTGTGCAGTGGGGCATAAGAGATGGACCAGTTGATGAGGGAGGAAGAAGAATGACAAGGCCAGAGAAGAGATAGGAACACCCTTTCCCCCACAAAAGAGAGATTTTTCAGACATTTAAAGCAGGAGACAGGAGGAAATAGAACCAGACAGGAGGGTCACTGTTGGAATTTGGCCCTAGACATCTTGAGGTAGTGGCTCCCTTGACAAGCAAACTTATAGGCATTTGAGTTCACTCAGGTTGGGTTAGGACAAGGTCTACAGTCTTCCCAACAGGTGGGTCGACATGGGCGGGGATGCCTCCAAGTTTGATTATAAGAAGACATTATGGGATATTTGTCAGTACGGAGTTCTTGCCAGGCTCAGGGTTCAGGTCAGAGGTGGGTCTTTCCAAAGGCATGGGGATGGGATTCACCATTAGACAGGATCTACAGATGCAGAGCCTCCAGAGGCAGAGCAGCATCCAAGTAGTGTGGACAGGAAGACCTCAGACCTTCACAATCCAAGAGCCTTGACGTGCTGATATCCAGTTGGGAGAGAGAACGAATGGGCAAGAGTGACGTCTGCTGTTGTTGGAAAATTCAGGGACATCGTGGACAGCACTTAATGTCAAAAAGAACTGGGGGACTTAAGGTCTCAGTAATCTACTAACAACTTGAAAGCAGTGGGTGTTTGATGAGTTATTTGAGACAGAAACATAAAGTTTGCAAGACTGTTATGGGTCATTTAACTGACAAGGAGAAAAGCAAATGGAGGCATCGCCAGTTGTTGGGCTCAGGCACAGTACAGGGCTTTGTGTTTCTCTCATTTGGTCCCCATTAAATCCAGTCTGCACCATGCCTGCCTCCCAAAGGGAATGTGAGAAGTGATGACTCACCCCCGTCCTGCTGGTCTCCCTAGCTCAGATGCCATCCCCTTGGTCCCGTGTCCTACCTCTGGCTGCTGTTAGTATACCCGAGTGTAGTCTCGATTCTGTCCTAAGCTAATGAAATGGAAGCCCCTGTAGGGTAGTTAGGGTAGTTCTGGGCACTAGCCTTTTCTTAAACCTGTGCAGTTGTTCCCCAGGCAGCCATGGGGAGGAACCATTGTTTTGTCATCTGCAGGGGTATTTCTTGCTGTCTTTCTTCTCTTCAGAAGGTTCACACCACCTTCTTGATAGCCAGAGTTTGGGCTCGTTCTCTGTCTGTCTGTCTGTCTGTCTGTCTGTCTGTCTGTCTGTCTTTGAGACAGGGGTTTCTCTGTGTAGCCTTGGCTGTTCTAGAACTCGTTCTGTAGATCAGGTTGTCCTGGAACTCAGTGATCCACCTGCTTCTGCCACCACCACATGGCCTAGGGGTCACTCTCTTACTCTTACTCTTACTCTTACTCTTACTCTTACTCTTACTCTTACTAACAACCTTGCTTCCCATTTGCCTGAGAAATGGTGTCATGTGTCTTAGTGAGTTCAGGTCCCTGTAACGAGCAGTGTCAACTGAGGTGTTGACAAAATCACTTCCTAGTTCCCAGCCGGTATACGAAAGGACTGCTGGCTCACTAAGGTCTCTTTTGCGAGAACACTAACGCCATTAGTAATGAATCTTCCAGACTTCATCTAATGCCATAGTACTGCAGGTTAGGAATTCAACGTATGAGCTTTTGGAGACACTGATAGTGAGACCTTAACACATCTCCATCACCAAAACTGTGTCCACATGATTTTCCTCTCTGCCATTACCATGGATGCTCCTGTGTCTTAGTCACTGGTCTATTGCTGTGAAGAGATACCATAACCTTGGCAACTATAAAGAGAAAGCATTTACAGTTAGGAGCTTGCTTACAGTTTCAGAGGTTAAGTCTATTGTCATGTAAGGGAGCACAGTGGCAGGCAGATGTGTTGGAGAAGTGTGTTAGCTACATTCTGATCTGTAGGCCAAGAGAGAAAAGACACTGGGCCTGGCTTGGAGATTTGACACCTCAAAGCCCACTCTCAGTGACACACTTCCTCCACCCCACCCACCCCAATCCTTCCAATACTATTATAGAGTTCTACTCCCTAGTGATTAAGCATTAAAATATGTGAGCCTTTGGGGGCCATTCTTATCCACACCACCCCAGTCCTACTGACTCACCCTCTCTATTTGTGAATATATATTATTCTGTCTTCATTAAGGATGTGGCTCTGGCAGCTCTTCCTTCTCTCAGCAATAGTATTTCTCTGTTGTGACATTCCCCCCCGCCCTGTCTTTATAATGGATTTACCTACCGTCCATTCATCTACCTATCTCTGAATGGCTACTCTGTCTCTATTCTACCATTTGTGTATACTGGTACACGCCCCCTGGTTTCTTCCGCCTTCTAGTGAAATGCCTTTATATGTTTCTTTCCAGATGCTCCTTTTCACTCACTCACACTTAAGCCTGTTTCTCCCCAGGCTTCTTTCAATCAGGGTCATCAATCG
Source organism: Rhabdomys pumilio (assembly GCA_030674055.1). Lineage (NCBI taxonomy): Eukaryota > Metazoa > Chordata > Mammalia > Rodentia > Muridae > Rhabdomys > Rhabdomys pumilio. The sequence continues at coordinate 8,853,385 of JANHMN010000011.1, forward strand.
TCTGCCAAATGCAATGCTCACACCTCGAGCCTAGTCTTGGCTCCTCTGTGCACTCACATAATTGCTTGTCCCATCCCACTTTAAAAGCGTCTTCTCTTTGCTCTCTTCTTTAGCTGTCTTTCCTCACTTCCTGTGGCTGGCTCATTGTCACCTGGTCACTTTGGAGTGGCCCACAGTAGCCTCTTTTCTCTACCTCAGACCCTGATCTCATTCAGTTGGCTATGCTGACAACCCTATCTTGGAATCTATGCTCCAGACCTTTCCCCTGAACTTCTACCGGGAAGCCTTCCTGAACCCCGTGCTTGTAAGTTCAAACATCCACCGGGCAGGCAGCCTTCCTTGGGTGTCTAGCGCATACCCCAAATGCAACCAACCTGAAACCGAGCTGCTGTCTTCTGAAGTAGCTACCATCTCCAGTAGACTTGAGTTAGAACTTAAACTCCAGAATCCTTCCAGATGCCTTTTCCGGGCTCCATCATGAATGCAAACCACGTCGCTTGTACCTTTGTAGTGAGCCCAGAGATGGATTAGTTCTTTGATTCACCAACTTTGCCTCAAGACAGGCTCGTCTCTGTTTTTAATTTGCAGGATAATTTTTACCTGGGCCTGCTTATATCCTAACTTCTATGGCTTACCTTCAAAAAGCACCAGAGTGGTCATTTCAAAAGTTGCAGCAACGTGTAATTTCCTTTTTCAAAAACTGTAAAGTGCTCTTAGACATCTGCCCTCCACCCCCACCCCCCACCCGCTGCTTCTTCCTTTTGCTTCGTTACTGAGGCCTGCACCTCAAACACAGAGCGGATTGCTGCTGCCTCAGATCCAATGTGATTTCTGATCCGTCCACGCTGCCCCCTGCACCCCCCTGCCAAACACACAATCCTGTGGTTTGTTCCATCTCTTCCTTCTGGCTTGTATGTATATGTCGTTTTGACAGAGATAATTCAACAGCCTTATATAAAGTAGTGATCTGTACCCTCTCCTCTCACACCTGGCTCTGTCTCTTTTATCCAGCTGTGCTGTCCCCCATAGCATACATACAAGGCCAGCTGATTTGCTTATGCTCTGTGGCTTTCCAATAGGGAGTTCTTTCTATGAGGCTGTGGGAGGGTTTCATCTTTCCTTATCCATAACTAGTCCCCTAAGACCCAGTTCCTAAATAAAACACTAGGGAATTGAACTAAGTCCTCCCAGTGCCACTTCAGAATTAACTGAGTAACCCACAGTTTATAGGTGAGAAGAACAAGATCCAGAGAGGTAAAGTAACTTTCTCAAAACAACACAGCTTGAGGCAGAGCTCCCCAGTGTCTACACCATCAGCTGCTCTTCCTGTCAAGCTTGCTCGCCCTAACACTCACCTCTTAAACTGGCCCTGTTTCCCACACCTAGTTGTGAGCAAACAACCCCCACAGAGAGACAAAATCCTTCTGAATGTGACCGGAGGTATAGGAAACACAAATTAAATGCCCCGTGTATGATTTCAAAGCAGAAATCCAGTTTTATTGTTAGCTTACTTGGTGGAATTGAGGTGAGGGCCTATATAAAGTAATGCATATAATATTTCCTTTAAAGATATTTCCAAGAGCATACTAAGCTTTCAGAACTGACTGGGACCTGTCACGAGGGGCTGGAGAGATAGCTTTGTGGTTAAGAGCACTTGTTCTTGCCAAGGACTTGGGTTTTATTCCCGGCACCCACAAGGTGCTTCACAACCATCTATAACTTCAAGATGATGCTGTTTTTACCTCCCTGGGCATCTGGCACACTTGTGGTTCACAGACATACATGTGAGGAAGGCACTCACACACATGAAATAAAAGAAATATATCTTTTATAAACAAAGTCTAGCACAGAAGGTCCAAATGAGAAGGCTGTGTGTGACATGCTGTTCTGTCCCCGAGGGAAGGAGTGGGTAGGTACCCCCCGGTCCACAGTGAGTGTGGCCAGCCGCCCACACTAGTGAGACAATGTGATGCTCTGTGTGACAGCCCAACTGAAAGGCCTACAGATACTTAGATTAGGAGTTCCTCAAAAAAAAAAAATGTACAAAGTAATCTCAGTATTTCTGGGGTAAGACCTGCCAGCCCAGCTCCCAATCCTTTTTTGTGCTTCATTTTAGAATTTGACAGGATATCTAAGGAACATTAGATATCTGAGAGGAATTGAGACATGAAAGACAGAAACCAACACATAACAACAACATACACACACACTGCCACCACCACCACTACCATACGCAACAACAACATAGAGACATAACAACACACATAAATAACAGCAACACACACACACACACACACAATATACACACATATACCCACATATACTACCACCACCATCATACACAACAACACAGAGATACAACAACACACATAAACAACAACATACACACATACAATGCACACACACACAGCATCACATACAACAACAACAACAACCCGGAGAAATGGAGGCACTATAAATAGCGGAGGAATACTTCCGGGTTTGGGGATGGGGTTCGGTGGTAGAGAGCAGGAAATCCACCAGCCAACCCCCCAAACTGTAATACTAGACTCACAAGTAAAAGGGTTTGGTGAAGGAGAGATGCATGTAGCAAGGAGAGCTCAGAGGAGAATGAACTCTTGGAATTAAAGCACCGGGGCTGAAGTAAGTAGCTACAGGGTTCGTATTCGAAAATTGAAATTCAGGAGGCTGTGGAATGGAAAACAAGCAGGTTATTCTAAAATATCTGAATAGTAAGATGTGCCGAGCAAGAGAACAGGAATACTGAAGGGGAGAAGGTTCGGGAAATAACAAGGAAAGTGTCGGGCTGAGGAGGTGGCTGAGTCATTACAGGGCTTACATAGCATGCAGGAGGTTCTGGGCACTGTCCTCAGCGCCACATGAAATTAGGCACAGTTGTGTACGCCTGTGAGCTCAGTGCTCGGAAAGTGACCACTTGACCTGTGGAGATTACAAAGTCAAGGTCATCCTCGGCTACATAGCAAGCACCAGGCCAGTCTGGCTACAAGAGAACCTATCTCAAAAAAATCTAAAATAAAGTACCTTCTCTTTGTTTTTGTTTTGTCTTATTTTATATTATTCCTTAGATGCCATGTTTTCTAAGGAGAGACAGAACTGGTGTGGATTCTGATGAGGGGTGGGGGTTTGGGAGGATCTTGAAGGAGGTGGGGAAGAAACCATCGTCTGAATATATTTTATAAAGAGAAAAACTATTTTCAATAAAAGAAAAACAAACAGGTAGAGAGAACTGAAAGATGTAGGTTATTAGATTGAAAAAGTGACCGACTTCATGGAACAAAGCAGTACACATGAAAAAGAGGAAAAGACACATAATGAACAAATTAACGAATGCTCTACAGTGCTGGGACGGGGGCTCAGTGGAAGAACACCAAACAGCCTGTAGATGCAAATAGGTGAGAAGTAAAACTGGGACCTGAACGGATTCTATGTGAGAACAGGAAGATGCTGAATCCAGAGCTGTTCCATGGATAAAGGCTCTTGCCATGGACCTAGACAACCTAAGTTCAATCCCTAGGATCCCCCAAACCAACTCCTTCTTGTCAATCTCAGACCTACACACACACACACACACAGACACACACACACACACACACACACACACACACACACACACACACACA
>JANHMN010000011.1:8857035-8875114 GCA_030674055.1 Rhabdomys pumilio
CACACACACACACACACACACACACACACACACACACACACACACACTATGGTATCCTTGTGTGTGCACATGCACACTAAGTAAATAGGTACATTTAAAAGTTAAGAAAAACTTCAGGAGGATATGATTTCTGAGACATTCTGCCAGACTCGTAATAATCTATTAATCAGACTCGTGGGTGGAATAATGGTGTTCTCAGATGCAAGAAACGCCAGTTTTCCTGCCTCCCACAGAGGCTTTATGAGAAGGTACTGACTGCATCTGCTCTCTAACTGTGGAGTAAACGAGAAAGAGCACAGGGATAGCCCATTATGCCCTGAGGCAAACTAGTTTGGGTTGGTGTAGGAGAGAAATTGTCAGAAGGAAGAGATTCAAGAAATCAAAACCAAAAGAAGCCGATTGATTACATAACAGCATTGAGTTATACTTTGATGGGTCGTATGTCTTGGTGGGAAAGATGAAGTGGGATTAGTGAGATTTATACCAAAAGCCAGACATTCAAACAGGAGACAGTTGCGGACTCCTGAAATGACAGTTAAGAGCTGTGTGTGAAGGGAGTGAGCTGAGACACATCACATGTCTCTACTGTGAGTGTAACCACCCAGCGGTCATATAATGAGAAGCTCAGAGGCTTTCTCAAACTGAACGGTGTAACTTCCTTAGGAGAAGTATGTGAGCTCAAAGAGAACAAAATCTCTCTTTTGCATAATAGGAAGTACATGACTAATACCTAATGCTAAAAACAAGAGCCACGTAAGTATGTGGTTTACAGATGCTAGCAGGAGCGTAGATGTAGCTAAAAGATGAAAGTTTGTTGCATTTCAGCAGCAGAAAGCAAGGCTGTGGAGGGTAGGGCGGGGCAGGGGCTGCTGCTACAGTGCTGAGCCTGGTGGAACGCCTCAGGAAGGGTCATGCATGTACTCTGCTTTGCTTAGAAAGAGGGCTCAGTTTTCCAGTATCCAGATGGGTGCTGAGACTGCAAAGGTGACCACCATAGACCTGAGCTCACCGTGTAGTATTTTTTCCATGAAGGTCTTCTCCATATGGCAGTGTTTGGTGACCTTTGCTGCTGCTCTGAAAATGAACTGGGCCTTTTTTTCCCTATGTGTTAGAAACCACTCTGGGGCTTTTGTCCTTGGCTTTCATTTAATTCCAGCTCCTTCCTTGGAGTGAGCAGAAGCCTTTAGGAGGCAGGTCTGTCTGTGAAATTCTTCGTCACTTACTAGTTCTTTGCTAAGGTTCCTTACTAAATGTCTTGTCTCTTTGTCAGCAAATGGGCAGAACACTCCTTGTCTTACAGGACTGAGTGAGGAATAGAGAAACTGATTGGCACACAGAGTGCCTAGCATGGCAGCTGATAAATGTGTGTGTGAGTGTGTGTGTGTGTGTGTGTGTGTGAGAGAGAGAGAGAGAGAGAGAGAGAGAGAGAGAGAGAGACAGAGAGAGACAGAGAGAGAGACAGAGAGAGGAGAAGACAGAGGGGAGAGAGGGGATAGGGGAGAGAGGAGAGACAGAGAGACAGAGAGACACAGAGAGAGAGACAGAGAGAGAGAGGAAAAGACAGAGGGGAGAGAGGGGAGAGGGGAGAGGGGAGAGAGAGAGAGAGAGAGAGAGAGAGAGAGAGAGAGAGAGAGAGAGAATGAACAGGAACCTAGGGGAACAGCTGCAGCTAATCCTTGGTCTGAGGTAGGAATTCTCTAATGCTGGGCTGGGGCCTCACAGATGAACCTTCTAGAGGGAACACGCATCCTGGGAGGGGTAGCGGGAACAGAGGGGATAGGAGGCTGTCCCAGAAGCCTCTTGATGTTAATAGATGCTCATATAGGGTTTTCAGAACAGTGTCTTCTCACTTAAGTGCTCAGCAGATTTACAGGGCTCAGGTCTTGGGGTATCTTCTGCGTAAGGATCTTGTAAAAGCACTTAGCTAATCTCCGTTTGTGCCCATATGTTATCAGAAAAACTGCCCACATTCCAAACAGTGTGGAATAGTGGCTACTCGTGGATGCCAGGGTCCTGGCCTGTGCTCTACACCCGTGACAGGCTACGCCAACCCGACTAAACAGAACTTGTTAACATTGCTCTGTTTTGTGAGAGTGGGCGACGAAATTCTCAGGCTATGTTCTTGATCAGTTTGTGGGTTTCTTGGGCTGCTGGCACTGCTCTTGAAGCCTTGGTTGTGGTAATGTGGTACCTCATGCATCAGTGCTTTAGAGGAAGCATTCCAGAAGGCAAGCAACCCCAAGACAGCCCCTTTCTTAGACTTTTTGTCTTCTGAGAGCTTCTGGGTGGAAGAAAGGAGAGACTGGCTGAGTTGCTGTCAGAGTAGCAAGGTAGGGTGGCCTGTACAATGAGGTGGGAATATTCAAACAGAACATAGTCACAGGAAAGCCTTGGCTACCAGGGAGGGGGGCGGAAAGGGAAGCCTATTTAGATGTCAAACCCAGTGAGTGACCCTAGTGCGATCTGAAGGGTGATCGGAGAGCTCTAGGAGAGACAGTAGGGTTGGGAATGTGTGGACTGACTGACAGCTGCTTGGAGACAAGGGTATAAATGCTTACATGGGCTGCTTGGGGATGAGGGGGTTATACGAGGGGACCAGTGACCTGCCCAGTGTGCGCAGAAAGTCTTAACAGACTCACCTGGCTGTACTTTAGGAAGTCCAGTTGGTCTACAGCCCATGATTGCTGCAGACTTAGAGCCCTGGAGAGACTGTTTTGGCAGGGTAGTGCATTTCACCTGAATTCCATAAGAAAGGGATTTTTGTGAAAGATATTCAGGACACAAATAAAAGAGCAGAGGCTTCTTATCTACTACAGCCACGGAGCATGTTGTCTCTGGGTCTGATGGTACCAGTGTCACCCTCTAGCAGGTCCCCTATTTTCCTTCCTCAATCTTGTGTGTGTCGTTTGCCTAGCATGGGTTTCTGCTATTGTCTTTAATCTCAATCTTTGAAACAGTATTTGGTCAGCCTACTTTACTTAATTATTCTTAAAGTCTATCCCGTATCTACAAGCTATTGATTTAGGGCTTGGAAAGTCCCCAGGGAGCCCACAACCCCTAGGGACCTGCCAGTTGTTGGGGCTCCAGTGATGTGTATATAGGGGTAGTAAAATAGGAAAAGCCAGGGGAGTGGGTTTCTATTGCTGGTGACATGCGGGTCTCAGAAATCCAGCCATTTGTTTGGATAGATTACCTGGTGAATTCCTTATCTGTCTCTCACTAAATAAAACGTGGCTTAGAATCAAAGAAGCCAAGAAGGCTGACTATTGAGAGAATATGTGTGTGTGGGGTGGGGGTTTCCCACTAGGGGGGCTGGTGAGCCAGCTGCACAGGGCTCTTTTGTCCTGGGGAAGGCCCCTTCCTGAAGGCCTGGTGCTGATCTCTGGCTGGCGGTGAGCATGCAGCTCTTTTAGCTGGCTGCCCGCCTTCACCACAGAGTCTCTGGCTGGCTTCTGGTGTTTTGTTGACATTAATTATACACAGCAACAAGGTGCCCAAGGCCTCCAGCAACTCTTTTTTGGTATCACCTGTCGCTGTACTCTGCCCCAATCTTTGTGAAGCCTTGATGTTTCCAGCCCCGCAAATGGCAAGGTCGGTTTCAGTTTCCTGTTTCCATTCACCCCTGTCTTGTCTGGGAATGGCCCTTGGTTTTCTTTGCCTCTAAGACTTTTTCTTCACCTGGACATTTGTGTTTTGACTGCCCCCTTTCTGTCCTTTATGGCTTTCTCACGTCTCCTTGCCTGTTCATTCCCAGGCACCCCTGCCTGAGCATCTTAGACCAAAACTGAGCTTGCTGTGAGCACAGGAAAGCCAGACTTCTGATAACTCATATTCATTTCCACTAGTGTGGCTGTGGCTTGGGCACCGGGGCAATTTGGAAAGTCTTTGATTCAGCAATTTGGTTTCCGAGATTGTGGTTTAAGGAATGAATTATGGCTTTCATATATGTATGTATATATGGTATATATATTATATGATATATGTGTGTATATGATATATATTTGATATATGATATATATCATATATTCTTCCAAAAAAATACCCCACACTAAAATGAAACAGACCCAAAGTCTGAATGTATCAACAGTTAGAGTAGGTGAAGCTGTGAAACTTCACATCAGATTTTGAGTTCTCAGTATCAAATATATTTTGTGTACCAGAAAATGGAAAATGCACGGCAGAGTTGAAATACAAAACCACGGGGCTTTATGTCCTCTTCTGTGACTTTTGTGACCTTTGCCTGCATGAAGTCCTCCCTTCTTCTCTAATTGTTACCCTCCCTTGTTCTGTCTGCATGTTACATGGTGCCCACGAGTACATTTGCTTACACATTAACAAATGTTATTGGCTAGGTTCCTCTGAAGGAGAACAAGTGTTCTTTCTTCCTGTGAGTATGTGATCTTATTTAATGCATTCATTCCAAGCATTCCGGGTTCTTCCCTCTCTTTCTGCAAGTTTTGCGGTTTCAGTTCTCTTTAGAGCTGAATAGCATGTACAAACACACACACACACACACACACACACGTGCATACACATCATATTTTCATCATCCATTTATCTGTTGATGAGCAGGTAGGTTGTTCCAGTTGTTTGCTGTGGTGAACAAAGCAGAAAGGAAAAGGCTGTGCAGACATCTTTATGGGAAGGCCAGGAGTCCCGGCTGTGTGCCCAGGAGCGAAACAGCTGGGTCAGATGGTAGTTTTATTTTTAGTTTTTGATAAATATTCAGACTGATTTCCACAATGGCTGTATTAATTTGCACTCCCACCAACAGTGAACAAGGATTCCTTTCTCCCTGCCCGAAGCCTCTTCAACACTTGCCGTCAGATTTGTTGATGACAGCCATTCTGATTCAGATTAGATGGTATCCCAAAGTAGTTTTAATTCATATTTCCCTGATGGCTGCGGATATTGAAGATTTTAAAATAGTATGTATTGGCCCTTTTGCGTTTCTTTTTCCTCTTTCAAAAACCATCTGTTCAGTTCCTTTGCTTATTTGTTAATTGGCAATTTTGTTTTCTTGGATTTCCATTTATGCCATTCTCTGTAATTCTGGCTGTTAGCTCCTCAAGTGTAAGTGGCAGAGGTTTTCTTCCATTCTACAGGCGGTGTGTGTGTCCTGGGGACTGATCCCTTTGCTGGGCAGAAACTTGATTTTCGAATAGTTCCATTTGTTAATAGTTGGGGGTTAGTTCTTGCCTACTCGGATGCATTTCCTACGTTTCCTTCTAGAAATTGAGGTGTGTCAGGTTTTAAATAAAGACCTTTGATCCACTTTGAAATGAGTTTTGCCTAAAGTAGAGACGTGGTTCTAATTTCATCTTCTGCTTATGAAAGCCAGCATTGCCAGGCCCATTTGTTGAGCAGGCTGTCTTCTTTGTCCCCTTGGTACGTCTTTCTATTCACTGCCAAAACTTAGGCGAACACAGTGTAGCATTCATTTTTGCGTCCTTTGTTCTATTGCATTGGTCTTCCTGTCTGTTTGGATCCAGTCTTTGTCATGGTAGCACTGTAGTGCACAATCTGAGGCCAGGCATTGTGTTTGATACCTCCAGCTATGGCCTTACTCTTTAGGACTGCTTTGACTATTTATGGTCTTCTGTGGTTCCATATGAATTCTTGAATTGTTTCTTTTCCTAAACTTGTGAGCTATGATGTTGGTAAATTAGTTTTAGTAGCCCAGCCATTTTCACCACATTAATTCTGCCACCCCAGGAGCATTGGTTAGTATTTTCTGTGTTCTCCTTTTTCAGTACCTTGAAGTTTTTGCTGTAGGGGTCTGTCACTTCTTTGTTGTGATGTATCTCTAAACATTTGTTTGGGGGTGTGGGGTGATACAGTTTCAAATACTATTTGTAATTGGCACAGAAAGAATTAGTAGGAATTTAAATGTCAACGCTTTGAGGGCTTTGTAGAATTTATGGTAGGGCTACAGAGGATCACAGGGGACTCGGGGACACATACGTATTATATAGCCATTAAAGGACACTACAGAACACTGTAAGGACTCACATTAAACCACACCTCACCCATTACCATTTTTATATAAAAAAAAATCTGGCAGGCAAAGATAAGACAAGAATCAGAAAGTGATATGTTTTATAAAACGAGGTATGAAGCGGCAGGAGGGGGTGCCTTAGCAGGGTCTGTACTGAGGTATTCCACTGAGGTATCAGCCATAAGACAAGTCTAGTATGAAAGGAAGTTTATTTGGGATCTGGGAAGGGAGTCTGGAGAAGGAAGTAGAGGCAGAGAAAGAAAGGGGGCAGAGAAGGACAGAAAAAGAGAGAGAGAGAAAGAAGGGAAGAGGCCAGCCTGGAACATGTGGGGGAGGGGGAGGTGGAGAGGAAGAGAGGGGGAAGGGAGAGAAGATGGAGAGTCCTTTTATACATGAGCCAAGCTTGTACCTGGATGTTACTAGGTAACTGTTGGGCAGAGCCCAGAGGAAATGTTAACAGAAAGGGTATCCTATCATATGTAGTTTTCTTGGCTCGAGCAACAATGAGTAACTTTTTCTTTTCATTTAAATTTTATATTATTTTAAATGTATACATGGAACTTAAATCTCTCTGGCACAAGGTTAAATGCAAGTTACTTTAAAAATTCAATCTATCTGCTCAGATGTAGTCTATGGATTGAAAATTCAGGCTCAGTTCTAAATGCTTCCAGAATGAATGAGAACTTACATTCACATTTGTAACAGCAGAAACAGTATACTCCATGTGGGGAGACTGAGCAGGTTTGATGAGATCAACGAAGCCACAGGCTTTGTCTGGATACAGCACTTGGGCTGAATCTGAGGATGTCTCACCTTGCCTTTCTCCGTACCAGTATTGAGTATTATCAGGATCCAGCAACTCTAGTAAAGTCTGCTTTACTCAGTTTGTTACTCAGACTGGGCAAAAACAGGTGGACAGGGATGAACAGATGGCCAGCTTAAGTCATTTGGGAGGAATGTGCTCTGCAGGGGACTCTGAGGTAGGAGCTGCTGAGGCAGAACGGAGGGAGCAAGGGTGTGGGGGCGTGGGGAGGGCACCCACTCCCACGGTTGTATTAACCCTGTGCTCTGGGCTCAGCTTGTACTCTCCCTTTTCTCTGCAGGCAGGGGTAGAGCCAGCTGTGCCAAACTCCGCAGCCAGCAGCTGAGAGAGAAGCAATCCGTGCCCTGGAAGTCAACTGAAATGAACTGGCCCCCTTGAGCCTTCCCCAAATACCTGGTACCCACTTTCTAGCCCGATGCTGAGGTAAGACTCCTTATATCCAGCTCCAGGGAGAGGGCACAGTGGTTCTTTGGGGGAAAGGTGATGGCAGTTCTCTAAGGCTCAGGGAGGAAGGAGTTTTTAGTTCTAGCCATCTGCTCCCATCTCAGCTACACAAAGGCAAGCTCACTGGAGGCTAAAGGCTTTGGTTTGTGAGTGCAAGAACTTCCATTTTCTCCATTGCTAAGGAAATTTGAACCTTACAAAGAGAGTGAACTTATTCTCAAGGTAAGGATTTGGATGGATGCTTTCGTGCTGTTCTGCACAGGAAAACAAGCTTCCAGAGACCAGCCGCTTAAAGAGAACTGAGGCCTTCCCTACCAGGACCCAGCCAGAAGCCAACTGTAAAGCTATGCTTTAGTGTCCTTAGCACAGTTTTTAAGAGTTCTCTTCAAAGACTTTTTTTTTTTTTTTTGGCTTTTCTGGGGGCTGAGGGTGGTGTGTGTGTGTGTGTGTGTATGTGTGGGGAGGTTGTGACAGAAGCCTTCCAAGTCTCATTCTCAACTTTGAGATTTTACAAACTGGTTGTTAAAAATTGTTAGAAACACAACACTACCCAAACAAGACAAAAGAATACAAACCAGTTTGCAGCTTAGAACTGACCACTGTGGGAGAGCGACGTGTTGCCATTGAAACTGGAGGAGCTGCAAGTAGGCTTTCTAGAAGGTTTTTCTTTTGGTGGTGGTGGTGATCAAGCTTAGGGTCCTGCTCATGCCAGGCAAGTGCTGTACCAACGAGTCTAAGTCTCCTCCCCTGTGAAGACTAGGCGTTCAGTAAACACAGGTCTGTTCACAGCGTCTCATGGGTAGCTGTCAGGGTCCGGCTACATAATGGCAGTGTCTGATACTTCGAGGCTCCTTGTCTGCTGCAGGGAGGGAGTTAGGCCACCAGAAAACCTTGGTATATCGATGGAGACAAACTGGCTGCATTTCTCCTTCTGACTGACATCTCGGTATGTGTGTTGTGTGTGGGAGGTTCTGAATTATTGATACCCTTTCATAATGGCAGATGAAAACCCTCCATTTACTGACCAACTTCTGGGGTGCATTTTCTTTCTGGAAAAGTTGAGAGACTAGTCAGAGAAGTGTGAAAAGGACGATCAACAATGGCATCACTGGGATGTGAAAGCCAGGACCCCCGTCAGGGCTCATGATCTCTGAGGGAGGGTGAGTGTGACTTCCTGCCAAATATGAAGTTTCAACAAAAGCCTCTTTCTCTCTTCAAGGCCCTGCTGTCAGCATATTAGAGCTAATTAAATTAGCATAATGGAGTCCTGGCCTCTGCCCTCTCCTTTCTCTGTCTTCTGATTTCACTTCTTGCTTGCATGTCCTTAAAAAAAAAAAGGCTTAGGGACAGGGTGAGACATTGGTGACATTCCACTTTCCCTTTGTGGTTCAGGAAATTAGGAAGGTAGGAAAGCTCAGAGCAGTCAGGAATCCAGACCACCTAGCAGCTAGCGTTAGTCCTTGAGAAGAAGGGATGTTCTGGAGGAAGACGCTGGGCTGTAAGGCTGCCTGACCCCTGAGCTCTTGTATGTAACCAGCAGTGGAACACAGTCATGGTCTCCAGCTGCCACCCCTGCCCCTGCCTTTCTCAGGCCTTCCTCTGCGTGCTTGCCAAAGTCTCAGCACCCTTCAGAAGCAGCCTATAGTTTTCTTGGATATAATGCCTCCTTCCTTCAGGAACTTGGTTTTCTTTCTCAATGCTGATGCAGGTGGAGAAGGTCTTACTCTAAGGACTGAGGAATTTTTCTTGTGAGGTAAGAACGGGCAGGGCATGGATTAAGCACTCATGCTCTCTGCTCTGTCTCTGTGCCCTCTTCTTACCTCGGCACCCTCTGGCACTGTGTCCTCATCCATGTGTCAGACGCGGAAGCTGAAGCTTGGCTATAGAAAAGCTCCTCTCAGAGCTGCCAAGTGTCCTTCATAGCAAGTGGTCATCCAGGCAGGGGTTCCCAAGGCAGCGCCTGTAAGCATTTCCTCCCTTAAGGGAGTGTCACTCTACTTGGAATGCTTGTGAACAGGGGCCATAGAGTTTGCAGATCCCCCAGGGGCTCTTCCTTGTACTGTGAGAGAACATCAGATCTGGGAGACTGTGCTTCCTGCAACTTGTCCACGAGATGTCCCAGGAGATGGGCCTGCTGTGACCTCCCAGCCCTCCCTGCTGGCTAGAAACAGGATTTCCCCTCTCCTGAGTGCTCAGATTTCTTTACAAGGGACAGATGATGGATGTTTTGTTTTCCTCTGTGATTGGAGGTAGGGTCCACTTATGAGAGAAAACCCAAGGCAATCTGTCTTTCTGAATCTGGCTATTTGGTTCACCACATTGACTTCTAGTTCCACCCACTTTTATGATTTTTTTTTTAAATAGCTGCATGAAATTCTGTTGTGTAGATGGACCTCCTTTTCTTTATCTATTTCTCAGTTGATGGGCATCTAGCTGGTTCCATCTCTTTGGTATTGTGAAGGGTGCTCCTATACACAGATACATAAGACATTTCTCTGGTGTGTATTCCCTTTGGGTGTAGCTTACTCATATGGTAACTCTATGTCCACTTGCTGGGGAAGCTCCATGTGGGTTCAGCAATGGCTATCCTAGTTTGCACACTCACCAGTGGCGAATTATGGTTCTTCCCCCTACATCTCACCAGAACTTGTTGTTGTTTGTTTTCTTGACTTGGATGAGATGGAATTTCAAATGAGTTTTAATATGCGTTGCCCTGATGGTTAAGGATGTTGAACCTTTTAGAACATATACATTGCCTGATCAGTTCATTGTCACACCCACTGACACAGCGTTTGTTGCCTGATGTATACTTGGCCAAGACTTCTTCCCATTCTGCAGGCTGTCCATTCACTCCGGTGATTGTTCTCTTGGTTTTATGGAAGCTTCTTGGTTTCATTTCAACCCTCAGGTTTATTTCTTGTACTATTAGAGTCCTGTTCATAAAATATCTCAGGAAAGAAAACTTGGATCTAATTTTGTAGCTAGTTACTGAGTGTCTGTTATATGGCAGCCAAAAAGCCCAGCCTGCTTGGGCAAGTAATTCTTGCTCAGCCTTGGGCCCACAGATTTAACAAGGACAAGGGGAAGAACGTTCTGGAAATGAGACCATATAGGACATGGGCTCTCCTTACTGTTAGAGCCATTCACCTCCAGCTTGTCTTTCAAGGACTCTAAAAGCAGGAACTTCCTTGAAGCTACTGTGCATTTCCAGAGTGTCCAGACTTCCAACTTTAGTTTGAAGTGTTTGTTCTATGACAAGCACACTAAGTAACACATGAAGTGCTGGCTTGTTTTATGTCAACTTGACACACGCTAGAGTCATTTAGAAGAGGAGGCATCAAGTAAGAAGATGCCCCTACTAGATTGGGGTATGGGCAATCCTGGGGTGCATTTTCATGATAGATGATCGACATGCAGGGCCTGGCTCTCTGAGAGTGGAGCCACCTCTGAGCTGATGGTCTTCGGCTCCGTAAGAAAGCAGGCTGAGCAAGCCACCGAGGAGTAAGCCGGTGAGCAGCACCCTTCCATGGCTTCTGCATCAGCTCCAAGTTCCTGCCTTGAATTCCTGCACTGGCTTCCCCTGATGATGTTGTTGTGGAGGTGAAATACACCTGTTCCCCCTCAGGCTGTTTTCAGTCATGCGTTTCTAACACAGCTATAGCAACAGTTAACCAGGACACATGGGAAGAGGGGCAACTGAGGGGACGAGGGGCTGTCTAGAAAGGCACTGCCAGACGAAAGAGTGCTCTGCTCTAACTAAACTGGGAGTGTTGGGGTCGTGATCTAAGCTAGGGTGGTGGGGCCGTGGGGTGTGGTTTCATAGAGAATCAAGACTCCTTTTGATTACGGCACCCAAGCCACCTGAGAAGGATGAGAAGCTCGGCTCCACAGGATGCTCAGAGTATATTACCTAGGCTTGACAGAACTTTCACCTCCTTCCTTGGAAGAAGTAGAGACCCAGAAAGGGGGAGCCTTGTTTGTTGCTCGGGTGGAACACAGTCTGGTCTTCTGACTGACCAGGGTCTTTCTCATCAAACCTTTCTGGGCCTGCTGGCCTAGAGGCCAGCACTGCCACCTTCTTGTCCTGGTCTGCAGTGGGCTTTGCTGCTACAGGCATTTGTTAGCAATGACAACCCAGTCATTATGGGGAGGTGACATCTTAATTACCAGAGATGTGACCCCCCACACACACCTCCCCACTGTCTTTGTTCAGGTTTCCCTCCATGTCTGCTTTTGCTAGGATCAGACACCTAAGGCTCCTCACAACACAGAGACGTGTTAGCGCTGGCTCAGCCGTGGAGCTGTTGGATGTGTGAGCCTGGCTCGACGACAGTTGCAGGTCCCCCAGGCCCTGGAGGCGCTCCGATCCAGCTTCTTTCTGAATCAGATAGGTTGCATGGTTCCTACCTAGAGTGGAGAGTAGTAATAATTTGCATAAGGCTTTTCTCCTTAAAGCTGATGAAGTGGGGACAAAAGCGCATTATCATGTTCTTTCCACCTTACCTAGGAATGACTGACAGATCGCAACCTGCCTATACTTAAATTGCGCAACATGGAGGAGTGTGGTGTATGTTTCCTCCTGCGGATCACGTCAATGCTCACAACCTTTGCGGGCTTCTCCACATCTCTTCCTGTGCTATAGTCTTCCCTCCCACTCCTTTCTGTTTCCCTCTCGGATGGTCAGCAAGGACCATCTGCCTCCTCTTACCCAGCCTGCATTTCCTAAGACCACAGGAAGCTGGGTTTCAGTTGCATGCACGCCCTTTTCCCATGTTGGTCTCTACTCTGTAAAGCAGCCATTTCTCTCTTTATTGCTAACGAGGTGTGGATGCCCGACGGTTTAACCACCCACCTTTAGGCAAATATTTGGATTGTTTTTAATTTGCAGCTATTAAAGTCACTAAGCATTTGAAAAGCACAAGAAAAAAGTCTTTATATCTTCACACATAGATTTCTTTTATGAGGAGCCTTGGCAGAGACCGGCTGTGTTATATATATGTACGGTAGGTCTGCCTTTGCTTTTCAGGAAGCTGCAAACTGTCTCCTAGATGGTGCACTGGCATTGCAGGTGCTCTGCCTCCTTGTCAGTTTGTCTGTGTCAGGTTTTGAAACCTGGGGACAAGTGGCCAGGTGCCTATTTTACATACCAAAGCTGGTTGAGAGCGACTGCTGGTTGCCCCTCTGGACCTCTCAGTCCCCTGTCACAGGGTCCTCCTAGCTGGCATATTCTGCTTCCTACCCTGAACTCTGCAGCTCAGGAGGCTGGGATACTCTTTTCTAAAATCCAACTATTTTGAGTACCTCCTCTTTGTACTTTGGGCCTCCTGGCCACTGTGTCTGCTTCTTCTGCTCTTCCCTCTCTTTTCTCCTCCCCATCTTCCCACAAGGCAAACTTTAGTCTGGCCATGTCCACTCTGGATTCTCCCAGATGTCCCTGCCTCTGGCTATGCTCTCCCACATATGAACAATAAAGTTTCTCCTCCACCATACCTAGGGCCAGCCATTTTCTTTCGTTTTTTTTTTTTGTTTGGTTTTTTTGTTTTTTTTGTTTTTTTTTTTTTGTTTTTTTGTTTTTTTTTTCCATTCAGTCTGTCAGGTGATCTTAGCTTCAGCCGCTTTCACCAGGATGTCCGCCTTGCAGTGTTTGGATTTCCTTCCAGGTACGTGTTGCTCGGCCCTTTTCATGAATGCACCAGCTATTTACATATTTCCTTAAATGAAGTTTCAGTTTGCATCTCTTTTGCATATCAAAAATTGCATTGGAGATACCAACAAGAAACATTGTAACCGAGTTGATAAGTACGATGCACATTCTGGTAGGAGAGCAGCAATCCTAAAGCAGGAAGTGTCTTGGGGGAGAATGATGGCTCCACCGGAAGTTAGCAGTGTGCATTGGTGGAGGGTAGACAGTGGCTTGACCAGAGGCTTGCTCACATTACATTTAGAGCTATGGGCGGTTGGATCTGCTTTTGAGACTGTGGTTTGGAGCAGATGGATGTGGTTTGTAATCCTAGGGCTTCCTGATAACTAGCTGGGCACTACTGTCTTTAAATCTGTTTTGTTTCAAAATAATTACAGAATCCACAGAAAGCTCCACAGGTAGGTCGGAGTGATAGAACACAACTGTGGTTTCACCAGTGGCTCCATCTTGCATAATTACTGGGCGGGGCGTGTGCCTGAAACTGCAGTGCTGAGCATGCAGTGCCCAGATCTTCTCTGTGGAGACCAGTGTGACCACCACTGCAACTGGGATTCAGAAGTGTTCCCTAACCACAGAGCACCTCTCCTGTGTTCTGCCTTTGCCATTGCACTGACTCCTCTCTGTTCTCCAACCAGATACTTGTGTAACACAACACACAGTGCGTGAGATGCGTTTGAGCACTTGCTGTAAAGCCCCTCAAGCCCACTGAGGATGTTAAATCCATCCCTAGGTTTCTCTTTTTCATGGCTGTGTACTATTCCATAGTATGATGGTTAGCCATTCCAACCTGTGCATTTGTTTTCTGTTGCTGTGGTAAAATACCCCAGCCAGAAATCAGGTTAAGGAAGACAGTTTATTTTGTACTGGTAGGGGTGCCATGGCAGCAAGCAGCAGGCACGCTGGTAGGAACAGGAAGCTGAGAGATCACATCTCAACCACACAAAGGAAACAGAGAGAACTGGAAGTGGGGTAAGCCTGTAAGCTCTCAAAACCTTCCCCTCATGACAGGAAGGTACTCCTCTGAAAAGTTCTATAACCTGGCACCTGGGACCAAGTGTTCACACACCTTAGCCTGCGGGGGACCAATTTCTCATTCAACCCACAATAGCTCTTTCACCCACTGAAGGGCATTCTAATTAATCTGAGGCTTGGGGATGTTAAGAATAGGGCTGATATCAGCAGTTACATTCACATGCTTTGTGTGAACATGAGGTTTCCTTTATTTTATTTTATTTTTTTTCATCTCAGACAAGTGCCCAGGACTAGAAACAGTGGGTTTTATGGCAAACATGTTTAATTTTTAAGAGACTGGCAGGATGTTTGGTAGAGTGATGACCCATTGTATACCCTCCGCACCTCCCTGACCACTCCAGGGGATACTAGTTTGCTCCCCTCAGTGGCACTGACAACTGCTGTAATAGCTCCTCTTACCACACTGCTTGTTCTGATGGAGACTTGGTCCGCCCCTCCATAGTCTGGATCTGTCTTCAGGTGCAGGTGTCCTCATGTGCCCTCCAGTGGGGAAACAGATGGATACAGTGCTGGCTTTCCTCTTCCACCACATCCAGAACTTCCCTGGACACGCATGCTCCCTCTTTGTTCTTTGCCCTGGTTCATTGTTCTGGGTGGCTAAGGAAGAAGGTATTGCATAGAGCTGTGTGTTTTTCCTTTTCTCCACAGATGAGCAAACAGCCGCAAGTGCTTTTTACACCCTGCCCCTCCCAGGTATCAGTGTACCAACATCTGTGCCTCCGGAACTGACCTGGGAAGTCTGTTTTCTCAGTGTGTTCTGGTTTGACAGTGCCAAGGGCAGCTGCCCATCTTCAGGCCCACCTTAAACCCAGTGTCGTCTACTCTTTCTGCTTCTAGGAAGATTGGCAGCTTGTGCACACTGGAGAAAGAACACAGGCTGTTAGCACTCATGTTACGAGTGTTATGTTATGGCTCAGGCACCAAGTTTGTCCTCCTGTTAACTCAGTTCATTGTCATCACAACTGTAAGATGGGCATAATGTAAATATTTGTACCCAGAGTAGCAGGTGTACAGAAAGGTTTTACAGCTAGCAAATAGGTAGCCATCGCAACCCCAGTAATGCGCAGCCGCCTTGTCCTTCTCTACCTGAGTATTAGCCAGACCCTATAGTGTGAGCACCTTGGTGCGTGTCTGAAGGGTCACAGGCCTCCTCCTAGGAGCTCACAAGGGAAGGGAATTTGCTGCCAGTTTTTTTCTGGAGCAGGAGCAGTTTGGATATTTTTTGATGGAAAACAGGGTCAATGGGAGTAAACGCATTTCCAGGGAGAATGGGAACTTCCTTGGAGACCTGACCAGACCCATTCTGTACACATGTGAGTGGAGCTTAGGTTCCAAATACCATACTCATTGGGGAGACACACACACAATTGTGTTTCTGCCACTTACTCAGCGTCCATTCATACACACCTTGGGGAGAGGCTGAAGGAGGGTGGTACAGGTCCCTGACCTTTGGAATAGCATGGTTTAGAACTTATTAGTTCTAAGATTCTCAGCCACTGGCCTGGCAGAGGTTACCTTGACTGTAGACTGCTCTCCCACCCTCCCACTTCTGCCTATCAGGAATGATGTAGACAGTCTATTCTGACCACTCTGGGTTCTGGTACCCTTCCCATTGAGGAAGGTAAGAGTAGCAGCTGTTTCATAGACAAGAGAGGAGGGCAGATTGAGGATGGTGGGGGGAGTGGCTCCAGGGGAGTGTTCACTCTTTCAAGTATTGGCTCTCCCAAGTCAAGTGTCTGATTCATGAACACCCTGGGCAGGGCTGCTGGAAGAAAACTGAATGTATGCCTCACCCTGGCCATTCAGGGAAGCATCCCTTACTCATGTAGTGGTACATCTTGGTTCTGTGAACACGTGAGCCTAGTCTGCACCCTTCCATATGCTGTCTAAAGAGAGAGACATAAATCCTAAGACCAGCAAATGTGAAGTGGCAAATTTTGTGCAGGAAACTGATGTCCTGTGAGTGAGCAGTCTCCTCAGGAGGTGCTTCTGACCTGGGGTTTAGGCTTTAGCTGTGGGCAGCAGGCAGGGTCCTGCTGATGTTCAGGAAGGTTTTGGTGCTTTGTGCTGGGGTGATGACTGTAGCCAGACCCAGTGCCTTGGCTGTTCAGGACCTCTCCCCTCAACACAGACTGCTTTACCAGGTTACCCATGTCCAGCCTTCCACCTGCTGGTACCCATGGGTAGTAGAGGACTCTGATACCGTGCCCTCGGTAGCCATCTTTTTCTGTTGTGGTGTGTGCTTATGACTGTCTTCAGCACACCGCTGAATCCAGAGAGCCACCATGATGGCTTAAATTGTAATATAAAATTTTCAAACCGCTTGACTGAGGTGTAATTAACCATCCACGAAAATAGCCCAGATTAGAAGAATGACTCAGAGAGGGCCCAGTGGGTAAAGACTTTTCCTGCCAAGCCTGAAGTGAGTCCATCCCAGGACTTACATGGTAGAAAGAGAAAACCGACTTTCACAAGTTGTCCTTTGACCTCCACACACACGTTGTGGCACATGCACTCACACATGGATTCACCAAATCAAGACATAATAAATAAATGAATGAGTGTGGGAGAGAAAGAGAGAGAAAAAATGGGAGAGAGAGTATGAGAGCGAGATATGATTTTTTTTTTTAAAGTAAATTACTGAGTTGAGCAAGCATTGCCACAATCCATTACTGGTCCAGTCATCTTTCCAAGCAATAGATAGGGATATTTTTATTCTGTGTGAGGTTAGTTCTGTGCTTCCAGCAGAAGACTCTTATTCATTAATTCATTCAGTTGTTTGCCGACAGCCTGCTGAAGCCCATGGTGGGGAAGAGACCAAAGTGCTTTGCTGCAGCTTGCCAGCCTCTTGCTGAACTCAAGTTTAACCTTGACTTGGCTCGCTGGCTCTCTGGTGTAGGGCTGGGGTAGCTGCAGGGCTGCTGTCCTTTTTTTTTTTTTTTCTGCTCCATGACTCACCTGTAGACCAGGTAGAGGCTTTGTATTTGCAGTCCCTTGAGGTGTGCTCAGTTACTGACTCTGCAGTAATCCACATCTGTAAATAGCTTGAGGCCTTGGCAGGCCCAGATGCATGATCTCTGGAGGAAGGAGATGGGGTGAGCGGACTTCAGTGTTTAGATTTGACAGGTGGAATTGAAGAATGGTCAGTCGCGTGGAGTCAAGACACTTGGCTAGTGTTAGGGGCTGTCGATTCTAAGCGTGGCACAGTTTAGTGGCTGCAGAATAAGGCATGTACTTTTGCCTGCTAGGCTGAGAAATTTCGACAGGGTAGATTAAATATAGGGATTGCTTTAAGTGTCAGAGGCATTTTTGATTCTTCAGAGCTAGTCTTAAGGGACACTTCATCTTATACAGGTAAGGCATATGACACAGAGGTTGGTTAGGAGGCTGTGGTGAGGGTCTTGAAGGTAGGTATAGTTCTGGGTTCTTCCTCTCCTCTTGGGGTGTCTGGAAACCTTGGCCTCAGAAGCTTGGAGAGAACAGGGCAAAGCTGCTGTATACCAGGTTGGGCGGGTGAAGTGGAGTCCAGTCCAGATGAGCAGAATCCTAGTCTGGTTAGGAAGGTCGTTGGCTGAAGGCTAAGGTACTGAGATGCCTCATTAGCATGGAGAGGTATTTTAGGTGCTGGGTACATGCTGGGTACATCTCTGAGGCAGGCACAAAAACAGGAAGGGAGTTAGCCTCACTCCTGGTGGTCTCAGGATGAGATTCTAATCCCAGTTCTTGAGATTTCTGGAATTTAGACACACTCAACTGTTCTATGCCAGTTCCTCTGATGATGGCATGGTCCATGTCCTACATGTAGGCAATGGGGACCAAATTTGTGCCAGTGGATGAGA
The DNA here is from genome assembly GCA_030674055.1 of Rhabdomys pumilio. Classification (NCBI taxonomy): domain Eukaryota; kingdom Metazoa; phylum Chordata; class Mammalia; order Rodentia; family Muridae; genus Rhabdomys; species Rhabdomys pumilio. The sequence continues at coordinate 8,874,873 of JANHMN010000011.1, forward strand.
GCAAAACCCTGCTAGGTGGACACAGCCAGTCTCTCCTCTGTCCCCGGTTTTCTTCAGTTCTGCTTCGGTTCTAGCTTTCTGTTGCTGCTCCTCTAGCCTGACTCTGCCTGTCCACACACACCAGTGGCTTCTCTTTCTCTCCTGCAGCCCATTTCCACGTTCAACCACTTCTCAACTTCTCTCTTATTGCCCCTCGTGTGTGTGTGTGTGTGTGTGTGTGTGTGTGTGTGTGTGTGTGTGTG
>JANHMN010000011.1:8875124-8906654 GCA_030674055.1 Rhabdomys pumilio
TGTGTGTGTGTGTGTGTGTGTGTGTGTGTGTGTGTGTGTGTGTGTGTATGGTGTTTGAATGGTGTTTGTGTGTGGTGTGTGTATATGTGTGTGTATGGTGTTTATGTATGGTGTTTGTATGAGGTGTGTGTTTATGTATGGTGTCTGTGTGTGTGTGTGTGTGTGTGTGTGTGTGCACGAGTGAGTGTGTAACTGTCTGTCCCATTGAGCAGTAATGTAGCACAGAGAGGTTTCCATGAGGAAGCTCAGCTGTACCCATACAACAGAGGTTGTGGGGTTGGGCCTGGGAAGCCGGGTCCTTGGGGTTACTGTCAAGTCCAGACAAGTTTCTGCTATCTATATAGATGCCAATCTGAGCATATGGAGCTGAGTTTCTCCTTAAACCTGATTTTCTTAAACCTAGATTTTCTTCTTGTCCTGTCCCTGTTCTGGTCCTGAAGACAGTGGATGCTGGGAGTATGCCGTAGCAAGTCCTGGTTTGTTGAGCCCTGACTCCAGAGCCGAGCTGTTTTAGAAGAAACTCCCAAAGCTTCATGGGGCTCACTCACTCTTCTCCCGTTCTTACCCAGAGACCGTCCTCCTGGGCTCCAGAGTCCAGACCACAGGTCAGACCCAACTAATGCAAGACGCCCAGGAGGCAGAGCCAGCTGTTTTGTACCCAGTTCCCCTCCCCACAACCTTGCCCTTCTCCCCAGAACTGAAGATAGATTTGACGGACAGTTGGGATCAGCTTTGCATCTGAGGATGAGAAGCCCGTTTCTGGGTGCCTGTTGTTCCCATGCATTGCCTCAGGTGAGGGGTGATGTTCTTCAAACATCACAGTCTTAAGTGAACCCTTAAACTATGTGGCATCATTCCACATCTTTCTGCTGAGGGAACTGAGGCTGAGAGTGAGCCAAGTGCTGGCTTCAGTTATGTGTCGACTTTGCCATGGGTGCTGAGCCTGGGTTTTCTCTATATATACCCCACCCTACTTCAGTTATAGGTCTTTTATGAGTGACTGCATTGCTGTCTTAGGTACAGAGACTGTATGAACAAAGGGCATGCAAGTCCTCTGAGCCTCTCACCCCACGGCACCCTTCCATGTCTTCTGTCTCAATCGACTATACTGCGGCAGTTTGCTATTGCCAAGAGGAAATCCCTGGCTCTGCTCACCACTGGGCCAGTAAGTCATAGGGCGGTATCCCCCTGCTTCTTGCCTCCACCGCGTTCCCTAGAAGCCCGCCGGAGAGGGTGTGCTCTCTCGGAATGCCTGGGCTTGTGCCCCTTCCATTGACCCCTAGCTATTTCCTCTAGCCTCCCCCCAGAGAGCCCCAAGTCCCTCTAAATAAAGGTGAGTTACTCTGGCCACCCCCACTCACAGCCCCAGGGAGAATTTTGACACAGTGTTTCCACTTGTCATTTCAGACTGTTTGCCAGAGTTTGCGGAAAAAGGCCTGTATTATTAATGCACTCACTGGGAACAGCTGCACCAGCCAGGCTGTCATGTGAGACCTCTGAAAAGGACTCAGAGAGAGGCCTAGAGATCTTCTGGATCCACTGGGTCAGAGGAAACTTGATCCTATGGAGGCTGAGAGCAGCGGGGGTGACGGGGATGTGGGGGATGGGAGGAGTAGGGGATGTGGGGGGGGGGGGCAGAAAGTATTTGGAAGCATTCTTCTGTCTCCCTTGGAGACAGAGCAGCCCTGGGCCTCTGGGCACAGACTCCACCTGCTCCCTGGTGGGGCTCTTTGAAGCCTCACCAAGATAAAAACAAAGACATCAATAATTAGTTTAGCAACAGAAAGGCGTGGCTGCTTACAGCACCCACTTTGAATGAAATTAGCTTTAGTGCTCAGAACTGGGCTCTAGGGATGTGTGTGTGTGTGTGGGGGGGGGATGCAAACCCAGGTTTGAGTTGCTCATGTTCCTTTTGGGACTTTGGTGCCTCTAGACACAACATAATGTTTCTTGGGTCGTCCCTCTAGTTGTCTCTGTTACTGAATTTTATTGTGAACTCCTGAGCCCTAACAGGCTGGGAAGAGAAACAGAGACCTTTTCTTTCCTCAAGTTCGTGTTTGGGATCTAACATGGATGAGGCTTAAATAGGTGTCAAGAAGCATACTTAACTAAGCAGTGCTGGATGAGGTCTGATCTCCATCTACTGTTCTCTCGGTCTCCCCATGTATGGTCTTTCGACCAGTCTGCCCTTTCTACAGGAGACAACTGTCTCCTCTGCTCGTCCCAGGAACTCAGCCTTTTCTTCTAGTTTAAGACCCTACAGGGGAATTCTGGATTTTTGGGATCCATTGTTTTTGTAATATGACAACCAACGTGATGGCCCCAAGTGTCCCTTTAGAATGTTCCCATCCTCTCAGAGATTACATTCTCCTTTGTGTCTCATCTCTGTCCCAATGACTAAGCCCGACATTCCTATGTAGACTTGACTGAGTTCAGCATCAGCTGGTCAGGGTGACTGGGATACTGGGTGGGGTGGGAGAGGGTGGGCCACAGCTTGCCTGCTCTTTGCCAGAATGGTACTTCACATTCCACCAAAGCTCATCACAGTTTAGACCAGTGGTTCTCAACCTTCCTGATGCAGACACCCTTCAATACAGTTTCTCATATTGTGGTGACCCCCAACCATGAGAGTATTTTCGTTGCTACCTCATAACTGTAATTTTGCTTCTGTTATGAATAGTAATATAAACGTATTTTTGAGAAAGAGGTTTGACAAAGGGGTCACGACCATGATGTCCCCTGCTTGGAATGGAGCCAGTGATTCCTGGAGCAGAGGCCTCCTCGTAGTGGATCTGAGCTTCATGTTCTCCCAGCTCCCCTAGCCCTGACCACAACAGGCCCATACATGATCCAGTCTTTGCCTTGCAGTCTGTAGCTGGCTTTCCCTTGTGCTGTTTAGTAAACTGTTCACCCTTCAAAATGGGACAAACCTTACCTCTTCTAATTTCCTCCAGCAGAAGTGGCAGCACCGCACTTCCTACTTCTTAAGGCTTCACACAGTTTTCTCACCCCAGAAAAAGACCCAAGAGGAAGGTCTTTTTCTCCCTGCCCCCATGCCTAAGCAGCGGAAGGTAGATTCTATTTCTTCTTGAATCGCCTGGACGTGGGACACATCTGTGTGAGAGAAAGAATGATTCATAAGTTGCATACTAATGTGTGAATCATGACTGGACTACTTCTATCAAAATCCTAGGCTGAGTTGTTGAGAAAGAAGGAAAACAATGGACTGCTTGATCTGAAGGCCAGACAGTACCAAAGCTTCCTCCCCACACCCTAACCCATGGTCCCCTGTGCTAAGCCTACTAAGGGTCACAGCAGGAGAGTGCAGAGACGGGGAACAAGGGTTCATAGGTCTTCCAGGAGAGGAGCCCCATGAGGCAAGGCTGAGTATAGGCTTGGAGGAAGAGTGGGAGTCCTGAGTCTTCCCCAAGGGAGTTGGGGGGAAGCCTTGCAGGGCACGATAAAGCATGGCTAGAGGAAGCTTCCTTTCCTCCTCTCGGTGCTCAGGGGCACCTTACTGGCTGGAGCCACTCCCTGAGAGCAGCCTCTGAGGAAGCAACATGAACTGTGTCCAAGGCTTAACTTGGAGCCAGTACTGCCCATATAGGCCATTCTACCTTGTTGGCGCCTGGCCCATCTACATCCCCTTACTGCTGGGGCTTATGAGAATTCCACATGTCAGTGCTTTGAATAGTTTACAGTTGGCCAGGTCTGAGTCCTGGTCTCAGACCTTCTCATGGCTAATTGGGCAGCACTGAGAAGAGCAAGCTAAAGTCCCAAGGCCCAGGGCTGCGGCTGATGCTGGTGAGAGGTTTTAGGAGCTGAGCATTGCGCAGGGTGCCTTCTAAATCTCTTATAAGCAAGTGCTGGTGACCCTGTGACGTCATGCATGCACATGTGAACTTCAGCAAAGGTAAGCTGCCGCAAAGCAATGTGAGTGAGTGACTAGGCTACAGTGTGGCCCAGCTGTGCCTCTCCTTAACTGCAAAGCCATCACTTGCCAGGTGTCTGGTCCTAAGCCTCCATGGATTTCTTGTTAAAAGGGAACCTAGCTGGGAAGGAGGGCACCCTGGTAACAGTCATATCCCAGGTTTTAGAAACACTGGTAACTTCTTGCCTGTAAAGGTGTAAGCCAGTGTGTTATGATTGAAAATAAACTTTATGGTGAAAGGATATTTGTCTTAAAATCCATCAGTCTTAGGCCTTGATCATAAAGAGGATATAGAATCTGAATTATCAAGTTGTCACTCTGAAAGTCTAAAATCCCCTATTTGTGAATACAATGAACTGTTTCCATAAACCCTATCACTTAGGATCAGGCTACCGTGATCTGGAGGTGATGATCAGGAAGCTAATTCTGCGGCCCCTGTTCTATGCACGCAGGCCAGAGTAGGCCTTTCCCCCATGAGGCTTGTCCAGGTGCCGCTCTGTGGAGCAGTGTGCTAAATAAGGGCTCCTGACATCTCTAGCAGAGAAAGAAGGTGTCAGACATTCAAAGCAAAAGGAATATAACAGTTTATTCAAGCAGCTGGGTGACACTGGAGCCAGTCGGGCAAGCACAGTGCTGATAGGTTGGGGTAGAAGACCCTCTGTGAAGATTAGCAGGAGATGTGTGATTGGTGATGTCTTTGCTTGCAGTCCAGTGTTTGCACTAAGCAGGTTTTTGGTTTGCTTACACAAGAGCTCCAGTTACAGAAGCCATAGAAGGCTTCTGGCCTCTTTGTGTTGACAGTCAGAGGCTGCAGTGAATAGTTCACTTCCCGCTGTCAGCCATTGCTTCAGATCCCCTGAATCTGTCCTGATGTGTGTAGGTTCTGAGCCTCTAGTTGAGGCCACGACACTAGCAGACTCAAGCACTTCGTTCAACTCGGTGGCTCTGACAGGCAACGCCTTTCTGACTCATCTGTGTTTTAAGATTTCAAGGGTCATCTTCTGTGTTATTCATTACAGAAGATACTTAGGGGAATTTCCCCATCAGACTCTGGAGAGGAGTTTCATCTCCTACCTTAGACCTTTTTATGATTCCAACTGCAGACTTGAGAAAAGTCGGCAAAAGCTTTCTACAGAACAGGAGCACTGCAGAAGGTCCTGTTGTAGCTAAAAGAAGCCCAGGGAAAGAGCATCCTGAGACATTTCCATCCCAAAGATCCAGGATTACCTGAGAGTTAGGACCCACTACTGATGGTGTGCTGGGCCTTTTCTCATTTAATCCTCAAAACAACGCTGTAATTCTGGTCATGGAATTCTTGTTTTAAAACAAGTAAGTTGAGACCTAGAAAAGTGACCTTGGTTGCCCTGGGCAACAGTGCGATAAATGGCCCTGGCCTTCATACTGAAGCCTCTGTGGCTCTGTGGCTTTGCTCATGTCATTTCCTGGAATGTTATCAATTCTTGTTTCTTTGAGTAAGAAGAAAACAAAGAGTTAGTTGCTCTGATTGCTATGAAGGAGTGAAGCTGGGAACAGATTGGATTTGGGGCTAGGGGTGGGGCTCCATGTTGACACTGGAAGTTCTTCCTACATTTGAAATGTGGGCAGCAGTGGTGCTGGCATGTGGTGAAATGGGGATGGCCCCCATAGGCTCATAGGGTTGGATGCTCTGTCCCCAGCTAGTGGAACTATCTGGGAAGGATTAGGAGGCGTGGTCTTGTTGGAGAGAGTGTGTCATTGGGATGGGCTTTGAGGATTTAAAAACCCTCTCCAGGCGCAGTCTAGCTGGTGCACACACTCTGCGTGCTGCCTCTGGATCAGATGTAAACTCTTAGCTACTGTTTCAGCGCCACACCCACCGGCCTGCTCCCCACTCTGATGAGTATGGACTAACCGTCTGAAATTGTAAGCAAGCCCCCAGTTGAATGCTTTCTTTTATAAGTTGCCTTGATCATAGTAATAGGACAATAACTAACACAGTGTCCAGCTATTGAGGAATATGTGCCTGCCACTGGGGTTCTGTAGCAAAGGTAATGAGGGCCAGGAATGATGGCAGCTGGGCAGAGGTAGTTCGAGGAAGGAGAAGGAGCAGGTGATCAACTTAGGCCTGGAATATACCTAAGCTCCTTAAGTCTATAAGGAGCTCATCTGAGTCTCTATGTCTGTTTAACATGCTCAAGGTATCTACTGTGGTAGATCTGATGGGTTAAAAAGACATCCCAGAGGAGTGGCACGGGAATCTGAGGACATTCTGCTCTTTGTCCACCCCATTGATCTGATACTTCCTCCCTCCTCCTTCCTCCTCCTCCCTTCTCCTTCCTCCTCCTCCCTTTTCCTTCCTCCTCCTCCCTTCTCCTTCCTCCTCCTCCCTTCTCCTTCCTCCTTCTCCCTTCTCCTTCCTCCTCCTCCCTTCTCCTTCCTCCTCCTCCCTCCTCCTTTGTCAGTGCTGTCCATCACTTTCAGTCCTGCCCATCAGACACCCAGCAGAAGGCCCTTCTTCTGGTTCAGGTGCTTTGTCTCAGGCACTCAAGGGCTCTCCCTGCAACAATTATCCCCTTTCCACGAAGCATCTCTGACTGTTAAGTTTTTTTGTGTTTCCTGCTGCTGGACTAGAGTGTTGTATAAAGTGTGTGAGTGTGTGTGTGTGTGTGTGTGTATGTGTGCATGTGTGTGGTGTGCACATGTGTGTGTATGTGTGTATGTGTGGTGTATACATGTGTGTGTGTGTATGTGGTATGCATATGTGCATGTGTGAGCACGTGTGTGTTTAACAATGAGTAAATGTACAGGTTTCCAGTTTGGACATTTTTAGAGGACTGCCTGTGGACAGTGTCTGGAGTTGGGCTACGTGGATATAGGAATCTTTATACAAGAAGTAGAGTGAAATAAACATTTCTTGGCCAACAAGTTGTTGGTCACCGTGAATGTGGTGGTGGGCAGGGAGGATGCAGGAAAAGAGTTAGAGGGACTGAAGTCATACTTGGAGGAGGGGAGGGGTCTCTAGATTTTGCAGTTTCAGTGGAACGATGTGAGTTAATTTCAGTTACTTCTGGAAGATGGGGAAGTGTGAACCATTTGGAACACGCTGTTATAGAAAAGAAATCTTTTTCTTTAGCTGTGAGGAAGTCATGGGGGACGGAATACACAGTAAACACATCGCTTGCAGACTGACTTAGGAAACTTCACGCCAGTTGTATCTGAAAATATGGCCCATGCTGAATAGTCGCTTCTCAGTTCAAGTCCCCAACACAGTGCTTGTCACACAGTAAGTCTACAAGAGGAAGTGTTGTGTTCATTAATTATGCAGAACGTAGAAGCGCGGGCCACTCTATCAGCACAACAAAACTATCTAAGGGGGAGGGCTGCTGGCTCTGCGGTGCTTTCTTGCCTTGGCAACAGTCTCCTTGCTCGGTGCCTTGTATATCTGTATGTGGTTTTACTAACTTCCTTTTTCTTTTCTCTGCATGGTGGTTTTAATTTTGAGAGAGAAATGAGCAGACAACTCACTTTCATGATGAGAACAATGTTTTATCTGAGTCCCGCAATGACTGTGAGAGACTATGACAGTCAGTTCAGAAAACTAAGGGAATAGAGTTTTCCAAACATGACAGAATTATCTTAGAACTCAGCTCAGAGGCTGCCATCAAACCAGTGACATCTTGCGGCAGGTTGAGCCACCCCTCTGGAAGGTAGATTTAGATGACCCACAATAATTAGTTTGTGATCTGATAAGAACAGTGGGAGGAAAAGACAGACAAGAATTAAAAGGAAAGTATGACTTGCAAAATATCTTAGACCCTCAGCACCTCGCTACCCCCAACAGTAAGCAATGTGCTGAGAATGCAGATCTAGTTCTCCAGTGGTAGCAAATGACACAATATTGGCAGATGTCCTGGGAAAAAGCAGAACTGTTAAGCTTCTATTCTAATCCCATTGTTTTTGCAAAAAAAAAAAAAAAAAAAAAAGACAAAGATCATCAGACTGAACAGGAAATGGTGAAAGAAAAAGGAAAAGATCAAAAGAAAACCAGACGCTAGAATTTCATGTCCCCAGACCTGCGTGCAACTTGCATCCATCCTTGCTGGTAAAGGATCTTGTGTCAGTGCCTGAAGCAGCCTACTCAAGATCACAAGGCTAACAGTAGGGAAAGTACAGGACATACCATGGAGAGAGAAACTTGAAGAATAAGTCTAGGAGACAGAGACATAGGTGCTTAACGCCAGCTGGTTTCCTATCAGCCAGCACAGCGTCTCATTCTTAGGAGACTCTTGAGAAATTTACTTATTAATAGAAGGGATTATTGGGCTCTAGGGAAAACTTCTGGGCTTTTAGTATTTATTTATTTATTTTTATGAAGCATTTTGGAAGTACTCTGGGTCTTATGGAAAATAGGCAGGGAGAGAGGAAAATACATTTTTCAAAAGAGAAATTTATAAGCCAACAATATCAAACAAATAGTTAAGATGGCCTATGTCTAATGCATGGCATGTGATAGTTTTCAATGATGATAGCTTTGTTGTTTAAGGTAGTTTATGTATTGAATAAATATATGCCCACTGACTTTCCAAATACCTAGACATGAGACAGAGGCTAATGTTGGGAAGTGCCATGACTTGTCTCTACTGAAAATATCTTTTTAGAGGTCGGGGGCAGTGGCATATACCTTTAATCTCAGCACTCGGGAGGTCTTTGTGTCCATGGCCTCAATTGCTATGTGCAGTCTAGGCAAGACTGCTGCCAGGCAAGAGGGGGCTGTGACATAGTGCAAAAGGTGCGAGCTTTGGATGCAGAATTAGTGATCAGAATCTACATGCATTTGACTTGCTGTCAGCATAATCTAGCATACTATGCTTTCAGCATAGAGATTTTACCAATTTGAGTATCTCAATGTGCTCATCAGGTAGTGCCTAGTATTTGAAAGACCAGCTAACCACAGGGCATTTGCATTTGAGTGTCTTCTCCTAGGGGACCTCAGGGATGCTCAGAACTTTCTGGTTGGCCATCAGTGCTGTTATAGCCAGGTCCAGGCACTTCTCTCACGTAATCACAGGAAACCTTTATTATCAGACTTCTTTGTAGGGATGATCTTTCTTCAGTGTGATTTAGGTACAGACTTTAGAGTGTGGTTTCCAGTCTCGGCTCTGCCTTAATTAGTTGCATGGTTCTAGAGATTAAAGAGTATAACTCATAGACTTTGCTTCTACCTTGCAGGTTCTTTAAGATGATTAGAAACAGACCATTTAGCATCATAGCACCAGTATATTATGCTATGATGCAATCAGTGGTGCTGATGTTTGGTTGATATCAAACCTAACTTCTAGCTGGGGAGAGTTCCCTGTTGAGCATTCTTGGAGGTGAGGTTTGCCAGGGATGTCTTCTCTTTCAAACCACTGCTATCCCTTCCCATGCTGTCTTAGTTAGGGTTTCCATTACTGTAAACAGACATCATGACCAAGGTAACTCTTATAAGGACCATTACCATCAAGGTGGGAAATGGCAGTCTCAGGTAGGCATGGTACAGGAGGAGCTGAGAGTTTTACATCTTCTTCTGAAGGCTGCTAGGAGAAGACTGGCTCCCACGAGGTTAGAAGGAGGGTCTCATTGTCCACCTCCACAGTGACACAGGTTCAAGGTTACATCTGCTCCAACAAGGCCACACACCCTGATAGCGCCACTCCCTGGGCCAAGCATATTTAAAACACCACACGTGTGATATCTCTTTCCTGATTTCCCCTTTAGACGAGAATTGGACAAATCATACCACTGTTCCTCTGTATCTGGAGGTTTGTCAGCCATGGGTTCAATCAGCTCTGGACAGAGAATATTTGGAAAACAATGTGTGTATTGACTGCAGTGACTACTTATACTGTATCTACAGTGACGACTTATACTGTATTACAGTGACTACTTATCCTGCATCTACACTGCGTCAGGTGCTATAAATCACCTAGATAGAACATAACAGTACGAGGGAAGACATGTTTGATTGCATGCAAGTATGCCATGTTTGATTGCATGCAAGTATGCCATTGTATATGAGGGACTGAGCGTCTGAGGGCACTGGGAACCAATTCTCTAAGGATTCCTCCCAGGGGTGACTGTATGGTTCAGATTTTGGCTTTATCCGCAAGCAGCTAGTTTTGCTATTTGTTCCAGTCACTCCCTGTTGGTCTTGCTTTGGCCCTGTTTCCATCTGGCTTGCAGAGCATCTGCAATCAGCTGGTCAGTTTCACAGTATGAGCATGAGTCACCTGGCCAGACTTCTGTCCTTTGTCATCGTTAGTAACTCAGCTATGGAAATAGTCAAGATCTTGCATTGGAACTTTCAGTTTATGACAGGGGAAACAGACAGTTCCTGCCAGCTGTCCCCTCTGTACCTGCCCTGATTGGGCTCTTCAGTGAGTCCTGATGTACTGGCTGAAGCTTGACACAAGCTTGAGTCATCAGAGAGGAAGGGGCCTCAGTTGAGTAAATGCCTCCGTGAGATCCACTGTAAGGCATTTTCTCAATTAGTGACCAGTGGGGGAAAGCCCAGGACATTGTGGATGGTGCCATCCCTGGGCTGGTGGTCCTGGGTTCTATAAGCAAGCAGGCAGAGCCATAGGAAGCAAGCCAGTAAGCAGTACCCCTCTGTGGTCTCTGCATCAGCTCCTGCCTCCAGGTTCCTGTGGTGTTTGAGTTCCTGTCCTGACCTCCTTTGATGATATGCAGTAACGTGGAAGTGTAAGTTGAATAAACCTGTTCCTTCCTGCCTTGCTTTTTGGTGATGGTGTTGCTGGCAGCAATAGAAACCCTAACTAAGACACCTGGATTTTAGGAAGTGTGACTGATTTGCTGCTGGTAGGCAACTCACTTGTGAGCATTCATTCCAAGTGTGCAAAGACCAGGGCTGAGAAGTGTGCTAAGTGTCTGAGGCTCAGAGAAGGCTCAGGAGGTTGCTGCTTTCTGACAGTTTGTGCCTGGTCAAATAGATGGACACAGAGACTGTGGGAGAGCTGCCAGGCCTGGTTTAACCTAGGATGTGTGAACATTCAGGACGGGCTTCTCATGCAGACTGGGGAATAACCTCTGAATTTCTCCTTACTCAGTCAACTGTATGGAAAGACCCCTTGATTCTTTCTTCACAACTCTAAAGGCACTTACAGATTTTTTGGGGGGGGGTTGTCTGTATAGTCTTTTAGTTTCTCCACCCAAGGGATCACTTCCTCCGTCTTCTAGGACTCATAGACAAATATAACCTGTAAGTTTTGAAGCATGGACCTCTCAGCTGATGGCCTCACCACATACTAGATATGGATGTCAGCTGCTCCAGACATTCTGTGACAGCCACCAGTCACCATGCTTTCTTTGTTCCCATAAGTCATTGCGGTAGCTGGAGGTAGCAAGTTTGTAGACAGAAGGGGGTGCACCTGACTTGGCTTTGCATCTCTCTTAGTTACTTTTATGTTGCTGTGATAAAACACCCTGACCAAAAATGCTTAAGGGGAGAAGTATATATTTTAGCTTAAAGTTGCAGAGGGGATACATTCCATCATGACGGGAAATGCCTAACGCCAGGGACATGGCTGCTTGTCAGGTTGCATTGTCCTAAAACAGAGAGGGGTGATGGAAGGATAGAAGCATGGAGAGAGGGAGAGAGAAGAGAGGGATGGAAAGAGGAGAGAGAGAGGGGGGAGAGAGGGAGACATAGAGCAGAGTGGGAGTATATGAGAGGGAGGGAGAGAGGATTGGAGGGAGGAGGGAGGGGGAGAGAGAGGAAGGGAGAGAAAGGGAAGGAGGGGGAGAGGGAGAAGAGGAGAGAGAGAAATGGAAAGGGAGGGAAGGAGGAGGGAAGGAGGGAGGGAGGGAGAAAGTGTGTGTGTGTGAGAGAGAGAGAAAGAGAAAGAGAGAGGGAGAGAGAGAGAGAGAGAGAGAGCGCGAGCGTGAGAGCATAAGCATGAAGTGGGGCCTGGCTATAAAACCTTAAAGCTCATACTCATTACCATACTTCTTCCATTAAGGGTTCACCCTCCATAGTTCCATAACCTTCCCAAAGAGCACTGTGGGCCGGGGGCCAAGTGTTCAAAGACATAAACCTATAGGGGACACTTCATCTAGAAACCACATCACTATCCTGTAATAGCAGCTGGAGCTGGAGTAGGCTTCCTCTCTTCCTTCTCAAAGGTGACAGGGCTGCAGTCTGTTGTGGTGGCAGCAGGTTCAGTGATCTGAGAGGTTCCAGATACCACTCTAGCCCTCCCCATCTCTTTCCCCTCCATCCGAATTCCCTATATGGCCAAATTCATTCTAAGGACTGGAATCCGGTGAGTCAAACCCAATCGTTTATGGCTGGGAATGTTGAGAATGTGGCTCTGTTGTGATAAACATGCATGTATAAAACTGTGGGTCCAACCCTTGCCTCACCTCTACTCCCATCAACCCCCCAAAGAGTCAAACCAAACTTTTCAGACCGCGGTGGCACCTGAGACTAGTTTCAGTATTCAACTAAAAGTATCTTTAAAAATTCTAAACATAGGACTTGACCACAAACTAAATCAAGCTTCTGAGAATCTGGGTGGGGCCTGGGGCAGTGGGCACGCCTTAGGGGACTACAAAGGCAGAGACACTCATAAGACACTGTTTTCTCTCCATCAAATGGTTCCTACAAATATGTTTCTACCCCCTACTGTAGCCCATCTTCTTTGGGTGTCTCTGTGGTAACAGTGCTGTGTCCTCATATAGAGGATGGCATCACTGAGAGAGAATTCTGGAGCTCTGATAGCCGGAGTCGCTGAGAGCCGAGTCTCTGACTGGAGATGGGATGCCTCACTGTTCCAGTTTGGGCTGTTGGCTGCCTCCATAGGCATTTGAGCAACACCTTAGGGAAGACTCCAAGAACACGTCACAAAGGAATCTGCACCCCAAACTCCTTGGGGTTTCCGTGGTCACTGCTTGACTAGCCTTTGGTCAGAACGCATCTTTTGTGGGTCTCTTCTTGTGAACAGCCAGTCTGACTCAGTTACTAAGCAGCCATTATACTCCAATAGGCCTGAGGGTTAAAGAATTTTTCTATATACTTTCTCTCCACTTCTAATCCCAGCTCTGCTATCTGTACCTTTTTCAATCTAAATGAAGTCATTTTCTATTTTCTCAGTCATATCAGCATGAAAGGAAGGTCTTAATAGGCTGAAAGGGCAGTAACAGCACAGTTTTACAGAATTGTAGGTGCTATCCCACGGTATTCCATGGTAATGGCCGCTGCATCTTAGACAATTCAGATATGTGTGTGTGTGGTATGTGTATGTGTGTGTATGTATGTGTGTATGTACCTGTGTGTCTTATGTATGTGTCTGTCTCTGTGTGTATGTGTGTGTGTATGTGTGTGTGTATGTCTTATATGTGTATGTGTGTCTCTGTGTATATGGTGTGTGTGTGTGTGTGTGTGTGTGTTACTGTTTTAGAAGACAAAAGGTGTTCAATGAAGTGACTATCTTAAAGGCTCCCTGTCTTCATACTGTGCTGAGAAGGAGAGAGTCAGGACTGAGAAGTGACTCTGATGTGTCACTTTCTGTGTGTGGCCTTTGGGAATAGCACTCATCTGTCTGGGAGCTTCAGTTTCCTCAGAGGTAGAACCGTTTGCCTGAGGGTCTCTATCGCCCAGCACTGTCCTTCGTGTAAACTCTCCTTACTGTGATGGTAATGATCTGATAATGGTAAGGGCATAATGGTAGTTACTAGTTCTCTGTTCCCATCTGGGTAGGCAGTGCTGCGTCATCAGAGTGTACCTGCCACCTGGGCCAGTCTGCACGCTCATTCTCTGCAGGTTTCTATGTGGGCATGCATGACTGTCCTCTCCAGTAATGTTGACTGTAATTCTAGAGGCCTAGTGTAGGCGCCCCTCCTCTTCTTCTATTTTTAGTTTTTAGTTTCTCCCTCTCTCCCTCTCTCCCTCTCTCCCTCTCTCCCTCTCTCCCTCTCTTCCTTTCTTTCTTTTTTTTGAAACAGGGTTTTGCTCTGCAGCCCAGGCTGGCTTTGAAATAAACTTGCTGCCCCAGCAGTTAAGAGGCTTGGGGGGCTGGGGGGGGGGCAGGGTTTATGTGGCTCCACACCTGGCAGGAACAGGATGTTTTGAGACAGGAGCTCCTACATACACCAGTTCCTCTGTGAAAATAGCTGAGGTTTGAACACGTGTCACAGGTGCTACTCCATGCTCACAGGAACTTACCATGCGAATCCCTGAGTGGGCTGTGAGGAGAGCTGGAGGAACCTGGAGAGGCACAGGCAGAGGAGATGTAGCTTCTCCATCTTCAGAAAGGACCTGAGTCCAGACAGAGCAAGCCATACGAGAGTAGCCACTGCCTCCCACACACTGGTCAGATGCCATGGACTCTGCGCTCACTTGCTAGGACCTTTGCATCCTCTTCTTTGTCAAAGTGTGTGGCCTAGAGTCTTCCCTGTTGTCTTTGCAAGTGCCTTCCACTCCTCACCCCTCTGCGCAGACCCTGCATCACAATTACTGCCTACCAACATTGCAATTTTGTTGCGAGGCCATTTCTCCAGGAGCTCCTTCAGGCCTGCCTCCTCCAGAACTGCAACATAGTTTAACCAGCTTTCTGCTTGTAGCACTGGCTGGACAGTGGGGAAGAGTGGGTAGGAAGGAGGAGATGTATTCCTGGGAGGAGATTTTTTTAAGAGACCCAAAATGTAGAAAGTATGGCCGTTTAAATGACTTTTTAATCTAGAGTCATCTGCAGTTTATCATGCAGCACCACGCGTGCAGTTTGTCATCAACAGAATAAGGTCGATGTTGCTAAATCACCTCTGAGGGGTTGAGTTGTTGGTGATGCTATTGCATTCAGCAGAGAAGAAGCCCATTGGCCGAGCAGGGGTAGTGAGTTACCCAGCTGCCCTTCAACCTATTGTTAACAATGAGACCTCAGAAGAAGCAAGGGAAGCCATTGCCTTCAAGGTCACGTGACAACGGTAAAGTGGGTCTTTGTCTAGGTCCTCTCTAAGAGATCTGGGCCTTTAGAAAACTTTTGTTTTGGAAATTAGATGACCTTTAAGGTCGCAACAGCTCAGCCATGGCAGGCCAGGGTGTTGCTGGTGCCGAATTATGAGGGCTGCCCTTGAGTTATGACTGGCTCTCCCAGAAGAGGCCCATGCAGTCCTTTCATGGAAGACCACGGCAGTCCTGTGGGGAGGCAGATCAGGAGAGCACATGCTGGTTCTGTGGACACCACCATGTTTCTGATTTGATCCTTAAGCAGTACCATGCTCAGTTGTAAGCCAAGGTAGACTTTGGAATCTCGGCATCCTGGTGCAGTGTCGTGGCTTTACAGAATTCCCCTGCAACCACGGATGTCGAGAGGACCGAGTGTGATGACATTATACTGTTAGTGTCAATGAAAAGTTCATGTTGGGTTTTTTTTCCCCATTTGTTATAAATGGTTTCCAGCTAGGTAGTGTTGATGTTAGACTAGCAGTTTCCTAGGAGGATCTAGAATTCCGTATCATAATTTGCTTATTTCTGTGGATAAATATTTAGGTTGCTTTGATATTTGACATCAGTTTTGGGTTATAGCATGTAACTGCCCACTCGTGATCCTTTTGACCTTTGAATTGTACATTATAATAAGCACCAACTGTATATTATAGCTAGTACCTAGAGAGTGCTCAGGTTTTTAGATGTTAGTTGGGTACTACTTAGCTTCCCTACCTCTGTGTGACACTTGGGCTTTATTAGCATCAAGTATGAAAACTTTATGCCACGTTTTGTCCAATTTAACTGAAGGACACGTGTCTTGCTTTGTGAGTTGTTTCCCACAATCCTTTTTAGCATCACCAGAATAACTTAAACCATTGACAGCTGAGACCACAATTAGCTGGGGGTTGCCCCTTTCTCCAAAAATAAGGCTGTTCTGATTAGACAGCCTTACCTTGCAAACTGACTATAGGGTCATCTGACTGGCAATGGTGTGACCCTAAGTGAAGCTTCAGCCTTCCACAGCTGCACAGGAATAGGACAGGACTTCATTCCAAATTCTACACAACCTTAGGGAAGGAGGGGGACTGTCTGCTTCCGTGACCCTATTGCTTATGGCTCTGACATGGGCTTTGGAGACACAGATGTATGTCTTTGGATAGATTATTGACTGTCTTTTAATTTCATGTGCCTCCTCTCTAAATAGACGTAAGAGTGGGTGTGGTAGTTCACTCCTGTAATTCCAGAACGTGGATGCTGAGGCTACGAGTTTGAGGCCAGCCTGGAATGCATGGCCAGGTTGTGTCTCAAAAATAAAACAGTAGAATAAAGACAACAGTAGTGTCTCTATGGACAGCATGGCTGGAAGGGTTTCACTGTTCATACAGAAAAGCCCTAAGAACAATACAGGCACAGGCTCCACCTCTTGTCCAGTGCTCTTTTGGGCACCATCTTTTGATTGGTGCCTGTAAGTGGGATTGTAGTGCTTGTATTTACAGAGGTGTATGAGTGGGGAACCATATTCAGAACATTTAGCACCACTCGCTGCATGCCAAGGGCCCTCGCTGAACACAACGACAGAAAGACACCCAATACACTCAGTGCTTTATAAAGAGTGTGGTGTGTTCTTCCTATACTCGACCTAAACAGTCCTACTGAGTTCGACTGTCTTTGGTGCTGTGGACTGTTTTTGAGCTCATGTTGTAGGTGTGGAGGCCACCGTAAATCAAATTGGGTGGCAAATCAAGATTTAAAAAAACAAAAAACAAAACAAAACAACAACAAAAAAAAAAAAACCAAAAACAAAGTTCCATTGAGATAGCTCTGCAAGTTTATATAGAAAGAACATCCATCCTACTTGATATGTTCCTTTGTTTGGTGACTTTCCCCACAGGCAGCTTTCAGAGAAACTGTTGTTGCGTATGGAAAATGTCATAGCTCAGCAGCACTTATCAAAGATGTCTACAAGATACGGGAACGAAGAGACTTATCTGCTCCCTTCTTCCCATGTGCCTGGCTCTTCACTTCTGGCTTGAGCTGTGCGTCCCCAGGAGCAATCCCAGGAATACCTAGACTCTATTCTAGCCCCTCCAAATGCAGGCCACCTTGCAGCTGTATTTTTCTTCCTCTTTGCTCCTCTCTCCTGGGAACAGAGATACTTGGGGATGCTGTAAACGCATGGGCTGGGTACTTGGCTGTGGGTGTTTTCTGGGCTGCATGGATGAACTTATGACTATCTGTTTGGGATATTGAATATCTGTTAGAGGATGGGTAATCATGACAAGTGGATCTGCAAAGCAAGGCCAGGGCTACGGCAGAGGCATCATCCACTTACGCTTATGGAAAATTGAACACAGTAATTATTCTGGGAAATGCCAAGGACTTTCCCCTTCACCCAACTAACCTTGTTCTCCATGAAGCACTGGCTAATCCCTTATCCCAGCTCATTCACAAACCTATGCAGCTTCTCGCCCTCAGCATCTATGTCAACAACCTCACTATACCAGTTCCCCTTGCTTGGAATTTTGGGCAAAGAAAGCTCTGGGTATGTCTGCCTCTGTTTTGTGGCTAAAAGCTTACTCTAGACACTTCATAAAAGGTATGACTGTTTCCTTCAACCTTCATGCTCTGCAGATCAGAAACAGGCCTTTCCCCCTTCTTGAATGCAGAACTAGGTAACATGAGAGTGTAGTATTTAAGCTTGATGATCAGTTTGGTTGGAAGAGGAAACACCTGGGGGATTTATGAAGCATGTGTTTTTGTTCTAGAGACAGGTCATGAGGGTTCGGTCTGACTGAGGAGATCCCTTGATGGGTTCATAAATGGTAGTATTGTAGTGAGGTGGTGGAAGGTAGAGGTAGGGCCTAGTGGGAGGAAGTGCATTGTCATGTTATGTCCTTGGGATATTTCTTGTCCTGCCTCCTACTCGTATGCCTCCTGTCTGCTTTCTGCTTATACAACATGGCCTCACACTCTTGCCATCAGGACTTTATGATTAGTCACATGGAGACATGTGAGCATGGATCAACCCGTCTGACCAAGCACATGGGAACATGTGAGCATGGATCAACCCGTCTGAAACCCTGAGGGAACATAAACATCCTTCTTGTTTCCATCGGGTATTTGGTTGCAGAGAAAAGTAACTAACTCAGGATCTGCCTCAAATTTATGTTCTGGATAGAGTGGTAAGGGATTTTCTCTGTTTTTGTGTGGCTACCTAGATACCAGGATGATTTATTAAGTCTTTTTTTCTTCTCTGAACTCCATTGGTATCATTCTAAGAAATTCTGTGAATGTATGTGTGTGGGCCTGTTCTAGAATCTGACGTTCATGGGTCTATTTCTCTGTTCTTTTCTTTTTGGTGTGGTAGTTTAATGAGAAGTCTGGTAAAACCTTTCACTCTTTCCTTAAGACTGCCACTTTGGATTTTAAAATATTTTTTCTTAGTTTAGAATTAGCTTGCTGTTGATTTCCACGAAATAGTGGTTGGGGTTTTGATTGAGCATGTATTGAAGCTATTGATCAAAATATTAAGCTAGAAACAGAATAAACGGTCTTCCACTCAACTCCCCCAGTAACTGGTTTATGCTTTTGAGAGGGTTGAAATGTCTCCAGATCTGCAGCTGGCAGGCTGGGGAAACAAGAGAGCCAACGATGAAGTTATGGTCTGTGTTAGGTCTAAGGATTGGGGATAATGACAGAGTTTCTAGACCAAATGCCAGAAGGCGTAAAACCCAGGAAGAGATGATGTTTTGGGCAAGATAAGCCCTCAGTGGCACAGCTCCAGGCAGGAGGAATTGCTTTTTGCTTGTGAGCAGGTCAACCTTTTGTCTGTATGTAGCCTTTGACTGTGTGAGGCCCTCCCACTGGGAAGGCCAATTCACTGTGCTCAGACTCCTGATGCAAAATAGTAATCTCTTGCAAACAGATATTTCCAGAGTAATGTTTGACTGGATATCTGGGTACATGTGGAATAGTTAAACTGACATAAAGCTGACCCTCATAACTATTTGGGGGGCAGTAAATTATTTTAAAAATCAAGTCTTCAAAATAATGAACACAAATATATTTCCATTGCTTTAAGCCTTTTGGTAATGACTCCCAGTGACGTTCCACAGTTTTCAGGGTGACTGCACCCATCTTTCGTCAAATTGCTTCTGCAAATTGAGACACAATAATTGTACATGGTCTTTCTCAACTGAAAATGGAGTCCAAAACGTATTTGCCAAGTTTTGTCTCATTTATTTATTTTTGATTTATTTTTGAGTAATTAAAAATATTATTTATTCACTTTACATCTAGATTGCTGCCCCCTTCTATCCCCCCTCACAAGTCTCTCTCCTAGACCCCTTCCACTTCTCTGAGAGGGTGGAGAACCCCCTGGGTTTTAGAAGGATGATTGTCAGCCTCCTGGATACCAGTGAAGTGTAGGCACAGCCTTTCAGGATGCAACTGTGAGTCATTTTTGAAGTTTTCTTTAGATCTGTGCACTGTTTTATCATTGCCAAAACATTTGTTTCCTTTGGTCCTCATAAAATCTTAAGAAGGGCTCCTTCATGCAGAGAAATGACCTTAAGGCAGAAGGCCACCTAAAGACCCTCAGAAAACACAGATATTTACATTACATTATGATTCATAACAGTAGCAACATTACACTTATGAAGTAGCAATGAAATCATTCTTGTGGTTGGGGGTCACCACATGAGGAACTATATTGAAGGGTCACAGTGTCAGGAAGGGTGAGGACTGCTGTGTAACAGGATACTTATTCTGCTACATTGTATTCGCAGTGGAGCTCAGTGATTAGGCAGCAGAAGAGGAAGTGGAGCTGGGAGAGGAAGGGGAAGGGAGACAAAGAGAAAAGAGAGGGAAGAAAAAGAGGAAGGGGAAGGGAGAAAAAGAGGAAGGGGAGGGGAAAAAGAGAGAAAGGGGAGAAAAAGAGAGGAAGGGGAGGAGAAGAAGGAGGCTATCAGCCATGGAGAACCACAGATGGGTCAAAAGCTGTCCTGGGTAGCAATTTCTAACAAAAGGTAACAACTCTAATTGTGTGGGCATCTTGTTGATTGAGCATTTCTAAATATATAAATCCTTTAGGTAATCATTAAGCTTTAAGAGTCTCATTTCTGCTGGGTACTGTGAGGATGGCAGATATTGTCTGGGGTTCAGCTGAACTTTGTGGATGCAGCATGGTGGATTGGCAGAGCCATCCCTCACACTGGCATCTTGTGGGTGCCAGGGCCTGTGCATCCAGCTAGTCAGAGCCCGGTCAGAGCCAAGGAGCAGCGGGAACATGGGAGCTGCCTGGGAACAAGCCAGACCGGGCTCCATTTTCTAAATATCTCCCCCTATACCACTGCTCCAAGGGTGTGATCTAGGATTCCTGTGAACTTTTTTTGAGAGAGGCCCTCCTTCCATCCCAAAGTCACTCTTCATGAAGATGGTCTTTTATGACTGTTACTTCTCCAAGGGACTTCTCAAAGGACTCATCCTTGTGGAGACTCCACTGCTTGGGCCTTCATAGACAATGCTGAAGGGAGAACAGAAGGCAGTGGAGAGAAAGCAGACTAAGGTATTCGATATTAAGCCCTAGAGAAAGGAGGTGAACTGGAATACTGTTGGCCCACAAGACATTTTTTTGAGTCAGACAGGGACAAAAGCTTTTTATTTGAACAGTGCTATTAGCTGTGTTATGTGTAGTGCCCCAGGGATTAGCTGACAAATACAGAAACCCTGGTTGACGTTAATAAACATTAGTTAGTGCTTGCTTTATTTCTCTGCTTCTAAGAAGTTTATCAGTAATATTTTCAAAATGACTCAAAGCTAAGAAAGGAGGTTGGTTTTTCTCCTCCTTTATGACTTTCTCCCTCTCTTCTCTTCTTCCATTAGTCAGTATGTACAGAGAGTCTCAGACCTGAGAACATGGCTGTAGATGAACTGGCATCTCTCTCTTTGAGCTTGTGACCCTCACATTTTTTTACTTTTGCTTCCACAGACAATAAGCAACATGGTTGCTTTTATTTAAAAAATGCTTTTTGATTGTTGTTTTTCAAGACAGGATCTTTCTATGTAGCTCTGGCTGTCTTGGAACTCACTCAGGAGACCAGGCTGACCTCTAACTCACAGAGATCCACCTGCCTCTGTGCTGGGACTGAAGGAGTGTGCCACTATGCTTGGCAGAAGCTTTTGTTTTTAAAGACATACACAGTGGAATATTTGTGAATGGAATAGCACATGAGATTTGTTTCAAAATAATCTAGAAGATTCAGAATTAGACAGGACTGCAAGTTAGAATGTTTGTGAGCTGCTCAATGACTTTGGTCTGTGTGACTTTTCTATGTAGCGTCCATTTATAGCCATTCTTTCATTATCTATTAGAGACAAAATTTCATGGAATACTGCTTACCCTTATGTAGCGAATTTTGATATTTAACCATATAGTTCCTTTTATTTTAATCCAACTGACTATTATACCCTTGCTTTGATTTTGAGACTGGATGTTGTCAGGATAGTGTGGTCATGGATTCCAGCTTGGCTTTGAGATCAGTAAAATGATACGTGTTTTGGAAAATGCTGCTGTAAGTGCAGAGACAAAAACACATGGACTAGGCAGTGGTCACCCATTGTCAATCGATCCTTGTGTACAGAGGGCTGTGGCAATATCTGGACAGGACAGAACTATACTCATTATAAAACAATCCTGGGTTGTGTACAGAGGGCAATGGACAGATCAGGACAGGAAGGTCACTTTCTCTGGGAAAGTCTGAGAAGTGTCCTGCCTGGAAGGGGGACATGTGGAAACATGGTGAGACAGTAAACATTTGAGATCAATGATGAAGGAGTGAGGAGGGCTGACCTCTGTCCAGGATGGTCGGAAAGTGAGGGCGGTCAGCCAGTGACCTTCTGGAGTGCACAAATAAAAATCACACCAGGCTCGATGAGACAATGTAGTCTGATGCTTAGAGACTTTGTTCTCTGTTTAGGGTTGTAGGGTAACTGGAGCAATGACCCTGTTCCACTGGACTTTTATGATAGCCATTGCCAGCTACGTATATGTAGAGTATGTTGACTGTGTGTCGTGATTTAGAATAAAGGACTCGTACCCAATTCCAGAGCACAGATCTCTTGAGCCAGTTCATAGAATCACCTTCCTCCCCTCTGCCATGGAGTTTTCCAGAAGGTCCACACAGACACTAAGTTTGAGATTTTTCATAGCAAAAATGGCTTTTGCTTTCAGCGAATTAGAGGAAGTGAACATGGGCTCCTTGCAAGCTCTTGCCCCCCTTTCCTGCACAGGGCTCCTTCTTTTGTGACATGAACTGTGATAACCTGTGAGACTCTGAGGATATGTGGAGAGATGTGCCTGCTTGGAGCAGATCTTAAAATGTACTTTCAAAGTAGCTTTGAAACTAGCAGCATTAACCACGGCCAAGTCTTAACTCCTTGAGTGGCACTTGTGACAGGCAAGTATGAACAGCATAGCCAAGGTTTTGAAATCTGAACTGATGTCAGCTGCCACTTACAAAAGGGGGAGTGGCAGTGTCAGCAGCATAATTGCCTGCCAAAACAAACAGGGCCCACATTTCCCTGAGGAATCTAACAGGACCCAGCATCTCATAACACAGTATTCAAATATCCAGGTTTATTATAATTCAGCTTGACTTCACTCAATATTAAAAAATAGCAACAAGAATATTCAAACGGTACTTAAATAGAACGATAATTAATAAGTGTGACCAAGAGATGACTCAGATGGGGTTGAGGCAGCCATTGGATTCAGTCTGGAAAGTAATGGAAAAACTGAAATTCTCAGTAGAGAAATAGAAACCAGCACAAAACAACTAGATGAAACTTTAAACCCAAACAATGACATCTGAAATAACTCATCCACCGGGTGGTCGGCTTAGCTGCAGAATAGATGACAGAAGAGTCAGTGAACTTGAAGGCAGATGGATAGAATTCATACAGTATGGAAAACAGAAAAATAATGTGGGAAAACCAGCGTGTCATAGGATTACATCAGTAGGTTGGATGTTTGTGTTGTTGGAATCCCTCCTAGAAGATGAATATAAAGATACCGGTGTATGGGAAGTACTTGAAGAATGGCTACAATTGTCCCAATGTAGAAATAAAATTTCAAATTGTAGAATCTTTGTAATTTCAGACAGGGTGAAGTCAGCGAGAGGTGCTTGGCTGCTTTAGAATCAAGGCTGGCTATTTGGTGTCTGCTTCTTCCAGGTGGCTCGTCTGGTCTGAGAGTCTTCTCTGCCACTTGGCTTGTGTGAGAGTGACCTGACTGGTACTGTTTACTCTTGGGGTTGGGGTGGGGAAGGGCCTAGTAAATCTTATCAGTTTCAGGGACTTCCTGAGCCTATTTTAAGTTGTTTACCTTCTGTCATAAGGCAGCTTCTCTAAAGGATAGAAAGTTTCAGTCTTTTAATTTTGAAAGAAACTGCTACACAGCACCAAGGCTCTCTGCTGTCAGCTCGCCTGCTCTTAAGTCCAAAGGGAGTGAGGGGAAGTTGGAACTCATGGAACGGAAAGAGAGAAGTGACAATAATAGCTGATGTGTTCACTAGTAAACACATACAAAAGTAAACAAAATGCCTGTGATCTCATGTACATACGAGTGACCACGGAAGAGTGCCAATATTTCTGGATGCATACCCTCTGATTCATTTTTCTCAGTGAATAGACGTATCTATCTGCTGTCTCCTGAGCCTCTGCTTACTCCTCCTTTCCTCTTTTCCGCTCTCTGCTGCCTTTTCTTCTTCCTCTTACCTCTTCTTCCTTTTAAATTTATTTATTTTTTTATTTTTATTGTTATGTGTGTATTTGCCTATCTATATGTATAGGCCATGTGTACAGTGCCAGCAAAGGCCAAAGCCAGCATGGAGCTGGGGTGACAGGTGGTGGTGAGCCACCTGATGTAGGTAGGGACTGAACCCAGGTCCTCTGCAGGAGCAGAGTGCTCTTAGCTGATGACCCACCTCCCCAACACTTTTCTTCCTTTTTTTCCCCTTTCACATACAATAATAGAGTTTTGTGAGTTCTTCTCATTAATTTACACTATATTTGGGGCATTTTCCTATTTTGTTTAAAAAAAAAAACCCATTAATGCTTTAAAGAATTAGCTTGAAGATGGTATGCTATTATATTTTTAAAGGGGCCATTCTGACATTTATGAGTATGGTAACACTGTGCCAGGATTAGCTCAGTTTGCCTGGGGCGGGTAGTTCTGAGGGACAGACTGACCATGAGTGGGCACCAGGTATGCTGCCTTTTTATACATGCATCATTTTCATTAAATTAATCTCTAAAGACTCTTTAAATGTGATTTTTAATTTTTAAAATCCTATTACACTTGTGGATATTATCTGTTTAATTATTCTCTTGTTGAATGGGTAGTTTCAGATTTTAAGTAAACTGGGGTAAAAAAAAAAATTCGAGTCTCAGAACTCTTGTCATTTTCCTTTGTATAGGAGAATTACCAGGCAGATGGATATGTGAAATGCTTGGATGTACTTTGAAAAGTCACCTTTCAGAGTTGCTTGCTGTTTCCCCAATACCCAGCATAGTTCTAAGACATGCATAAGCGGTGGGCAGAGTCTCGTGCAGGAGCCACCATGGTTGCTGGAGCCCTGGCTTCCCTCTTGCAGAGAAGGCTCCTGCAGGAATCTCTGCTGGGTATCAGATAACTGTTTCCTCACCTCTCAGTCTTCACCATCTGGCAGGCCACAACTTTCCTTCCCTACTGGGCATTGAGGCAGCAATTAACAAAAGCCTGAAAATCCATGTTGGTCAATTAGATGGCCTGGGAGCTAATTCTGATTGCTGATAGTTCTTATGGTGAGTGGCACATCCTTCACAATAATTGGTGTGGAAGACTGAGTGAGCTTTCAGGTGAATTTGCTTGCCTTATTTACTAGAGCAAGGTTCAGCTCCAAAACACAGTTTTTGCAGGGCAACTTAGCCAAACCAAAGTCCCTATTTCAGTCTGTGGGTTTCCTCTGGCCTCACTCTTCTGTGTACAGGCTCAATGCTTCAAGGGAGATGTATTTCTGTTATAGACACACACCTATAGGTTGGGAACACTGAAAATACAAAATGGGGGCCATTACGGCTCGTAAACTGCTTGCAGACCAAGAGACTTCTTGGTGGGGACCATGGACATCCTTGAGATGATCTGGATATCAGGTAAGTGGTGGAGCTGGCAAGCCTTAACAACACTGCCCTGCATACTCCTGGAATCAGGACTGAGTGGCTGGCCTCAGGCTGCTTGGTTTCTCTCCAGATCAGTTCAGTGACACCTCGTTTTTTTTTCTGGGCATGCTCCTGGACAGGAGCTTGAAGGAAGTGGGGGATGGTGAAGGTATGGCTGACTTGGTTTCTAAGTGGAGGAAAAATCCAAGGTGAGTTGGGTGTTGTAAGGACTTGAGTAGACTGTCTTTTCCTGTCCTGAGTGGTGCCCTCCTGTTCCGTGCAATGTGACGTGGATGCAGAAATAGGGTGAAAGAGCCCACACTCTCATGGTTATGGGAGAAATGACTATCCCAGTTCACAATTTCCCAGCATCTCCAGCGCTATGGAAGGAGCCCCCTAGAGCTGTGTGCTAACTAGACAGAGCATTGTCTATGCTTTTTCTGTGGCTCCACAGAGAGAATAAACTAACAGCACTGCCTTGGAGAAATTTACCGTAACACAGATTTTTCCATGTCTGTCTGATAAACTCTGGTATCTTGTTTCCTCTGCATTTCACCATAATTCTGTGACTATGAGAATTATTACTGTTTTGGCTTTGTGTATGTGCATTTGAGAAAGAGAGTGAGAGAACAGAGAGTGAGAGACAGACTTACTACATGAGCCAAGGCTGGCTTTGAACTCACGATTCTCTTGCTCAGCTCCCTAGGTTGGAATTACAGGAAAAAGACATGGTTTTCACTATGTTGCAGACTTCCTGGACTTCAGTGAACCTCCTGCCCCAATTTTTTGAGTACCTGGGAGCATAGGCATGCGTCATGGCTCTTAGCTCTGAGATAGGAATCACAAATCCTTTTTTTCTCTCTCAAAGAAGCAGACACAGTGTGGTGAGTTCCAAGGAGAATGAGGATGCAGTGATTTGACTTAATAACCAACACACTCTCCCTATGTGCACTGTTTGTGGTTATTCTATAGTTCACCTTTCTGTTGGCTTCAGTGTTGTCCCTCTGCCCCCTGAGGGGTTCTCATTCTTATTCCCTTTGCCACAGGGTGGTTTTTTGAAACAGGAAAGATTTAAAGGGGGCAAATACTGGTTTTGTTTAGATCCTGGGTTAAACCAAAGGCAAATATTGACTCAGGGCCCTCCCAGAAGTGCCATCTCATCTTGGAAAGGAAGACTTTTGCATCCCACAGCACCTGAGCTGGGCTTCAGGCTCCTGTCACTGCTCTCTCTACCCTTTGGGAGTCCAAGTACACATATTTTACAGCAGGGAAAATAAGTCCTGGAGTGGTCCTTTTATTCACCTAAGATGCCCCACATATCGAATAGTAAAGCAGGAATCCGAATCTAGTGTCATCTGTGTCTAGGGTGTGGTTCCAATGACATTTATCACAAATCCCCCAGCTTGGGTCTTGTCAAGGGCTCCCTGTTTTCTGTCTTGGGCTTAATCTCATCAGTTGATGGGTCAGCACCAGGTTTCCATGTGATGTGTGGCAGAGACAAATCCAGCCGATGGCATGCCGATGTCACAGGGTGAATGTGGAGAATCCCACAAATCTCCTGAATTTCCTTAAAAACAAACAAAAACCTTTACAAAATGTTCTTCTGACGTTCCTCAGCTTCACCCTCTTTACATCTAGAATGTTGGAACAGTAGGCTTATTGTTGGCATGCATGAGAGAGTTAATCTTGAAATCTCTGAGAACCTCAGGTCAGCTTTACCTGGATGATCTGATGGTGTTATGTATGCCTCAGGTGAGGTGTTCTGGCTAACAGACAACAGAGCCCTGTGTATTGTCCCAGTGCACCTAATGTCTTCTTTGTATGCAGTCAGGCATAACTGCAAAGTTAGATCTGTGGAATGAAATCACTGGATACAAGGAAGTTACAGAGATCTTGGAACACTGGGTGCGACAGTGTGAGCTCCCTATGTACTAAGGTGGAGTATTTATTGTACTGGCTAGTTTTATGTCATCACAAGCCAGAATTATTTTGGAAGAGGAAACCTTCATGGGTATAATTCCCCATAAGATCTGCATGTAGGGGGGAAAAATCTGCCTGTAGGCAAGTCTTCAGTACATTTTCTTAATTAGTGATTGATGTGGGAGGCCCAGCTCATTGTGAGTGGTGCCACCCCTGAATAGTGGTTCTGGGGTGTATAAGAAAATAAGCTGAGGGGGCTGGTGAAATGGCTCAGTGGTTAAGAGCACTGACTGCTCTTCCGGTGGTCATGAGTTCAAATCCCAGCAACCATATGGTGGCTCACAACCATCCATAATGAAATCTGATGCCCTCTTATGGTGTAATAAATTAAATAATAAATAAATAAAAATCTTTGGGCTGGAGTGAGCAGGGCCAGAGTGAGAGGGAGAAGGGAAGGGGGTGGGGGGAGAAAGTGAGCTGAGAAAACCAAGAGGAGCAACTCTGTAATCAGGACAGGAGCATCTCTGTATCAGTTCCTGCCTCCAGGTTCCTGCCTTGAGTTCCTGCCTGACTTCCCTCAGTGATAGACTATTAAACTTAAATAAACCCTTTGCTTCCCAAGATGCTTTGGTCATGGTGTTTCATCAGAGCAATAGAAACCCTGACTAAGACAGAAACTGGCACCAGGTCCTGGGGGAATTGTTGAGACAGGCTTGACCAGGTGTTTTGGGAAGAATTGTAATGGCATTTAAACTTTGGGCTTGGAAAAGCTGTTGAGCTTAGTGGGGTGTCCTGTGGGAGTCTGGAAGAAAAGAGTGTTGAGAGAAATGCAGATGATGGAGACCCAGCTTTCTGAAGCTTCTGAGGGAAGTTTAGGACTCTATGAGTGAGTCTTATACAATGGACACTGAGTTATTTACTCTGTCAGTTTGGTTCTGCTTTGTTTCAGATTGTGACTGTGCCCTGGTTTTTTCTTTCTGGCGAAAAAAGTATTCAATTTAGTTTTGATTTTACAGAAGTCCACAGTTAAAGAGACTGAGATTTTATAAGCAGGTTATTTTAGAGATTTTGAGTGGTTTAAAGACTGAGCTTTTAAAGTATCTAAAGTAAAACAAAACAAAACAAAACAAAGCTATGCATCTCCTCTGTGCAATGGAGAAATGGGCTAATGGATTGAATAGATCTCAAAAAAACAAATCAGAGTAAATGGCCAATAATGGCTATCATTGAGGAAAGGATGTGGAGAAACATCCTTTAGGAGACCTGCTCCTCTGCTGGTGTGATACGATTGGTGCAGCCACTACAGAAATGAATGTGGAGGTTCCTGAAAGGACACAAATAGAACTCCTGTATTGACTCAGCTCTACTGCACCTGGGTGTAGACCCAATGGCTGCAAAGTCATCACGTGTAGTCAGCCTTCGACCCTGTGGCTAAGACATGAAGCCAACCTAAGCATCCATCTGCAGACGAGTGGATAAAGAAAACTCGATAGCTAGTAGATTCTTATTCAGTTGTAAAGGATTGTGTCATTACTGCAAAATGGGAAAATCTCTGATTGCTACGTTAGAAGAAATAAGCCTGGCCCTGACCAACTTCATTCTTCTCTTATAAACAGATGCTAGTTTTAACTGTGCTTGTGTGCTTGCTTGGGTGCTTGTGTGCGCTGCAAGTAGGGAGAGAACAGGGAGAGAGAAGGACAAGATCTAGACGGGGGTGAAACAAGGCCAGTATGTAGGGAGAGAAAGTGGACCAGAAAGAAAATGTCATGTCAAACCCATTTATTTATATGCTCACTTCCCAAATCATTAAAAAGAATAAATATAAAATGCTCCACTAAATAAAACAGCATTACAAAATAGTATTAAATTATTTAATGAATTCGGAAGATGTTCACTGAAAGTTACATGAAAATGGCAGTTAATAAAATGGTTATATAAAAAAGAAAGAAAGAAAGAAAGGAAGGAAGGAAGAAACAAACAAACAAACCACATAGTGTCTTTGAGTTTAGATAATCCTGGGCTCAAGTGTTGGCTCTGCCATTTACCAGCAGAAGTCCTCAAGGTCCTCAAGGTCCTTGAATTCAGCAACTTGACCTTTAAAACAGACTGAAAGGCCAACTTCTCAGTCCTGTGGTGAGGAAGGACTGCTCTGTGCTGTGTAGATTTTGAAGAAGCTGCCTCCATTGTGTTTGGGTGACTAGAGTTGATTGCTCATCTGCTCTTCATTCCACCGGGAACCCTCTTCTTTCAGACTGCACGGCCCCTCCTTGTCCCTCCTTCCAGTCTATGATGGTTTGAAGGCCTCTCACACACTCAGTTTATTGTCCACCCAGCTCATTTCTGTCTCTCTACCCTCTGCAATGTCTTGCAAAGACGTTTTCTCTTTCCAAAGTGCCCCCTTCCTGCATGTGTATTTGATTGGATTCTTTATTTCCCCCTAAGTACACAGCAGGTGTTGACCACCTTCAGAATCTCCCTCCAGAGTCTCCACGGGTTGAATTGTGAGCACTGGAGTATGTTTTCCAGACTTTGGGATCCCTGCTGCCATGCTCTTAGATGGTAGGACTTAGATTTTTTTTGTAGGTATAAATACAAACCAACAATGAAAAAGCAAAACAAAACAAAGCAAAAACCACGGACAAACATATGTACAAACAAACAAACAAAAAAAAAACCCTGCTGAACTTGAAATGATTGGATATCAACTTTTCTAGGACTCAGAGCAGGGACTACAGAAACAACACCAGGCCAGAGCCATCGGTCAGAAATAGGGCACACGAGAGAGGACAAATGGTTCAGTTTTTCAGTAGAAGAGAAAAAAATAACGGAGCGGAAGCAACAGTCATAGACCAAAAGTACTGAAGACGGATATATTCTTGGAAGGATTGTGTGTGTGTGTGTGTGTGTGTGTGTGTGTGTGTGTGTGTATGTGTGTGTGCGGGTGGGGGGGAACACGTGTGTGTGTGTGTGTGCGTGCGTGTGTGTGTGCGTGTGCGTGTGTGTGTGTGCGCGTGCGCGCGCGCGCGCGCGCGCGCGCGCAGTGCAGTAATTCTGAGTCTTAAGAAAATCAGGGCCCATTCTTTGTTCTCCCAAGAATGATTCACAGCGCTAACCTATTTTAGATCCCTGTTAATGACCTTATACATTGTCCACAAAGAAGGCCTTAGGATATTTGAACTCATTTCCTCATGGAACCCCACCTGAGAAAAACTGTAGATATGCGGAACCGATAGGAAACATAAAGTCTCTAGAAGGAAAAAGATGCGATGAGACGAGAAGGAAGTGAAACACCTTCCTGCCCGGTGTGGAGATAGACATAGTTTTCTATTTTCTGAACCACAGGGGCGTGGGGTAAGCGTAGGGGGGAAGTAGAATAAAAGGTGGATGTGTTGCCTAAGAGCACGGTGTTTATTCAGCCGTCTTTATAGGCTCTTTCTGTGCCTCCTCCCCTGCTTAGTCCCTTTGATTGATGGAGCAGAATGCAGACTGGTGTTTGGTGTGGTAAGAGGGGGCAGGGGAATGCCTGCTGGGACTGGGGCATCACCTCCTCTGGGGAGTGGGTGTTACACAGAAGGAGAATTAATGTGGCGTGAAGGGGCTGCTTTTCATCAGAAACCTGTACAGTAGACCTGTACAATGAGACACTTGCTCATCTGCCCTTAGGGTACAAGGCTGAAGGTCGCAATGGCCAGGAAGGTTGTTTTATTTGTTTGTATTATCTGGCTTTGGTCAGGGATGCCAGCTTTGGGGTCAGTGCCCTTCTCCCCACAAGTTCTGTTCTTTGGGCTGTCAGACAAGCACTGTGAGAATATACTCTGTTTCTGAAGACTGTAGCACCCCTTCCATCACTGTCGGCCTGGCTGGGGAAACAGATCTCTGGTAAGATAACTTTTTAGAAGCCCCTTTATCCTCAAAGATTTGATCTGGGCAAGATCTCCTCGATTTCCTCGAGCTTAGCCTTATTCAGCTTGGCTTTGGGTAAACATTACAAAGGCTTAAACTCTAAAGGTCTCATGCCTTCCTAAAGTGACTGGCTTCTCAGATTCCTCAGCTACTGCTCAGTCACTTTCGGCTTATCACGGAACCCTTGCTAGCAAAAGAGACTTGTCAGAAGTGTTTTGGCAAAAGATTTAATCTTGATTCATTCGGGCTTCCAATTTGTGGAAATTGAGCTTGGGTGTTGGAACCAGACAGTAGAAGTGTGTTCCCAACCGCTACTGTTATTTTCTCAGGAACCAGGGTGGCTGCTGTAGTCATGAAGTGAGCCTTACCACATCAGAAAGCTCTCATGTATCATTGTCTCAACACTATGTCATTCAGTAGTTAATCACACCTGGGACAGGTGAATGTCTAAGTATGGTTTATGTCTTGCTGATGGAATGTAAGGCTCATGGAACTTGGTTCGCAGGCTGAAGGTAGTAAAAAAGACAGCTAGAAAGAGCCAGAGTTTGTTTGACTCTGGTGTTTTGAGACACATTTTCTCCAAAGTTGGGCATTGCTCTTTATTTGTGACAAAGTA
>JANHMN010000011.1:8906664-8992256 GCA_030674055.1 Rhabdomys pumilio
CTCCTGAGGAGGGGGTGACTTAAAAGATGGAGGAACTCCAGGAAGACTGTGGGTCGGGAGCTGGGTAAAGCATGTATGTCAAGAAAGAGGATATACAGGTACCCAGAGGAGTGACACTGGCTGGATAAAAGGAAGACAGGGTGTGGGCCACCTGCTGCCTCTCACAAGAGCAAGGAGAGAAAATAGAGCCAGTGCAGGAAGGGAGGGATGATATCGGGAGGAGGAGGGAGAGGGGACTTACGTTGATGTTATTTAGAACCATACAGTGCGGTAGCTTGTGTAAGGTTGTGTTTGACTTTACAGTTAGTTTTGTCAGCAAAACAGAAACAGTTATTTGTTACGACCTTTTTCTTCAAGTTTTATTCAAAGTCAAGAGCAAAAGAGTTTATGGATCAATCTTCCTTATGTAGCTTAATGTAAATGCATTTGAAATTTTTTTCCCCATTTATGCTTTATCTGTTTGTTTGTTTGTTTGGCCTGATCATCTTAAAGTAAAAACACCCACTTCATATCCAAGTAATCCCATTTCTCCTCAAAGAATTTTTTCTTGCTCTTCAAATTAAAGTTCAAATAAGGTCTCTCACATACTATTATTATATCTTTAAAGATGTTTGTGTTTCATCTATCTACTAATCTGTTGTTAAAACCAGTTCAGGTGTCATATAGAAACCTTATTTTCTGAATTAGTAGATAGAACCCTGTAAACTTCCCTATTTACTACTTAAGAATTCTCCCACCTCTTCTCCGCCCCCACCTCTGCCGTCGTATTTTCTAATAACTGGAATCGCAATTGACGCTCTGGCAACATAGAAATTGAACATTTGTGGTAAGGTTATTTATAGGTGGGGCTGTGCGCTCTGAATTGCCTTCTATGGCAGGTTGTGGGGGGTGGGGTGGAGAGTGGGTAAATGCTGTCCGTGTGCCCTAATCTTAATGATCAAGTCAAGACTCCAATGTTCGTGGGGGCTTCCTGACTCATGAGAGATGACTTGTGTTTAGTGTTTGTTTTTAAGATAGGATAGTAGCCTGTTTATGTGAAGATGAGGTAGCCTTTGAGAAGGAGGCATTTATTTCTGCTGCAGAACGTGGAGGACTTCATGGAGCTGACTCTTCAAGTAGGCAGGAGTAAGTCCAGGGGCTCGGTGTTAGCCATTGTGTGTTAGATACGGCCAGTTCATTTTTAGTAATGGGAGGAATCTGGGTGAATCCAGGTAGCGTGGGCCGTTAGTGCAGTGGAAAAAGTTCTGTACGGGAACATTCTGCTGTTCTCGTGAACAAGTTCATCAGAGTGAAAGGAGACTGGGAGGGAGGTGAAATGCAACTCCCGAAGAATGGTAGGTGAGTGCGTTTGTGGAGACGCATTGCCAGACAGTGTTAAGCATCAACTACCCATAGCCATCAGTGGTCAATCATGTGAAATGAAATCAGTAAATGAGTCTATGTGCCTGTTTGTGCATGTGTATGTGCCCATGTGTATGTGTAAGTGTATGTGGGTCTGTGTGTGTGAGTGTGTGTATGTGTGTGTGTATGTGTAAGTGTATGTGGGTTTTTCTCTCTCTCTCTCTGTATGTGTGTGTAAGTGTATGTGGGTTTCTCTTTCTCTCTCTCTCTCTATATATATATGCGTGTGTGTGTGTGTGTGTGTGTGTGTGTGTTTCTAGTTCAGCTGCAAAACTGCAGGGGTGATAGAAAATTGGATTTCTCCAGAATTGGAATTTAGCAAATTATGTGCCATGAAAATGGGTAAAGGAGCCATCCTAGGATTGACCATTGAATATAAGATGGCCAGGAGGAAGTGAGAACAGGAGGGTAGAGGGAACATCCAGAAAAGATTGTTGGGGTTGGGCAATCATCGCAATAAGTTCCAGAGGCTGATGTGGTGACTGGAAGGGGCATGTCTAAAACTGGGGTTATTGATTGAGTATATTTCTTTGGGACTAATGAAATCAGTTATTTCCTTGAGAGTGCATGGCCGGGATTACAATCAACTGTAGTAGAGAGGACTGTTGAACTGTGAGCCCAGGGAACTGGAATACTTTCTGGAGGTGAAGAAGATCACTGAGCATTGTGACAGGTATAGTGTTGAGGAAACACCAGTGAGCCAGGAGCAAAATCTTCCAGAACTGAAGGAGAGTATCTTTTTCTGGATTAGAGAGGAAATGCCCACAGCCAATGGGATGTGGAAGTCAATGGCGTAGCCCGCTTGGAGTGTTTGTTGCAGGAATAAGATGAGTTGATTCACACAAGGTCTTACTACAGCCTTTAGGTCTGTGTCCTGAGCAGGTATCAGGGGTTCTCATTCTGAGTCCACATGGTTTGGGGAGCAGCGTTTAAGGCACTAGGTGTATTTTTACAAGGAAAGCGATTGTCTTTCATGTTAAAGTCTTTCTAAACAAGAGACATGGCTGCTTGTCCAGCCACGTGTAACTAGAGGTGGCCATCTTTGCATCGTCTTGAGCAACTCACAGACTAAAGGAACATCTGCAGAGTGCAGCTCTAAAGGGGAGTCTAGCAATTGAAAGGGATGAAGCGGGGTGGGGTGGTATCAGAGTCAATGTATTCTTTAATTTAAAATGACTGAGTGAATCGGATGCTGGTGCTGCATGCCTTTTATTCACAGCACTTGGGAGGCAGAGGCAGGTGGCTCTCTTGAGTTTGAGGCCAGCCTGGTCTACAGAGTGAGTTTTAGGACAGCCAGAGCTGTACACAGAAACCCTGTTTCAAACAAAACAAAACAAAACAAAATAAATAATAATAACAATAATAATGATAATAAAATGACTGAGAATTTCTTAGTTATAGGCTGGAGTCTGACTAGACGAAAGGGATCATCAATATTTATCTGAAAGGAAGAAGTTCTTGATGTGGTTGGAACAAATCCGCCACCAGGGAAATATCACACAGTTTGAAGAGAGCTGGAATAGGCACTTTAGAATCATATTGCTTTCTATGAGAATGAGGGACTCTTGAAAGTCAAGAGTTGGTATTGGAAGGTGAAGTAGGTGTGGCTCGCATGAAAGTCTATGCAGTAGGAAAGCTAATGGCACCAAAGTGTCTGAACCATCGAGTTCCCTGGACAAATTTTCTTTTCTTCTTTGTTTCCTCATCTGTAACACTGGGATAGCATTGGTCTCCACAGCGTACAGGCAGTGATGATGTCAATGGAGTCCTGTGCATAACACTTACCGCAGAGGCCATTACAGTCCTTTGGGGCATCTCTTCTTACTTGGTATAAATAAGCCTGGGATACAGGATCAGTTATTGTCCCCACTTTCCAGTGAGTTAGTGGAGTCTTGGACTTTAAGTCAGCCAGGATCATGTGCCTGATGAGAGGCAGAACACAGGTAGGTCCCTCGAATCAGGTGGATACCAATTCACATGCTCTGAATTGGAAGCTTGCCTCTGTCATTATAGTTGATAGTTTGCCATCCTGAGCCAAGGGTCCTGATCTCAAATTTACGGCTGGCGGAAGATCACCAGACCAGCCATCTCATGATTGGCGGTGATGACCTTTGGAAGACCCTCTGGCCCATGCTAGACCTAGATAGACAGCTTCAACTTGCTCACTTTTGGAATCCGGTTAAGCATGGTTTTTAATCCTCCTGAGAGGCAAGACTTTCTGAGGACATGCAGTTGATAAGAGGAAGCAAGAGCTGGGGGTTGGTGGCTCCTTCCTTCTCGTGTCTGGGGGTTTTACTCATTAAAAAAATCTCATGTCCCAACAATTTGTGTCTTAAGAAAGAGCAGGGAACTTTCATCTGCAGGCAAGAGGTTCATCCAAGGGTCAGTGCTCTCTGAGGGGTTATGAAAGAGCATCTTTCATCAGCAATGCCTGAAATATACCGATCATTTAAAGTACTTCTTCATTCAGCAAATACTTACTGTGCTCCTACTATGTGCCCAACACTCACCTACTGTCTGGAGGTACTCACTGACAATAGCATTAAAGAAGGCTGACAAGGTCTCTTATGTGTGGAGTGGAAGGAGGCGGCAGTCAATTAATATGGATGCCCATACACTGGTAAATACTAATACCACAAAGGAAACTTGTGTATAGAGGGGGAGCGTCAGAGACCTGGCTCTCTCAGGAGGCCGCTCCAAATCCAGTTATCCTCTGAATTAGTAAAGGGAGCTCTGAACTGTTTTTTCTCTCTTCCTGAGCCCAGGACTGAACCCAGAGCTTTGGTCTTGCTAACCAAGCTCTCTACCACTGAGCTAAATCTCCAACCTTGGCCCTGGATGCTTCGGTGAAGGACAAAGGGAGGTTTTCCACATTGCTTCTGTCTTGCTCCTACTCACGAAAGACCCTGTTGTGGTCTTTGAAGGAGCATCTTCTCCATTTTGGTGACAAAGCTGGTTGTCAGGATACCACAGTAAACCCTTCAGGTATACCATCATTCTTGTTGTGGCTAGTCCTCTGTGACAGAATTGCTTACTCCTTTTTCCTGGTTGCTCATCTCCTGAGATAGGCTTCAAGGCCGGCTCGATATTATGCAGCCAGTTGATTGCATAGGATGAAGTGATTTTTCAATATTGTCCTCAACAGTTTGCCTCCCAACTATCACCACCACCACCACCACCACCATCACCACCACCACCACCACCATCACCACCACCACCACCACCACCACCACCACCACCACCACCACCACCACCACCATCATCAAATACCAGTTCCTCAGCAACTTTTCAGGCATGACACTTAAACATGCTTGGTTTGTACTTGCAATCATGTGTGTACAGATAACATGCTCTATGTTTCCATTAAAATATTTAAGTGTTTTCTTATCTATAGCAACGAAAGTTCATATGTATGTATTCATATGATTCATAATATTATTCATAGTATTCATTCAAATGGATGTAACTTCAAGGGGTATTTGGAAGTTAAGTCAATAGATTTTCACCATTATAAATAGGTGTGAAATTAAAGTCTGTTTTCTGTACATATTATTGCTTTATAGCATTCATGTTTTTTCCTCAGTAATTTCCTTTTAGTCCCCACAGTTATAGAAGGTAGGAACTCATTTCACAGGACAGGAGACTGAAATGGGTATCTCCTACTTTTTAATTGTTTATTCAGCCCTAGATTTTTGGCAGTTTGATCGATAGTCACAAGATCCTAGAGCTTGAGTAATTTCTACAAGAGGTGAAAGTATGAACTTCTCCTTCAGTTGTCTAGCAGTTTTATTGTGATCTGCCTGGCAATGTAGAATAATGTTTTGAAGATTGCTGTGTTCTGTCTAATCTGTAAGCTGTTATTTTAACGTTTTAGTTGCTTTTTGGAAGTCTCCCTTAAGATCAACCTTAAGGCTCAAGGAGGGACACATGGATCTCCCTGGGAAGAGGTTGTAGAATAGATTTTGTGGGTGGACTGTGGTCAGGGAAGGTGGGAACAGGAGGGATCAGGTGGGGAATGGGCCTGGTGGAGGAGTAAGAGAGACAGGTTGAGAGAGTATTGGGAGAGATGACTGGAATTGTGGGGCGTGTGTGTTTGTGTGTGTGTGTGTGTGTGTGTGTGTGTGTGTGTGTGTGTGTATGTAGGGTGAAGGGACTGGGAAGAGTGGCAGGAGGGGAAACTGCAGTGGAGATTTAGTGTATGAGAGAAGAATAAAAGTTTAAAAATATCAACCTTACATATCATCTGTTTCTCAACTGTTGTATTTCATTTACGATTTATCCATTCATGCCGCCTGCCTCTTGGGAGACTTTTTTTTTTCCATATTAGTTCTTTATTTTTGTTATTTTTTATTCTCTATTTTGTATATGGATGAGTGTTTAGCGTGTGTGTGTGTGTGTGTGTGTGTGTGTATCTGTGTGTGTGTCTGTGTGTATACACTATGTGTGTGCAGTACCCACAGAGGCCAAGAGAGGGTGTTAGATCCTCTGGGGATGGAGTTATAGATTGGTTCCTAGCACCCACAGGGACAAGTGCTGCTAACTGCTGACCACCTCTCCAACCTCCATATGAGCCTTGCCTTATACATTGACTCTGTTTCCCCTTTCGTTTTATTATATTTTTCATTGTATGGTAATTTAAATTTTCTTGCAATTAAAAATTTATTTAGCTTTACCTTTGATTTTTTTTTTTTTATATATAGCATCAAAACTGGAAAGAATAAATGTAGAGTGAATTCTGGTTTTGCTTTTTAAAACATTATATATGTTATGCTAACTATATAAAGCTTGGCTTTTAATTTTTTCTGGGCTGGAGATCAAGCCCAGGAACATGTGCTTACCATACAGTTACTCTACCACTGAGGTATATCCCATGTTTTTGTTTGTTTGTTTGTTTGTTTTGGTTTTAGTCTCAAAGAGCAATTCTTGTCTAATGTAGACATTGTTCGTTGCATCTCTAGAAAGTCAAGGATAGAGCTGTCCCTCATTCTATTACCCTAGGTACCATTTTTCTCCTAGTACTTTTTCTTCTTAAAGTTTTTTTTATTTTTGAATTTAAGTAGTTCTGTAACCCATGTTAAAAATATATCTGGAGTTTTTTAGGTGTTGGGCAGTGAACTGTTATGCTATTTATTCTTTAGGAGAGATTAATCATCTGTTCCTTCCCAGATGGTTCTGAAATACCCACCTCCTCTTTCTAGAACACTCTTATCTGTCATGAATTTTTCTCTAGGCTCTCTGGATTGTTCATAGATCTTGAGTATTTCATGTGTGATTGGCCTTTAGTTCTTCCTGGGATATGCCCACACTTACAAAAGCACCCCCTCCATCCTGTTAATGTTTAACGCCACTCTGCCAGAAAAATAGTCTAACCTCCTCTTTTATTTGTATTTCAGATGGTTTTTGATCATCCTGAGAAAAATGAGCCTTGGCCTCCAGACCTAGTAAAGTAAACCTCTTTCCCATGGAGAATAGTGCTGGCTCCTGAGGACCTGGAGGGCCTGCAGCCCCAGAGGGATTCACCAGAAGCAGGTAAGAAATTTCTAGAGACTTGAAAAAATAGAGGGAGACATTCCTGAGTAAAAACATAGGGGCCCCGGACTGTACTGGCAAGGGCTCGGCTATTCACTGTCTCACCTCAGCCTTCCTGCTTTCTCTCTGCCTTCTTTTTCTAGTCTTCTAAATGCTTGTTTAGTGAGAACCAAGAAGGTGTGGAGGGCAGGCTTGCTGTCTCAATAAGCTGCAGATAGAAAGTCTGAATTGTTCTATAATTGATAGCCTTTAATGAGAATGTTTATATGCCTTTGACATTTGACATTACATCTGACATTAAACATTGCCTCAAGGAGTAGGAGGGCTGAACTCCTTATTTACAGAGGCTCTCCTTAGTGCCTGTCTAGTGTTGGCTTGGTCTCCATGGGTGGTAATGTACATGATTGCAATATTCTTTTTCTAGAAGTTTCCTTCAGGTATTACATTCATTGATACAGTTTCTTCGGCTTCATAATCCCTTCCTGAGCCTAACCATGTTCCAGGTTCGGTTCTGGGGCCAATTTTTTTTGTTATAAAGAAAGGATACAAGGAAGGATTTTCCTTTGGCATAAGGGCTAGGCACAAAACCCAAGCTTTGTAAATACTGGTTGCTAACAAGATTGGTAAAAGTCAAGGGCAGAGAATGCATCAGTTACAAAGCCTGGAAGCTTACAATATGTCTGGTGATAGGAAAATTCACAGGTCGCTTCTCTTTTCCCTGTGATGGTATTAGGTGAGTCTTCCATGTCTGTCTTGCTCAAAGAACTAGGTAGGTGAGAATAGGCCCTTCAGCTCTGAGTGGCTGTGCCTGAAACCCCAGCTGGTCTTAGGTGATGACAATATGGAGGAACCACATAAGCACTGATGGAAGGTTCCAGATGAGTGTATGAAGGCCATTGTATTATTCAGGGTTCTCTAAAGTGACAGGACTTTATGGAATGAATCTCTTCTATGTATGTATAAAAAGGGAATGACTTACAGGCTGCAATTCAACTAATCCATCCATAGCCAACTGTGAATGGAAAATCCAAGAATCTAGTAGTTGCTCCGTCTCCAAAGCTGAGTGTCTCAGCTGGTCTTCTGTATATGTTGGAATCCCTCAGAAGTAGGCTCCAATGCCAAAGAAGGATTCGATCACAGGCGTGCCCTCCATTTCTGGGTTGTACTTAATTCCAGATATAGTCAAGTTGACAACCATGAATGTCCATCATAGCCATGAAAACCCAGGCCAGCTGAAGGCTCTGAGACTGTCAGTGAGGTCATCTGTGGAAGCTGCTTTTTCCTAAGCATCCCAGGAAAAACAGTGCCAATCTTCTTTGAGGTGTCATTCTTGTAACAGTGAAGTGGCACCTTTGCTGTCATTTCCTCTCCCTTAGAATTGTAAGTCACATTCTAGCTTGTCATTTCTACATCACTCACTCAAGTTCAGAATTGCATGTGTTTTTCAGACCTGCACATGGAGCTTATGGAAACTTCCCTGTTTATTTCAAAGCACCATAC
This sequence comes from Rhabdomys pumilio, assembly GCA_030674055.1. NCBI lineage: Eukaryota > Metazoa > Chordata > Mammalia > Rodentia > Muridae > Rhabdomys > Rhabdomys pumilio. Next base: position 8,915,095 of record JANHMN010000011.1, read on the forward strand.
TAGTTATTGTAACACTTAAGAGCCCCTGGTAAATGATGCCAACCCATCATAGCTGGTGGAGGACACTCTGCTCTGACCAGGAGTTTCATCTCTGGACACTCTGATTTCTAAGTTCTGATGGTCAACACTTACTGCTTACTGATCCTGATTAAAATTTCTGTCCTTCAGTGCAAAGAGTATAAACCAGTGTTTTTTCAATCTTCCTAATGCTGCGACCCTTTAATACAGTTCCTCAGGTTGTGGTGACCCCCCAACCATAATATTATTTCATTGCTACTTCATAACTGTGATTTTGCTACTGTTAAAAATCGTAGTGTAAATATCTGATATTCAGGATATCTGATACGACATGACCCTCAGAGGGGCTGAGACTCACAGGTGAGAACCACTGCTATAAACCTTCAGATACAGACTAACCCGGCTTGGTATCCTGGTTCCACACGGGTGGTCTGGTGAGCCAGTGGTCAGTGGTATTGACTTGTCTGGGGAAATTTAATTCATTTGTTCTCCAGTAACCTCTCCACCTCCCATTTTATGATGTTGAATCTGAATTCTTGTCTATTTTTTTATGTCTCATCACTTCCAAAATACCATCCATTCCATTTTCAGTCACCCACGTCACTCCCGACATGGCTGTCTTGTCAAAGGGCTGTTCTCCTTTCCCTGCGCACAACACCCCGGCCTTTGCTTTTACACAGTTCTAGCCGGTTAGCACACCCTTTTATTTAACACTCCCAGCTCGGCACAGATAACTGTTGTGCAGGTGCTCAGGGGCAGGCATTTTCACTTGTTCAAAGTCAGCAAGGATGGAATCAAGATCCAAGGTTTTATGAATTTCCGGTCTAGAACACTGATTTATCTCAAACATCCTCAGGAACAAGTTTGGTAGGAAAACACTTCAGACTCACAGGGTAAGCAAAGCCCCAGGGGCAATTGCTTTGACTCATCCTGGTGCGTAAACTCGGAAGAGGAAAGAATTTAGTGTTTTCCAAAGGACACACACCTTATTTGAGTACAGAGTGTTTCTGTCTTCTGCTTAGTTACACAGTGGATTCTGAGAAAGCAAATCTATGAAGAGCCCAGATATGAAGGGGCCATCCTAGCTATCTTACCAAGATTTTCTATCGTCTGTCATAAAATGATCTAGCTTCTCAGGTACACTGAATGGTGGACTGTGGGGCTAACTTTTGATCTAGAAGTCCCGGATCATAGCATTCACAGAACTGGATTACAGCTGCATGGGATTTTCTCTGGCTCTTTTAACACATGTAGAATTTAAGAGACTCTGGGTTTTTGTGTATAGACCAGTCAGTCTGTTCCCCTTTTACTGTTGCTTTCAAGCCTACATGTCTTTGTTCCACAGAGAGCATGGGCTAGCGAGTGTAATGATGAGAAAGGCTCTGGTCTAGGATTCTCAAGTGAGCTAGAGTAGAGAGAGCACCAGAAGCTAACAACCATGGTGCATTCAGGGTGGAAAGATGCATAAATGTTCATGGCTTGGTAAGAGGTTCAGAGGAATGCTGCCTACATTCAAAGTCTAAACTAAGTCTTGTTTTCCTACTCTGGCTTGCTCAAGGCTGCGTCGTTGATGGGAGGCAGTCAGGGTTGGACTTCAAGCCTGCTTCTGCTAGATCTTATGCTCGATCCTTCGCTTGGCCCATCACCCCCTTGCCCTTTGGATATACACACCATCATCTTTCTTCCCCTTGCTCTGTGGTTTGTTTGTTTGTTTGTTTTTTATAGGCTTGGTTCCTGCTCCAAACAGTGGCTCTCCTGCCTGTACCATCCATTATGATTCATACCAACTTGAAGAAAAAGTTCAGCTGCTTCATCCTGGTCTTTCTCCTGTGTGCAGTCATCTGTGTGTGGAAGAAAGGGAACGATTATGAGGCTCTTACATTGCAAGCCAAGGATTTCCAGATGCCGAAGAGCCAGGAGAAAGTGGCCATGGGGCCTGCGTCCCAGGCTGTGTTCTCAAACAGCAAACAGGACCTTAAGGGAGGCATTCAAATCCTCAGTTACCCGAAGGTCACAGCCAAGGTCAAACCACAACCCTCCTACCAGGTGTGGGATAAAGACTCCACATACTCAAAAGTTAACCCCAGGCTGCTGAAGATCTGGAGGAATTATCTGAACATGAACAAATATAAAGTATCCTACAAGGGCCCAGGGCCAGGAGTCAAGTTCAGTGTAGAGGCGCTGCGTTGCCACCTTCGAGACCATGTGAACGTGTCTATGATAGAGGCCACAGATTTTCCCTTCAATACCACTGAATGGGAGGGTTACCTGCCCAAGGAGAACTTTAGAACCAAGGCTGGCCCTTGGCACAGGTGTGCTGTCGTCTCTTCTGCGGGATCTCTGAAAAACTCCCAGCTGGGTCGAGAGATTGGTATGTGCCTTTGTCGAGGTTTCTATCGCTGCAACAATAACATCTCCAAAAAAGGAAGTTGGGGAGGAAAGGGTATATTTGGCTTACACTTTTACATTGTTCATAACTGAAAAAGGTTAGGACAGGAACACAAACTGGTCTGGAACCTGGAGGCAGGAGCCGATGAGATGAGCAGAGGTCATGGAGGAGTACTGCTTCCTGACTTGCTCAGCCTGCTTTGTTATAGAACCCAGGACTATCAACCCAGGAGTGGCCCCACTCACAATGGGCAGGGCCTCCCCCATTGGTCACTAATTGAAATTGTTTTGCAGTTATAAGTGCCCTGCAGCTGAATCTCAGGGTGACAATTCCTCCTTCCTCTCGTGACTCTAGCTCGAGTCAACTTGACTCACAAAACCAGCTAGGACAGTATACCAGAGCTATTCTCTGAGCGGCTAATGGTCCTAGGATTGACTGGGGAATTTCAAGGTCCTACAACAAGAACCCAAGCATAGCTTAATGGACTGGAAGAGTTGTCTCATTGCCCTAGTACAATGTTTTCAGATGTCTTTCTTGAAGTGAAAAGGATAAAAAGACGGGACATAGGCTTAAGTGTTTTTTTTTTTCTTTTAATATAATTTTAAGAATTGATTCTTTGAGAAGTTCACACACACACACACACACACACACACACACACACACGCACACGCACATGCGCGCGCGCGCACACACACACACACACACACACACACACACAGAGTATATTTTAACAGTATTCAATACACTTCCTCCTTCTCCCTCCTAGATTTTTCCATCACCTCTCCTTTCCAACTTCATGTCTTTTTTTTTAATAACCTACTGTGTCAGATTGAAGCTGCCTGTATGAACATGACTGTGCATGCACAGTATTCCGCTGTAACACGATCAACCTACCAGGTCCCACAGTCCTAAAGAAAACTAGCTCCTTCACCCAGAAGCCATCCAGTGTTAATGGCTCCTCATCTGTTCGTCCCTCACTCACACTGAGTTGAGGTTATTCAGATTATGTAGGTCTTGGGTGCTGTGCCTACAGCACCTACAGCTGCTGTGCCTTCACGAGTGCAGTGACTCTGTCATCCAGAAGACACTGTTTGGTCCCAATTCGCCATTGCTGCTGGTTCTTACAACCTTTCTGTTTCCTCTTCCACGGTAACTCTTGAAGGTCTACTGCATCTTTTTCCATTAGAATATCTTTCCTCCTTCCCTCCCTCCCTTCTTTTTCTCTTTTGTTTTGTTTTCTTTTTTCTAGACAGGATTTCTCTGTGCAGCCCTGAGTGTCCTTGATCTTGCTTTGTAGACCAGGCTAGCCCAGAACTCAGAGATTCACTGGCCTCTGCCTCCTGAGTGCTGGGACAAAAGTCATGTGCCACTATCGCCTGGGTAGAATTTTTTTTTAAATCTGTTTGGAATACTGGTATTCTATGGAGTATTTTATTTATGGGGGGAAAAAAAGAGAAAAAAAGGAAGGAAGAAAAGAAGAAAAAAGAGTTAGTGGTGCCAAAAGCAAACCCACTGTGGTATTTGGAAATACTTGAGGCGTAGAACTCGACTTGTTTTCACGACCTAAGCTTCTGTTTGTTTCTAGTCCTATGGAAGGTGGGCAGCTACGGGCCACAGGGGTCAGCCTTGGGCACTGGCCATCACCTTCACCTTGTATTCAGGCAGGGTCTCTTTGTTGTTTGCCATTGCTGGGTACACCAGGCTAGCCGGCCTATGAGCTTCCAGACATTCTCCCAGTCTCTGCTTCCCATCTCCTGTAGGAGTGCTGGAATTTCAGATGCAGGCCACCATGTGTGGCTTCAGGTGGGTTCTGAGAGTTCGGCTTCCTGTTCTCAAGTTTGCATTTTGCCTCTCTAATCCCAGTTCTGATACACGTGAATTCCTTTAAGTCTCACCTGATTAACTCTCAGCTTTTCTCTTAAAAATATTAATTCAGCAGTATTTGGTGTGTGTGTATGTGTTTGTGTATGTATGTGTGTGTGGTATGTGAGTATGTGTGTTATGTGTGTGCACATGTATATATGTGCTGGGTATGGGTATGGATGTCAGAAGACAACTCTGTTGAGTTGATTCTCTCCTGCCACCTTTCTGTGGATTCTGTAGCTCAAACTCAGGTTACCAGACTTTGTCAGTAGGAACTTTTACCTGCTGGGCCTTCGAAGGCACTCTAGCTGCAAATCTTAAACTGGGGCCACTTTAGGCTAACTCCAGGTGTTTCATGAATCCTTAAAGTTGCCTGCAAAGCTACCCAGACAGGTTAGGTGTTTCCAAGTTTGTCTGTGTTTTTTCTAACTGTGCCTGATCCTCAGAGTGTTAGAGGCCCCACATCAAAAGACACCAGTTTGCTATTCCTAAAACCCTTAGCAGCTCATAAAGAACCAGAGTCTGTTCATATTGGCAAACTTGCAACTGAGAGCCGACTAGCTTGTGCAGAGCCACTTCTTTTTGTTATTTTAAGAGAACTCTGGCTATAGAGAAAGCCTTGCTGTCGGGCTGAGGTTCTGGGGAGGGTGAGGTCACACACTCATTTTAATTTCCTTCTGGTGACAGCCAGGGAGAGTGCCCTGAAACCAGGCATAAGCTTTCAAAGAAGGAATGTAGGTCCAGATTGAATTCTCTAGAATAGAAGGAGGTGAGGTCACATTTTCTGTCTCCCAGTGTCAGTAGGGATTCTGATGGGCCTCACAAAATGGCCAGTCCCACCCCAGCTCTGCTTTTTATCCTTTTAGTTTCTTGGGACTATTTTTAAATTTTTCCTTTTTAGAAACTAAATGTGCTTGATTTCTGTCATACGTCATAGAATTAGTTTTCTTCCTTTCTTTGTTCCTTCTCTGCATCTGTGGTAGGATAGCGGTGTTTAGGACGGTCCATATTAGATGACCCCTGGCTCGTCCTTCTCAAGTTATTGTCCTGATAAAATTGTGTTCAGGACTAAGGCCATGGTGGTTGTTTTTCCATCTATAACAAGACATCCATAATGTCCTGTACCTCTAATCATCCCACAAACCAGACTATGGTGGCTCCATAATTAGTAGTATGCTTATGTGTATAAGCTATGTAGATAAGTCGAGGGTTTTATTTCAAACTATAGCATATTTTTTTAACATACTATCGCCAATAAGAATGATACATTGGACACTCACTGTGTGTTCAGCATAGCCGTTTTCCTCTTTTTAAATTTTAGTTTTGTATATAGGAGTTTTGCCTGCATGTATGTCTATATACTCTGAGCATGCGTAGTGCCCGTGGAGCCTAGAAGAGGGTATCAGGTCCCTGAAACTGGAGTTACAGACATAGTTGTGGGTGCTGAGAGTTGGACCTGGGGCTTCTAGAGGAGTGGCCAGTCTTCTTAACTGCTGACTCATCTCTCCAGCCCCTGTGTTCCAAAACTAATATTTTCATTCATTCTTTGAGAATTTCATACATGCACAGTCTATTTTGAGCATATTTTCTCTCTCTTTCTCTCTCTCTCTCACACACACACAGAGAAAGAGAGAGAGAAAAAGAGAGAGAGAAAGAGAGAGAGATAAAGAAAGATAGAGAACGAGCTCTTGTCCTAGATCTGCCTCTGGCGCCTCGGAACTTCTTGTGCTCTTTTTATTTTAATAACTCCTTGAATCCAGTGTGTGCTGCTCACGTACTCATGGGTGTGGGGCCATCCACTGCAGCTTGGTCTACCCTCATGGGTGTGGGGCCATCCACTGCAGCTTGGTCTACCCCTAGGGGCTACACCCTTAAAGAAAACTGACTCATTCTCCCCTTGGAGCCAACTCATTCTCTTCAGTTATGTGCCCCTCCTCCCACAAGCTGGTGCTGACTGGCTTTGTCCTGTACAGCACCTGCTGCCCTGGGCCCCTGCAGTCCCCAGGAGCTAACTGTGGAGGTCCCAGAGAATTGTACAACTGGTTGTAACCAGAAGAGGTTGAAGGTGGCCCCGTGACTCAGAAAATGCTGGTGTTAAGTTCTCTTGTGTCTCAGAATGACAATGGCCTCTGAGTGAATTTGGCTGTGTCAGTTCCTTCTTCCCCAGAGGGAAAAAAAAACCAACATTCTGAGGCAAAAGGTAGGAATGAAGGATGCATAGAGAGGATGTAGGGCCTTTTGGGTGGAGAAGGGGGAGGAGTTAAGCCAGAGATATCACTAGGAATCAGGGTGACAGGTGACAGACTACATAAAGACTTTGGATTTTGGCCTTTTTTTTTCCCCATTAATCCAGTCTTCACGCTCAGGTTTCTAGAGTTCTGCGCTGATCCGAGCCGGCCTGACTAAGTGCATCTTCATTTCCCCTGCCGTTGGACAGTGGTTCTGTGGATCATGACCCCTCAGGGTTGAGCAGCCCTTTCACAGAAGTCCCCTAAGGCCATCAAAAACCAGATATTTACATTACCATTCACGACAATAGTAAATCACAGTTAAGAAGTAGCAATGAAGATACTTTTGTGGTTGGGGGCCAGCACAACGTGAGGAATTGTATTAAAAGATCAGCATGAGGAAGGCTGAGAACGCTGCTCTGGCCAGTCCCCTGTCTAGTTGCACCATGGACCTTCTATGTTCTCTGTTTAGGAGGGACTCCCCTTGCTGTGCTTGACTGGCTTTGGGGTCTTGGCTCTGAACTATCATACTGTCAAAAGGAAAGTTCTTGAGTGTCTCTCCTGATACTAATCATAGTCTTTAATTATGCATGAATTCCTATGTATGCCTTCTTTCTCCATGCAGTAAAATACAATGGCTTGTCTTTCATTGCCTCTGGTGCCTAGCACTGTGCCTGGCACAACAGAGTCTTCAATCAGTATTTTTCTGCATGAAGAAATGATCATTTTTTTCTCACAGCATCAAGGACTCATTCAAAACTTTCTGTACTGGGGAATCTCCATTTTCCCTCCAAGCCCCTCTCCCCACTTTCCACCTGCTCCTGGTACCAGAGAGTTGACATTCTGGACTATGTGAGTGGGCATGTCCTGTCTTCTGGTTTGTCTGTACCAGGCTCAGGGGAATACAGGCTTGCCTCTGAGGAGGAGGGAACACAAGGCTCAGTTTCTCATAGTGCTTCCCCACAGGATAGCCTCTGGCTGTGGTTTTCTGGGATCAGAAGTCTCAGCTCTTATCAGGTAGAACTTTCCAACTCGGGTTTTGCTCTCTTCTTTCTTGTCTGTTCTGTTCTGTGAGATCAGTGGGTGAACCAGTCAGGAGTAGAAGATTCTCATTCTCTCTCTCTCTCTCTCTCTCTCTCTCTCTCTCTCTCTCTGCTGGCTAGATGGTAGCAGAGGCTGGGTTCCTCTCCTTCACAGTTGGTGACAGTGACCTTCCTCAGCTCAGAGTCTCTGCCCCTCCTGCTGGGGTATGCTTGGGTTTGGGGGTGGGATAGGAAGAGCTCCTTGCAGTCCTGGGTGCTGTTTTCAATACCTCAAACTGAGCCATGTACCCAGCACTCTCATGGCTCCTGGGACCCGTGGTTGGGAAGGTTGCCTATGTGCAGTTTTTGACAGGCCCATGTTTTGCCCGTGGCTTTTCACTTTTGAAGCCTGTGCCTAGTTCTGAGAAACCTATTGCAGTTCTATGTTGTGTAAGGGGTGGATCTGTGCCCTTTGCATCGTGCTGTGTGGAAACTGATGAGGTTTGGACATGCTCATCTTGTATTGTTTTCAAACCATCCCAAAGGCAGACTGTCCAGCAGTTCTGCTCTGTAGCTTCTGTGAATAAGGTATCTGGATTCCTACAGTTTAGAATAATGTTTACGAATTGAAATAAAGAGGAAGACTTTCATGGCTTAATTCTGCAGGCACCTCCCTTTATGGGTCATTTTGTATGGAGCTAAATGCTTTCTGTTCTTCCTGTCTTATCTGTGTGGCTGTTGAACAGCCCTAAAGAAATCCTCATGGACTCTAATGCAGATTTTGCTGGTGAACCCCAGCTTGTCTGAGCAAGTGGGGTTGGGGTGAGCTCTCACAGAATCTGCGAAGTTTGGGATTGGGATGGTACCTTCACATCTCACCTCCATCAGATCGATCCAAGTTAGGGTTCAGAAACTTGTGCAAATCTTGCTACTTATGCTTAAAATCAATGTAGGGACCAGGAAGTAGTTATGTGTTTTTGAGATGTTATGTCTGATCTTGGCCAGAGTTGTCTTAGGTTTTCCATTCCTGTGAACAGACACCATGACCAAGGCAACTCTTATAAGGACAACATTTAATTGGGGCTGGCTTACAGGTTCAGAGGTTCAGTCCATCAAGGTGGGTGCATGGCAACATCCAGGCAGACATGGTGTAGGAGGAGCTGAGAGTTCTACATCTTGTTCTAAAAGCAAACAGGAGAAGATTGGCTTCCTGGGAGCTGGGATGAGGGTCTTAAAGCCCATGCCCACAATGACACAAATACTCCAATAAGGCCACTCCCACTCCAAGAAGACCACCTCTCCTAATAGTGCCACTCCCTAGGCCAAGCATATACAAACATTGTACTTACTTAAAAAACAATGGAAGACCCCACAGTTTGGGAGTTGAAGTGGCACTATGACCTGTTTTATTTCTGCCATACAAGAGTTGCAACCTCCTATGAGCTTCCGGTTCCTAAATAGAACAGATATTCCAGGGCTGTCTTCAGTGACACAGTGAATCCCTTCTCTGTGCTAAGCACTGTGCATGTTACAGAGCGAGGTAATGACATTGGACATATGATACAGAATCGACACAATCTGGCAGGACTAGAAATACGTTCTACTGGTGATACCTAGTGAAAGTGTGGTTTGTTCCTTTGATAACTGAGAAAGGATTCTGCTATAAGTAGCCTGTTAGCCCTGCTCATTTTTCTGTTGTGTCTGAACATACTGGTGCCAGTGATTGGACTTCACAATTAATGGACATCATGTCTCTTGTAGTGGTCAGCGGACCCATGATCACCTTTGTGAGCTTTACTGGGCACCACATTCATGTTATAATAGTCCCTGTGCACTGTAGATTTTGATCTCCCCTCTGCCTTCCTTCTTCCTCTGTCTCTCTTCTTGCATATTGCCAGCACTCACCCCCATTTTCCATTTCCTGTGGTTTTCAGATAATCATGATGCAGTTCTGAGATTTAATGGGGCACCTACAGACAACTTCCAACAGGATGTGGGCACGAAAACTACCATTCGTCTAATGAACTCTCAGGTAAGGATTCTTTTCTGCAGATAACACATCAGAGGAAGATGACTCCAGTGTGGGTTTCAGCACTGAGTGTGTCCACATCAAAGCTGCCAGGTTGATTAAGTTTCTTGACCTCCTGAGTCCCAGATACATCCCTGAAGAAGGGACAGTGATCCCATGGCCAACCTTGTGATGCGCCTATAAAATCCTCTCCACACGAACAGTGTGTATGATGGAGCTGCCTAGGGTCTAGGGAAACAGGGTTCTGGTTTCTCTTGTAACCATGTAACTGTGCCTGTAATTTTAGACAAGGGACCAGCAGGATCCCAGGACATCCCGGGGAGAAAGAGAGGTGGTGTGATAAGTAAACAAAGATGGTCAGAGCTCGAGGTGGGCCCTAAAACATTGCCCAAGTGTGGGGCACCACCCCAGTGCCACAGGAGTCTATGGATGATATAGTAGAATCTATGCATTACTTCATGAATTTCCTAATCCTTCCCTAAAGTATTTCTGAGTAATAGACATGTTGCTTTCCCAACACTGATAGAAACATTAGATTTCTGTTTTTGCCGAAAAGCTCTGTTAAATTTAGTGAAAAAAAAAATGGATTTATGCACATAGCTCAGACTGCATGGTAGCCAGGGTCAATGGAGTGCAAGTATAGTCCCAGCCACCTGGGAGACTGAGACAGGATTAAGACTCAATATCAAGATGGATAGATAGTTAGATAGATACATAGATAAGTTCTTTACTAAGACTGCCAATCTAATAACCCCACTATTAGCAGTGATGTTTGCTCTTCTCTCAGCAGACACGGGAGCCTTATATGTTCTTCTTTGGATGTATAATCTCTCTACCATTGCAGTCTGCCTCTTAAGGCCGTAGGGCTTGGGATCGATCAGAAAAGCCCACCAGAACCTTGCTCGTGTGGTGGCTTCTTCCTTTCCTGCAGCAGAGCTCTGTGTCTTTGCTCCTTTCTCTTCCCTTTCTGACTTGCTGGAACTTCCAGCTGCTGGAACTCTGCACTTCTTCCTGTGCAGTGTTCTTTGTATCTGAGGCCCACAGTCAGAAGAAGTGGGGCCAAGGAACAGAACTGCTGTGCATGCAAACTTATTTCTCGTCCCATCCCCTTCCTATCTTTTTCTGGGGAACAGTATCTTGCAGCATTGCCCAGGCAAGCCTTGAACTCTGTTTGCCTCTTCCTCCCTCTCAAGTACTGAGAATCATCAACATGAGTCACCATGCCCAGTTTTAAACCTTCCTGTTATTATTTTAATTTAAAAACAGAAGTTACTTTCTATCCTGGCAGTATTTCCAGTGTCCTCATACTTCCAGTGTCTCTGTTACTCTGCCTCAGGGATTTGCCTTTCCTGGAGTCTTTCACTAGGACCTAAGGCTTGCAGATTAAACTAGTTTGACTTGAAAAACCCCAAGGATCTGCCTGTCTCTGCCTCCCTAGTACTGAGGTCATAAGAGTATACCATTATGCCCAGTCTTTCGTGCTAGGAATGGAAGTCACATTCTTGTGCTTTATTCATCAAGCATTTTACCAACTGAATCATCTCCCTAGTCCTGCATTTTTGGGGTTTTTAATATCACTTTCTCTAGCAATAACAGTGATAAATGTTAAAGAAATGGTTTGGTTGACAAGGTTCTCTGATGCAAGTGGCCTTGAGCTTGACGTCAAAAGTCGAAAGGGATTTGGAAAAATATTGATGGGGAGACCTGCCTGAAAGAGGGGTCAACTGGACAGAGATACACAGGAAGTGAGAGTCTCCCTGCCTTGGGATGGGCTGAAGGTTGAAGGAGGCTGGATTCATGCTGCCTGGTAGAAGAGGCGGAGGCTAGCCTTCAAGTAGCTCAGATTAACAAGTCTAGAAAATCTGGTATTTAGCTATGATCTTTTATCCCACCCTCTAAAATCTCTTCATATTTCCCATGGTTTTCTTCTCATGCACAGACACAGAAACCCTGAACTACAGAGGATAAAGCCCTACAATTCCAACTGGGGTTTATGTCAAATTTAGGTATCTGTAAAGAGATGTCAGGTAGGCATTTACCCCAATAGGGATGGAGTGTAAGCAGGTCTTAAAGGAAAAGGAGGAGCTAGGACTTATCTGCATATGTGTGGTAAGGAAACTAAGAATGTCTGGGGGCGGGGGAAGAGAATTTCAGCAAAGTGTACATCTTGTAGTCTAGGTAGAAGAAGAGGATGTCTGCTGAAAGGCATGTCTATAAGGAATGCCTGTAAGTGGACAAAGGGAAGAAGGTAATTTTAGCAATTAGAGTATCTTTCTTAAGAACACTTAAACAAGATGGTATAATTATAGTTTGGAAGCCTACAGCAGTGGCTTCCCACAGTGTTGGGATTTATTGGAAACCAGTAAATTCATTTGCTACCATGGCTCCAATGACAGTAACTTACCAGGAAGCCCCTGCTTTCCTCGGCAGCCCTAGCCAGAGCAGACATGGGTTCTTTTATTCTCATCTTAATTTTTAACATTGACTTTCTTTTCACACATTTCACATCACACAATAAATCTGTCTGTCTAGCTATCTGCCTATCTATCATCTATCTACCTATTGATCGATCAATCTATCTTCTATCATCTATCATTTGTCTGTCTGTCTATCTATCTATCATCTATCTATCTATCTATCTATCTATTAGTCAATCATCTATCCATCATTTATTTGTCTATCTATTTATCTATCTATCTATCTATCTATCTATCTATCTATCTATCCATGTGTGTATGTGACTAGGTTGAAGAGTGACTAGTTTATGAAGGTCTACGAGCTGATAGAAATGCAGAGGGCAAGATACCGACGTTAGGGTTCAGGATCAGAGCTGAGCTGTAGTCTAGTGGAGCTGTACAGGCAGAAGGGCAGGACCAGGTCAATATGAATGAATGGGTGGATGGATGGATGGGCAGGCCCGGATGGGAGAACAGAATGGTGGGTAGATGATAATTCTAGTAGACTGTATCAAAAGCAGGACTGAGCCAAGCTGAATCCTCTGGGACAGTGGCAAGTTCTGCCCGTTTGTTCCTTGACACACATACTAGGTGGTCAGCTGACAGGTTGGTGAGGATTACCGCTACTGTAGTTTTAAGTGTTTGCCTTGCTGTGATCTAGTGTATCCAGTAAGTTTTCAGGCCGGGTTTTTTTTTTCTTTCTTTTTTTTTCTTTTGCCTTTAATATGCCCATGTACCCTTCATTCTCAATTCATCCTGATAAATGGACAGGGTGGCACCCTTCTTACTCCTAGGAGTTCATCAGTCTGTGCTGTGTGAGTGATACTGGGCATGTCCACACTGGTACAGAGTCATCCTCCCTCCTCAAGATGGTGTCAAAAAAATTACTTGAGAATGGATTCTCTCCGGACAGGGCATAGCCTGATAGACCACTGTTTTGCCCAATGCCGGGTGACTTGGAGCAGGGCACAAGCATTTTTATTCTTTTCATGTTGTAGGTGAGATGGAACTTAGTAAGTTTAAAACCCAGCACAGGTGGAAGGGAAGCGTCTGGGGAGGTGCCCAGGAGAAAGCCCCCATGCTTGTCTCCCATCTAGACCGCCATTGTGACCAGTAGAGATGACACTATTTGGGGACTTGTATCGGTCTTAGGTGACTTAGAGCTTCAGGGAAAGGTTTGAGTGATAACTGTGGTTAATTTGGGTCAACCTGTGCTGTTAGCATTTAGAAGTCCCCCCTTCCCATTCTTAACCCCAGGACAGGCAACTGTGTACACAGTCCTAGATTAGAGGCCAGGTCTTGCTGATTGGTGTTTGTTATCACAGAGATAAAAGTTCTGAGTAGACGGCCAAGGTCATCATTACACTCCCTCCTCATTGTTAAAAGCAACTTCCTCTCTGGCTGAGGTGCCTGAAGAGATTTTTAAAGCCAAATCTCCCCCCTTTACCGTTTTAGGAGACAGATATTGAAAGCTAGTTCATTTAAAATAACATACGGGACATTTGACTTCATTTTTATCATTACTGCAAATACATGAGATATCCAGTTTACAAGGAGAAAACACTGGGGGCTGGAGAGGAGACTCATTGGTTAGGAGTGTGCACTGGTCCAGCAGACGACCCAAGCTGGGTCCCCAGCATCTATGCCAGATGGCTCACAACGGTCTGTAACTCCATCTTAGGAAAACCTGAGCTCTGAGGGCACCAACACCCATGTACACACACTTATATATGCAATTTAAAATGATAATAAATCTTAAAAACAAGAAAAAATTTACTTTGGCTCACAGTTAATTTGGAGCCTGTGCTGAGACGGCGCTTCATTGTTCACTCTGTGTCTGGTACTAGAGAAAGAGGAAGTCCGAGTGCCCTCGTCCAAGACATGTTCCTAACAAACAAGGGCATCTCACTGGGCTATCTCACCCTTAAATATTAGTCATAGGCAGGGAGGACTTTCTGGCATCTTGTTAGCTGACCCAGCGGAAGAGAAAAGGAGCTGGACTGGCTCATATCGGCTTTCAGCAAGCCCAGGGCTTGAAGTCATTTGGAGAAGTTTGTCCACAGTTGATTCTTAGGTGGTATCTGTCAGCAAAGTGGAAATCTGCTGAATCAGATAAAGACTAAGGATAGAAGTTAAAGTTAAAAAACTTAAATGAAAAATCTTACATTTGTAGCTTTCAGGACCCTGGTCTTGGTGGTTAAGCAGAGGAGAGGAATCCCAAGATGGGGGAGGGTGGAGGAGGGATGATATCCCCATGTCCAGAAATAGACAACTAGACTGTACTAATCTACAATCTGTTTGACCTGTGAGAGGTAGATCCGAGTCTTAACGACTTCCACAACTCCCTGAAGGTACATGAACTTTTTTTTAGTTTACAAAAAAGAGATAAAAGATTTTAGATTTAGTAGCGTTATCGTTGTTTGTAATCTATACTGAAATCCACATTGTAGAAAAAAGCAGGTAACAAATGCCTGTAAACAGCTGGAGTAGATGCATGCCCATGAGTCACAGCAAGAGCTATGGGTTTGGGTTAAAAAGTATGAACATGTTTCTCTGTCCAGAGGGCTGGATATATAGATTGATCAGAGATATTTTACCCTTGATGTGAAAAGCACCTTTAAGTCTATACTTAAAGGAGGGCCAAAGGAAATTTCATATCTGGAGCTTGTGACTGGTAGTAGTGATCAGTGCTTTTCCAGTTTGTCAGAATGACTTTGATCCATGTTAAAACTCTGAACTTCTGAAATATAACAGCAATAGCATAGAAGGGGAAAGGAATCTGAAGTAGGCCTTCAGAACTTACAGAAGTTTTTACATCCACAGAAGTTGTTTTCTTAGACTCCTGTAACTCAGATAGACTTCAAATCCCTTTCTTTCCATCTAAATCATTGGGCAGAGACATAAGTAGTTATTACTGAAAGCAGTGATGTAAAGCAAGTTCCTTTAAATAAAGGAATGGTAAAAACGTATATCTGAAACCTGTTTATCCTTTAATATAAAGCCTGTTAGGAAGACAAGCTTGTCTGCCTTTCCCAGCAGAAGACCTAGTAGCTCTAGAAAAAGCAAGGTCCGGTTTTTACATATTAAATGAATTAGCAAGGAGGCTGCCCCTTGGTGAAGGTGCTGGCTGTCAGTTGCTGCCAAATTAACAAAATTAGTTAGCTGTTGTGAGACTTTTAGCTACTTTATTTGGTTCTTTTCCCTACCACCTTCTCCAGCCTTCCAATTTCCAACACTAGGAGACATAGAAGGTTAGAACGGGAAAGGGGGTATCAACATCATTAGACTACTTCCTGCTGATCAGGGGCATCAAGTTCCTTAGGGCAATCTTTATTTTCGGGATATCTCCAGCCAGCAAACAGCAGCAGCAAGGGCAGCAGCAGCTGCCACCTCTCTTGGGGCTCTGGCATTTATATACCCTCTGAAGAGTCCTCAGAATTCCAAAGTAAACTATCTTCAGCTGGCAAAAATCACACCCCTGCTAGAGCATGAAACGAATCATAGTCAGCTGCTGTGGCAGTCTGTAGTCAAATGCTCTACCACTGAGCTATACCCCCAAATTTATCTGTCTCCTCATCGGGGAATCGAAACCCGGTCTCCTGAGTGACAGGCAGGGATACTCACCACTATACTAACTGCTGTGGCAGTCTGAAGCAGCCCCGTAGCTGGGATTGAAACAAAACACATTCACGTAACATTTCTGTGTTTTTAAAGAAGCCAAAATTCTCACTACAGAGAGCCATCAATACCATCAGAGATTTGAGAAGAATAAATTATAGCAGAAAAAATCAACCAAATGGCCTCTATTGATTAAAATGTCAGAGACTTACCAGCTATCTGGATGATTGCCCCAGTAGGCTCCAGTGGTCTTGATAGCTTTGTGGGGGTTGGGGTGGGGGCAGAGGTCTTCAGCTGTTACACAGGATAGCATTGCATATTTAGCTGCTGCACAGAACAACATAGGTCTTCTCAACTCAAAGAAATTACACAGCACACTCTTTAACCAACAGATAAAAGAAGTCACAAAGGTGTTATGGGGTGTACTTAAAGAGAGGCCCAAATAAATCAAATGGAGCCTGAATTGCTGGCAAAATGTTCTCAAACAGATTAGTGGGAAGCAGCCTTGACCTCCACTTGGTTCATGTTTTAAGGGCAAAAAACCCACAATTGCGACATATACAGAAAGGCAGTTTGGGACATCTACAGCAAACAAGTGTTATTTACTGAAGTGGAGAGATAGCAGTTAAATGGTCAGGCAGTTAACCTTTAGCTCCAGATCACATTGCATAGAAATTTATGGCTAGTACAGAAACCTGTTTTACCAAGATTATTTGAGCACTTAGTGTGCTTAGGAATACTTCCATGAGATGTGGGAACTATACTCCAGTAGCCCACAGCACAGGAAACCAGAGGATTCTTAGAAATGATTTAAGACACAATGCAGTATATAAAACTTATGAAATTCATTTAAAATACTAGTAAAAGGAAAGCTTTTACTTCTGAATTCATATATCAAAAGGTGAGAAAGAAAAGGAAAACCTCAAATTAACATAACTTTATGACACATGAAGAAATATAAGCTAAATATGAATCTAGCAGAAGGAAGGAAATAATAAATATGAGACAAGAGAAAGAGAGAGAGACACAGAGAGAGAGAGCATAATAAAAGAAAACAAGGAGCCCAAAGTTGGTTCTTTGCAAAGTTCACTGATATTGATAAATCTTGGCTCAAGGGACAAAGGCAAAAGAGAAAAGCGCCTCCCCAACCAGAGATTATAAAGGAGACATTACTACAACTCAGCAGACATTTTAGAAAAGATTATAGAAGACTATTCCATATATAACGTTACACCAACAGCACAATCTAGATGAAATGAACATATATCTAGAAACAAAACATATCCAAACCAAGCCGTAATAAAGCATAAAACCTTCAGTACTTAGAATAGTAATAAAATTGAATCAATAACTTTAAAACTTCTAGACAAGGTCCAGAACTCCATAGCTTCATGGTGAACTATATAGAATATTAAAGAAATCTTTCTAAACAACCTTTCTAAAAGCAATCTTCTTTCTCAAAATTTTTAATCAAAAAAATAAAGAGGAAGAAAGACTGTCTAACACATTCTGTGAACGTGTTGAACCAGCCGTGACACCAGAAGAAAGCTACAGATCAGTGTATCTCATGGACTGTTCAAAAGTCCTCAATAAAATGACGGCAGTCCGGATTAGATGACCTTTAAAGAGGATGGTACCCATGTCCAAGTGAGATTTATTAATGGCATGCAAGGACGGATCGGCATAAAATGTTGATGACATATATGCTAGATGAATAGAACGAGGGGAAATGATCATTTTATCTGATGGACAAAAAGTATCTAATAAAATGCAGTTCTTTTCATGATTAAAAATGCCCAATAAACCAGAAACGGAAGGAAGCCACCTGAACACAGCAGGTGACATTTATGAAAAACAGGCAAACACCATACACAATGGTGAGACATTGACCGCTCTCCATTGAAAACAGGAACAAGGCCAGGACTTCTGCTTGTGTTCTTCCTGCATAAACACCACTGAAGTCCTGACCAGAACATTTAGAAAAGAAAAGAAAAAAAAATTCCATCTGTTTACAGATGGTATTGTCTTATACATAAAAAACTAAATTTTATCCAGCCCCCACACCCCAAAAAAAAGTTCTCTTAGAACTAATAACTAATACTGTTATCTGGTAAAATAACAAAGTCCAAAGTTCACTCATAAAAAAAAAAAACAGTTGAAAAAAATTTTAAGGTTTGTTTGTTTATTATTTAATGTATATGAGTGCTCTATCTGCATATACACATATGTGCTGGAAGAGGACACCAGATCCCAGTATAGATGGTTGTGAGCCACCATGTGGTTGCCAGGATCTTAACTCAGGACCTCTAGAAGAGGAGTCAGTGCTCATATTGGCAGAGCCATCTCTCCAGTCGGAACAGTTGATTTTTTTTTTTTTTTTTTTTTTTTTTGGTTTTTTGAGTTTTTTTGAGACAGGGTTTCTTTTTGTAGCCCTGGCTGTCCTGGAAATCACTCTGTAGACCAGGCTGGCCTTGAACTTAGAGCCTCTGCCTCCCAAGTGCTGGGATCAAAGGCGTGCGCCACTACCGCCCGGCAGTTGAAGTTTTATATGACCTACTCCAACAGTGAATGTGCTGGCTAGTTTTATGTCTACTTGAGCCAAACTAAAGTTATCTGAAAGGAGGGAACTCAATTGAGAAAATATCTCCATAAGATCTGGCTGTAAGGCATTTTCTTAGTGAGTGACTAAAAGGGGAGGGGCCAGCCCATTGTGAGTGGTGCCATCCCTAGACTGATAGTCTGGGTTTCTATAAAAAAGCAGACTGAGCAAGCCATGAGGAGCAAGCCAGCGAACAGCATCCCTCCATGGACTTTGCATCAGTTCCTGCCTCCAGGTTCCTGCCCTGTTTGAGTTTCTGTTCTGACTTCCTTCTGTGATGGACTATGGTGTGGAAGTGTAAGCCAAATTAAACCCTTTCCTCTCCAGTTTCCTTTCTTTTGGTCTTGGTTTTTCATTATAGCAATAATAATCCTAACTAGGACAGTGAGGAACCTTCCCAGCCCCTCCATGGAATTTACACTCAAAAAAGGAGGAGAAGGAGGAGAAGTAGGAGGAGGAGGAAGAAGAGGAGGGGAGGAGGGGAGGAGGAGGAGGAGGAGAAAAATGTAGGCCTATGTAACATTTGTTTTTCAATTGTGTAGTGTCTTATGGTAGATTGAACACGCTATCACGTGTCTTTAGGAGCTCTGTTCTGCTGGTATTTTTAATAGCTACTAACCTTGGTGGGATAGAACGGTGTTGGAAATTGGCATGAAGATTTAAATCAGGCTGTTGTGGAGCACGTTTGTATACTGGATGGTCCTTGGTTTTCAGTTGTCTCTTACACAACTTTTATGAGAAAATTGTTCTGCTAACTGAACATCACTTTGAAGTTGCAAAAGAAAGAAAGAAAAAACAGTAAAGCCGTAAACAGCAACAAGCAAAAACTATTACATCTGCTTTGTTGACATTCTGAATGTTTCTAGGTAAATTTAAAATAATAATAATTTTTAAAAAGGACAGGAAGAGAAACTTGGCAAAGAAAGAAGTGGGCTGGGTGACATAATCCTAAGTAGCCAGTCAGAAAGCTGGGTAAGATGATCACAAGTTCGAGGTCACCCTGGGTCACTCAGAAAAACCTTGCTTCAAAAAAAGGGACAAAGTGGGGCTGGAGGCATGGCTCAGCAGTTAAGAGCACTGTCTGCTCTTCCAGAGGACCTGGGTTCAATTCCCAGCACCCATGTGGCAGCTCACAACTGTCTAGTTCCAGGGCCTCTGGCATCTTCACATAGCTCATACCTGCATGAAAAGTTCTTGGAGGAGTCGGCCACTCTAGGATAAGCCTCTGTACGGTTCCCTTAGCAGAGAGGAGGTAGCAGTCACCGATGGAGATTTTAAGTGGAAAGCTGGTTGTCAAGACCTAGGGAGGGGAAGGAATGGGACTTACTGAAGAGTGGCTACTGTGTTTCAGTTTACTAAGAGAAAACAGTCCTGGACATGGATTGTTTTACTAATTACACAAAAATGTGATTGTCTTTAATGCTACTGAGCTTGGTACTTTAAATGCCTAAAGTGTGGTTATGTTATGCATGTAGTAAAAAGTGGTGTTGTTTTTTCCTCACTGGGGGAGAAACCATCTGATAGAGAGGGACATAGAATATACTAAAACAGGACCCAACAGACAAACAGTTACTGAGACTGGCAGAGCCTCCCAGTGGAAGACCACCAGCAGGAGGAATTCCCAGGGTACCTGATAGGAAGCTGCTGGGGGTTACCCCAGGAGGCTGAGGAGGCTAGGGAAGGTCTGACAGGGTCATTGAGAAGTGTGGTGAACTGGAACCAGTAACTGTGAGAAGGGGCAGAGCTCACTGCTCTCTTCCTAGTTGGGCCTTGTTAGTTGGAGCCTCCTCCATCCTCTGTCTTTGTGGCAGAGGCTAGCACAGGGCACACCTGGATTGTGACAAAGCCACAGAAACAAACTGGTGCCTTTGTCATTAAAATGGCTTTTTATAGAAATGAGTGTCTGATACCTCAAAGTTTTGGTTCAGCTGACCCATTTGTGTCCCGGGCAGATGTGGTAAAATTCAGCTGAAAAATGGTCTGTTTAATGTAGGCCTATAGAGAGCTACTTTTAACTGTAAATTTGAGATGATTTTTCTGAGACTCAGCCTGCTGTGCTTAGAAGGGGGCCAGGACAAGAGAGTATGGTGGCTTCCTTAGAAGCATCTGGAGCCCCAGAATAGAGCCTAGTTTCTGTGCATAGCAAGAATTGTGCTGATCGGACATCCCCAGATAATCACTGGGGCTGATCCTGAAATAATGTGAGCCCCGTCTATTAAATACTGTTCAAGGTGCTTCATATCTTGCCTTTCTTGATTTTTATGACATGTGAAGCTTGATCATGATGTTATCCAAGGTCATTTAGGCTCAGGTAATTGAAGGGACAAGAGAGTGTGTTGGCTTCCTTAGAAGCACATGGAAAGTAAACTGAGCATCAAAGAACGGAAGAAACACCATAACCAAGACAAACTTAGAAAAGAAAGCATTTCATAGGGGGCTTGTTTACAATGTTGGTAGGTTAATCCATGATTACCACGAATAGCAGAATAGGGAGGCAGGCATGGTGCTGGAGGCAGGTTGTAGACAAAGAGAGAGCTCAGACCTGGTGTGGGCTTTTGGACCCTCAAATCCCACCTCCAGCAATGCACTCACCCCCTCCAACAAGGCCACACCTCCTAATCCTTCTCAAATAGTTCCACTACCTGGGGACTAAACATTCAAGCCTACTACCCTGAGGTAAAGTGGAAATGTAAACTAATTTTAATTTGTATTTTTCAGAACTTGAGAAGTTGGACACTTTGAAAAATATTTACTGGCCAATTATAATTCTTCTCCTGAAAATTCTTTTCTGTTCATTGACCTATTTAATGTTTTGCATTTCCTAGATGCTAACCCTCTGTTAGATATACAGCTGATAGATATATGTGGTATTTCTCCCATTGTATAGGCTGTTGTTTCACTTAATTAGCTGTGTCCTCAGCTGTATGAAAGCTTTTAATTTTCAGTAGTTCCCTTTTGTCAACTGTTGGGTTTATTGCCTGAATGACGACTATAGTGTTCAGGAAGTCCTTGCCTGTGTCTGTGCCTCAAAGTGTCTTTCCTTGATCTGACTCAGATTTCTGGTGTATAAGTACAGTCTCTGACCTGTCTGGAGTTGATTTTTGTACAGCATAAGAGCTAAGGGCCTACTTTCGTTCTGTTTCGTGTGGATACCCAGTGTTCCTAGTACTGTTTGGTAAAAGGAGGCTGTCTTTTGTCCAATGAATATTTTTGGCATCCTTGTCAAAAACCAGGCAGCTGTATCTGTGTTTATATCTAGATTTTATGTTCTGTTTCATTGATCCACATCTGTATCAATACAGTGCGATTACTGTTACTATGACTTAATAATACAATTTGAAAGAGGATAAGAGTATTATCTCATACCTTGATTCCCTGCCCCCTCAGGATTTCTTTGCCCGTCCAAGGTACTTCGTGCTTCCAAATGAATTCTGAAATTAATTCTATTTCCATGAAGAATGGCACTAGAAATTTGATGAGGGATGTGTTCAATTACAAGATGGCTGTTTTTACAATATTGATTTCTCCACATCATAAGTATGGGAGGTCTTCTTGTCTTTTAGCATATTCTTTTCCTCTTGAGCGGTTTAAATTAAAATTTTCATGGTCAAAGTCTTTCACTTATTTGGTTAAGTTTATTCCAATTATTATTTTTATTATTAAGATTTATTTTGTGTGTGTGTGAGAGTTACTTGCATGTGTATAGGAGTATCATATGTATGCCTTCTCCCTTTGGAGGCGGGGAGAGAAAGGGAGTCACTGCCTGGGACAGGCAGTTTTGTGAGTTGCCAAGTGAGTCCTGGAAACAGAACCCCAACCCTATGCAAAAGCAATAACTGCTCTTAACTGCTGAGCCATTTCTGTAGCTGCTGCCATGTCATCATCATCATCATCATCATCATCATCATCATCATCATCACCGGAATTGCAAATGGGATTGTCTCTCCAATTTCTTCCTCAGTGTGTTTGTTATTGATGTGTAAGAGGACCACTTAACTGGAATCCTGCTGTTTTGTTCTAACTGTTATCAGTTCTAAGACTTTTCTGTTGAAAAGATTGCGGATCCCTTCACCCCCTCCATTATAGAGTCGTATCATCTGCAAGTAGAGATATTTTGGCTTCTCCATTTTTAAATGTATATCCCTCTTACCTGCTTATCTTATTGTTCTGCCTAAGATTTCCAACACTGTATTGAATAAGAGCAGGAAGTGGATATTCTTGTCTTGCTCCTGATTTTAGTGCTAATACATTGAGTTTTCAGCCCCTTCAACAGCTGCTCCCTGGCTTTCTAAGGACACCACCTAAGTCTGGTCTCCTCATTCCCTTTACCTTGTTAATCTACTTTCCTTATTTCTTAGCTTGTACCTTTGTCATTTTGTGCCCTACTGTATTGTATCAAAGGGCTTAGGCACATAGGAGACATATAGTAAACGCCAGATGAGGTTATGTTTCTGTGTTCTCCTCACCGGAACTAAAAGCAGCCTAAAGTGAAAGGGTTAATTTTGACTCACAGTTCAGAGGAATGTGGCCCATCATAGTAGGGAAAGCACTGTGGCGGGGATGGCTCAGTCCTTGGCTGTGACCTAGAAGCAGACAGGGGAGCTGTTGGTCCTCAGCCTGCTTTCTCTAGTTCAGTCTGGCACCCTCACTCATGACATGGTATCAGCCCCATGTAGAGTGACTTTCCTCCCCAGTTAAAAGTGCCTGGAAACTCCCTCACGGACATCCAAAAACATGTATCTCTTTAAAATGCCCTGTTTCTTTCAAGCCAGTGACGTTACACCTTGACCACCCAGAAGTACAAGCTGCCAGATAATCTTCTGCTCACCCAAGGATTGGCTCCAGATTCCTTCTGTTTACTTTCACATTTTATAAAACTTTGAGCTATTACAAGACTATATTAAACAAAGAGTGTGTATGCTGTTATCCAGACTCTGTTGCGAATAGCAATTTATGGCATTTGCTATGTAGTCTGATCCTTTATCATATTTTGTTTGACTGATTTGATTTGATTTGATATTTTTAAGACAGAATCTTCCCGTGTACATAGCCCAGGCTAAACCCAAACTCAGTCTCCTCCTTCCTCGGCCTCTTGAGTACTGTAATTATCAGCATGTTGTACGTGTGATAGACATAAATCCCTGAGTACTTGGTAGGAAAGCACAGGTTCCTATTTCCTTTTAGATACTAACTCACACACAGATACTGTGTTCTGCAGCTTTGCCATTTTAATTCTGTTTAATGTAAATATGTTCAAAGCCACTTTTAGTGTTTTAACACATTTACATTTTGAAAAATTATAGTTTTTTTTAAATATTCTTACTTTGGGTTTCTCCATTGTTTCTTCAGTATTAGATTAGTTTCATGCATCCCTGAGTGGAAAGTTACATAACTGATGTTGTTGCCTGTGGGGAGGAGATGTCCCTTGTGACCACCAAGGCCAGCGAGGGGAGACAAGACAGAAATTCAGTTCTGTGTGACTCAGGAACTGGTGATGGTTCAGTCTTCAGGAGTCTGACACCAGGTAGTTTTAGGCATATTTAAGTACAACCCTCAAATTCTGTGTGTATAGCAAAGCTTAAAATCTGATTGCATGGAAACTCTTGTAGAGTGCAAGTGACATCTTGTGCAAAGATAGGCTCTACAGATTAAGGAAGCAGGTTCAAGGTAAGCAAGCGCATGATAAGAGTCTGGAGGTGGATAACGCGATAGCATAAGGTAAACGTAAGGGTTGGTGATTGGGCAGTGTGGCCTGGGCATACAGATAACACAGAGCACCAGGCGACCTCCACTATGCTCCTTCCCAGCCTTCAAGATGGAAACAGTTCTACACCTCTTCCTTTGAAGAGACAGCCCTGCATATTTAACATTCTTGCTTTCCTTATGTTTATCTGTGAGCACAAGGACCTACAGGCCTCTTACAGTTGCCCCAAAATAGCACACGATAAGGAGACTGCGTCCAGCTCCTGATTTCGTTGATTGTATTTTGATCACATAGATACAATGTTACCTGCGCTTGCACCAAATGGTCACTATTTAATTACTTCCCCCCCCCTGTGGTCCGTAAGTGACCTCTTTAATATGTGTTGTTATGTTCTGTTCATCATTATTTCTTTCTCTACTTAACATTAATAGATCACTTTTATCCAAAACTATCTTTTCTTCGACTTGTGGCAGCTCTTACCACACCCTGAGATCAACACTCAGAATCCCTCCTTCCCTCCCTCCTTTCTTCCCTTCTTTCTTTTTTTCTTTCTTTCTTTCTTATAGCACTTTTGTGCTTCCTGGTATAGTGATATGTTGCAGGGCATTTTCTGGGCTTTACCTTGAAATATAGAAACCCAGGAAGCCTCCCCCACTTCAGTCTCTTGGCTCCAGAGGTTTCACCCTGGTCATACACACTGGGCTGGGATCATTTGCCTGACCAGAACGTAAGAGAAATGTGTTGTCTAGATCAGAGCAGAGCCCTGAATTCAAGAAACAGCTAAAGATTTGATTCCCACGTGAAGAATTGAGGGCGATGTTCAGGGGCACCAAAAGTTCAGAAATCTTATTTTAGTCATGTTGTCTTGCTTGCACAGGGACCGACCAGTGGTTTTCTTCTGTTACCTTTAAACTCACAGGCTCTTTTTTAGTGAAAAGTGGTCTCAGAAACCAAGCTCTGACACTAGGGTGGTCACTCCTGATGGAGTAACATTGATTCTTCATCCTTTGAGCAGGTAGAGCTAAGAAACATATACATACATTCACATCATATAAGAATATACACACTTATATAACACATACACACACACATACACACACATATATATGTATATATATACATATTTATATGTACACGTTTATATGTATATATAGCATATACATACACAGAGGTATGGATATACACATGCTACACATGTGTGCCTTTATCTCACAGCTTCAAGCACTTAGATTTCTTCTTTGATGTTGAGATATATCTTCACATCTATTACTATATCTCACAAAGCATGCTCATATGCATGTACCCATATGCTCACATAGGATACTTCAGTCAGCTCAAACCGCAGTAGTAGAATACCACATAATAAAATCCACAGTTTATTTTTCTCAAAATCTTGGAGGCCAGAAACCCATGTGATGGTGGCATCACAGTTGGTTTCTGGTGACAGCCAGTTTCTTACTATGATCTCATTTGGCCTTTCTTCCGGTACACAGACAAACACTCCAGTGTCTCTTTCTCTGGTGAGAACATAACACTTAGTGATTGAGGGTTCCACCCTATGGCCTCATTTAACCCTCAGTGGCTCTCTAAAGGCCCTGGCTCTAAATACAGACACACTGTGAGTCACGTTTGCATCATTTCAATATGATGGGCACAGCCCTACACAAGAGAAAGTGTTCTAGGAGGAAAAGCATCCCAAGTAGGCAGAGATAAAGTCTGGACAGTGGAGTTGTGTGCAATCACAGATGAGTAACCCCATCACTAGTGTGTGTGTATGTGTGTGTGTGTGTGTGTGCTTGTTTCCTATGTATTTGTCACTTTATAGTTGGGAAGGTTGCTTTGAGCAGCAACACGTATCTGCCTGCAGTAACCTTTTTGTGGCAAATGTTTATCAAAGCTCTGTTGCTGTGATGATGTCTGAGTCTCCATATCATGGTTTCACCCCACCCTCATCACGATTCTTTGAATCAGGTCATGCTGCCAGATATATAGGAGCCTTAGTGAAAAGCTTTACACTTCCCTGCACTGGTTGGTACCCTAGGCAAGTCCTGATAGAATGTGGTGTGTGTGTGTGTGTGTGTGTGTGTGTGTGTGTGTGTGTGTGTGTGTACAAGACATTTAGACCTAGAGATGGGGACTAAGTCTACCAAGACCACAGAGGGGTAGCTATGATGGGAGTGGGGCAGGAACTCACACTGCCACGCCCCCACACCCCCGAAGTTCTCAGGGATTCTTTCTTTGAGGTAACGTTTGAATGTCGCCTGATGGGAATGGTTGTGGATAGGTTCAGAACCCTGCAGTTTGAGGGGCGTGGCGGGGGTACAGTGATGCTTCATAGCTTGTCCCTTTTCTTTCTGGCAGATCCCAGCCCTGGCCACTTTCTGCTCCTCTACCCAGAGTTTCTATTTCTCTCCTCTCTCTGGTCTCTTGGAATGCTTTTTCATTCATCTCCAGCAGCTCGGGTGAATGAGTGCTTGCCCTGTGGGCAAGAGAATGTGCTTTATATAAACTCCTGGCAGTTGGAAGAGTGTCACGTGTTCCTGCCGGAGCAGGAGGAACACCTGGTGGGAGGCTGCCGTCAGCCTTCAACCCGTCTCTGCCTCACACTTAGTCTCTCACAGCATTCCGTCTTCTCTCTGTACGTCTCTTTATTCACTGATAAGATGGTGCTCCAGTCAGTCCTGGACTCTCCTGATGGGATGTGTTAACCTCAGGCAGCAATCAGTGTTCTCATGATACTGGACCTTGTGTGGTGTGAGTGACGTTTTGATTAGCCATCTAGCCTCTCAAGCTGGATGAAAGACTCGTGGTCTGACTCATAGGCTAGTAAGTTGTGTGCCTTGGGAAAGGAAGTTCCTTCGTATCTCTGAGTTTATTACAACTTTTTAGAAATGGGCATATTAATGCCTCTTAGGGCTATTGTGAATATTTTTTGAGATAATGTTTAAAACACTCAGGTTGTAGTGAGCATCCTTTAATGGCACATTGTTGCCATTTATTATAAAGGAGAACCTTTGTTTCTCTGGAGGGGTTTCTGAGGACAGTAAAGCCACAGATGCTGGGAAAGTCTGCAGAAGCCAAACGAGGCTGCTACTAGCCTCTTCCCTCACACGCTGAAAGATCAGCTGGAGGGGTCAGTGTTAAGAGGGGGTGACATTTTAAATCAGTCATTGTGAACGTGATTATGATGCTGTACAGTTACCTGGTATCCTCATTCTGCTGACAGAGATAGAGATGTGGTCAGGAGGAGATCCTTTCATTCTGTATCTCACAGTTGGAGCTGGCTTTTCAAAGTCTTCCTGCGCACACGTGATGGAAGGGATAGGGCAGTTTGTGACTTTGTTATGCTTTGTACCATACATGGGTCATGCATTGTCAGGCACTGTAGGGAAACTATGATGCAGTGATGCTGTGATGTAAGACTCGGGCCTATCAATAGTGACTGAGGTAAGAAGGGATTATTGCCACCAGGCAGTGGTGGTGCACGCCTTTATTCCCAGCACTTGGGAGGCAGAGGCAGGCGGATTTCTGAGTTTGAAGCCAGCCTGGTCTACAGAGTGAGTTTCAGGACAGCCAGAACTACACAGAGAAACCCTGTCTCGAAAAAACCAAAAACCAAAAAAAAAAAAAAAAAAAAAAGAAAAGAAAAGAAAAAAGAAGGAATTATTGTCATTTTCTTCCTCTCATTTTCAGTCAGTTTTCAATTTTGTTTTTGCCATATGCATCATGCACTTTTGACAAGGGAAACATCATGTCTGGCTGTTCTTTGAGATGAGTATTTTAGTTGATCTCAATGTGTGTGTGTGTGTGTGTGTGTATGTATATATATATATTTGTGTGTGTATGTGTGTATATATGTGTGTGTGTCTATGTATATATATGTTTATGTGTGTATATGTATGTCTGTGTATATGTGTGCATATATATGTGTGTGAATATATGTGTATATGTCTCTGTGTGAATATATGTGTATATGTGTATGTGTGTGTTTGAATATACATATATATGTGTATATGTGTCTGTGTGTGTGAATATATATATGTGTATATGTCTGTCTCTGTGTGTGTGTGTGTTAAAGGGACATAGCTGTTCTTACTCTTAAGCCTTTGGGGCTACTTTTTTTTGTACTCATGTCCCAGATTTGATTATTAAAGCAGCTCCTGTTTTTTGTTTGTTATTTTTGAGATTACAATCTGATTTCAGCATTTTCCCCTTCCCACCCTCTAAATCTCTCCATGTACTCCTCCTCCATCTCCATTAAATCCACAATCTTTTTCTCTAATTGTTATTCAGCACACACACACACACACACACTCTCTCTCTCTCTCTCTCTCTCTCTCTCTCTCTCTCTTATTCCTCAGTATACTGTTGAGTCCATGTAATGTTACTTGTGTGTGTGTTTTCTGGGCTTGGCACTGGACGCCTGATCAGTGCGCTGTCTCCTGGGGAGGACCACCCCTCCTGCTCCAGCTTCTCTCGGCTGCTTGTAGTTCTTTCTATAGGGTTGAGGCTTCCTGAGCTTTTCTGTCCAGGCTGGCATGTTTGCTGGTGTCAACCTTGTTCAGCTCATGTCTGGGCAGTCGTGTTGATGAGACTTCATGTGTATAGTTTCTGGCATTACTAGGAGGCACGATCTCACAGCAAACTCCCTGACCCGCTGGCTCTTAGAATCTTTCTGCCCCCTTTTTTGCAGTGTTTCCTGAGCCTTGGGTGTGGTAGCGCTTTGTAGATGTATCCACTGGGACTGGGCTCCACAGCTCTATATTTTGATTGGTTGTGGTTTTCTATAATGATCTCCGTCTGTTACAAGGATATGTTTCCTCAATGAGGGGTGAGGACTACCCTTATCTCAGGGGACAAGGACAAATGTTTAGATGTTGTTAGGGATTGTGCAGGTTTAGTAAAGTAGTGGTTGTAGGTTTTCCTCCAAGGACCACTGCACCTCCAGCACTGAATAGTTAGCTAAGTCTCCAGTACCATGCATGCCATCCCTCTTGTTGAGTTTGTCTTAATTCCAGTTAGAGAGCTGTCTGTCACCGCCCAGGTCTGTGTGCCACTACTGTACTTGTAGGGTTATTTGTGCCATGCTGGTAGTTGATGTGTTTCATAGGTATCACCGCTGGGACCATAGGTGGCTTCCTTCCTTTGGAAACTTTCATGACACTTTCTGTTACTATGAAGGCTAGTCCTCAGGGAAGGGGTGTTAGGTCACTTCTAGCTCAAGGGGCCTCTGGGCTCTGTTTTTGGAGTTCACGATATCTTCTGTAATAAAGACTTACATTATGCCTCTCAGGTGTAACATCTGAAGATATGGAGCTAGGAGCCTCCCATTAGGGAGAACATGTGGATATTTGTCATTCTGGGTCTGGATTGCCTCACTAAGTATGATCTTTTCTAGTTCCATCCATTTGCCTGCCAGGTTTGCGGTCTCATTTTTCTTTCCTGCTGAAGAGTATTCCATAGTGTATAAGTAACGTTTCTATTATCTGCTCATCAATGGAAGGACATGTGGGTTGTTTCAGTTTCCCAGCTCTTGTGAATAGAGCAGCAGTGACCATGGCTGGGCAGGTATCTGTGGACCAGGATGCAGAGTTCTTTGGGCAGGTGCAGAGGAGTGGTATGCAGCCAGTTGGCTCACATGGTAGATTTAAAATAGTTGGTTTGAGGAGAGCAGAGTAGGTATTAGTGGTAAAGTCAAGAATGGACCTGGATCCTTTTGTATTTAAGTCTTATCTTCTGTCTTTCAGTGCCATGCTTCTTATTTTGAAATGTAATTCAATCATCAATTCCGTGCATGCATTTCTTTGAATGTAGATTCTTAGGATAAGTTCCCTGAATCTAAATGCAGTTTTTAGTTCAGAGTTATGTGTTTTATAGAAGCATCCCATCAAGGTTGGCACACTTACCTCTCAGCCAGACAGGTTAATTGCTTGTCTGCATCCAGGGAGGGATAGGGAATCAGGGCTCTGACTCAGTCTCAGTTAAGTTGCAGACACACATCTCCTTAGCTGGTGGGAACCTGAATCTGAAGTGCATATTTTTAAAGAATACTTTGTCCCTCCACATGAGCTGCTAGCTTCTGGTGCTCTGCCATAGACACCATGATCTTGTCTAGGTGACAGAGAAACTGTGGTCTGTATTGGCTCCTATGAGAGACAATGTAATCAGACAAAACACTAGACTCTGTGGATGGTTGAAAGGATTTCCGTAGATCCTTAATTATATTTAATAATGACTTGAAGTCCCACTTTCCTGACTTGTCCTTTGAGACCTAAGGACCCTCTCTTCAGGATATTAATATTGTAGACCCAGAATAGCCAAAGCAAGACAGCTAGCTTATTATTTTAGAATCTTTTTCAAGATCAGGCATCTTCCCAGAGTGGTGGGCACACTGACTGAGTTCAGAGCATAGTTTTATAGTACAGAGTGCTTGTCTCTTCATTCCTGTCCTCACTGGGGAGTAATCAAGGGGGATGTCTGTACCGCCTGGGGATTACCCTTCCCTCTGGCACTTATGCTTGTCTATTTCTTACCAAAGATAAGTATTATGTTTTATGTTATGTTTATTTAAAGCTTGTCAGACATATGACCCTGCCATGTCCAAGGTGATTAGGCAAGCATGGCTGTTAGTAATTTGGGGTGGGACTGTAGCTGGACTGGTAGAAGGTAGCAGGGATCCAGTATTCTCAGTGTATCTGTAACTGGACCCTAGCCAGCTGCATCTTTGAAATTGAGCCATTGGTTTTTTTGTTTGTTTTTGTTTTTGCTTTAATTTCTTCTACCCCTGGGCAAGATATGTATCTTAGTTAGGGTTCTACTACTATGAACAGACACCATGACCAAGGCAACTCTTATGAAGAACAACGTTTAGTTGGGGCTGGCTTATAGGTTCAGCGGTTCAGTCCATTATTATCGCAGGAGCATGGCGGCATCCAGGCAGGCATGGTGCAGGAGGAGCTGAGAGTTTTACATCTTCATCTGAACATTGCTAACAGAACACTGGCTTCCGGGCAGCCAGGAAGAGGATGTTAAAGCCCATGCCCACAGTGACACACCTATTCCAACAAGGCTGCACCTCCTAATAGTACCACTCTCTGGGCCAAGAATATGCAAACCGTCACAATATGGCTGTAGGACCAGGGTTCGGTACTATTTTCACTGTGGCCCTTTAGACTCAGAGTCTGAGAAACCCTTTCTAATCAATGGCTGACAGCTGGTAATAAGCATAGTTCACACTAGCGTGATTGTTTTCTCAGCCATTTTAGGTCCTCATGGGGCTCTAGGCCTCAGTTGGCACCAAGCTGATGTTGTGCCAGGTGTTATGATGTATTTACACAAAAATGCTCATCTTACAGCTTTTCTCTTTCTCACCATAGTTAGTCACCACAGAAAAGCGCTTCCTTAAGGACGGTTTGTACACCGAAGGAATCCTAGTTGTTTGGGACCCATCCGTGTATCATGTAGATATTCCAAAGGTAAGTGAGTCTTCCATCTGCCCTCAGATTTCCTCATGTTGCTAGTTTTTTAAAGTCACATGTGACTTGAGCCATTCCTGACTGTTTGAGTTCTAGGCAGCCCACTCCATGGGGACTAGCACAGTCAGAATTCGCCTATCCTAACCAGTGCCTGTGCAAGCCTTCCCTGGAAGGGCATGTACACATTCCAGCGATGGTGCATATTGGGCATGGTGGAGACTGGGTCGGAGGTATTCTGGAATAGGATGTGTTCATCGTTGTACTTATTCCCGATGAACCTTGATAGGAAACGATAATAATTACTGTCACCCCATCAGTCATGTACTCACATTTTCTGGTCTTCACTTGCAGTGTCTAAAACTCCTTTCATTTCACTCTCATAACACTATCAAGAAGTAGAAGGAAGCCTAGTGGCTCCCATGTTTCAGATGTCACCTGTGCTTGGTTTCCTAACTCGATGGCACAGATATGCAATGTTGATTCTTTTAGGGAAGACTTGAGCCACAGGACTGCTGATTCTCGGGCCTTCTGGCAGTGTCTGCTCAGTTTTGGTTCTCTGTGGGTTACATACACAGCGTCTTTTGACTGGAGACCCAAGGACAGGAAGCCTAAGGAGAATGGCTTTACAGAAGCCGCAGAAAGCAGTGACCTTGGTATGCTTGGTCCTTAAATGCTCCTGATGACTCCTAGCTGTGGCTATCACCAGTGTCTGAGCTCACTCCAGTCTACAGCTTCCCTCTGATCAGTTATAACTCGAGTCTGCCTGAGTCAGGTAAAGGACTCTGAGTCCATAGATAAAACTTGTGCTCCAACTTCCTCTCTGTCAACAGTGAGGGTACCTAGGTGTGATGGTCCCTGCTACTGGGGAAGCTGAGGCAGGAGGATCTCTTGACACCAGGAGCTGAAGGCCAGCCTTGGTCAAATAGTGAGAACTGCTTAAAAACAAACACAAACAAACAAGAAATAAAAGATAGCTGTGATGGTGCAGAGATACCCTTTCAGATGATACTGTTCTCGGACTTGATGGCTCTGAAATTTGAAGTGTTTTCAAGATCACCATTCCAACAGACCTATAATCAGACTATGTCCCCGACCGTACTACCTACTAAGCGCTATGATTTGGTGATGTTCATGATCTGCTGTAAGACAAGGCTGATCCTCTGGCTAGAATGTTTGTGTAAGGTTTCTCTGCTGAGCGCGCCACTTCCTTCTGTTTCAGTGGTATCAGAAGCCAGACTATAATTTCTTCGAAACCTATAAGAGTTACCGAAGACTTCACCCCAGCCAGCCCTTTTATATCCTCAAGCCCCAGATGCCATGGGAACTATGGGACGTCATTCAGGAAATCTCTCCAGATCTGATTCAGCCAAACCCCCCATCCTCAGGCATGCTGGGTGAGTTTGCGTGTCGAGAAGTCCTGTGTTTGTTTTGTAGAGGACTGGCTTTCTTCTTCAGTCTCTTTCATTCACCAGAATAATTTTTCTACTTGTATACTAAGTTCTATCTCAAATAAGGCGTAATTTTTAGTCTTAAGATGTCTGCCAAGAGAATTTAGTCAGGCATCCAAGGCCACATTCAGCTTGTACCACAATGAGGAGACTACCATCCTACCGTAAGAGAGAAGACCCCCCCCCCAGCTAGCTGGCGGTCAGAGAGTTTTCTGTGGAGGAGAGAAGGGAGGATTTGACGTGGAGCTGTAGCATAAACGGAGGCACATGCAAAGAGGAGGAAGGGAGAAGATAGGACCTTGGATGGGGTAATTGTAAGCAAGACCCTTGTCTTAGGCTTGCAATTGAGAAAGTATGCCAAAGCTCATTAATCAAGTGATGGTTTAATGCAATATTTTTAAAAATTTTAATGCCGGAAATTATAATGAACAAAAAAGGTTTCATATGTAAATATGGATAGAATTGGTAACATTGCTCTGCAGAGTCGTGTTCTGAACCTGACACAGACTTTGTGGATGCTTTTGTCACAACTGTGAGAGAAACTGGGCAAGCTTGTCTATGTGGGGCCATGTAGAAAGTGGGAAACAGATAGCTTTCTGGGGATAAGGACACTGAATGCTGGTCAAAGGCTCCCAAGCTCCCTCCACATCCCTCAGCTCTTAATGCTGATCTATCCTTCCCTCCCTTTCTCTTGGGATGAACCACTGGGGAATTTCCATGAATTTCTGTCTCTGCAGAGGGATGGACACTCCTTCCATGGGCCCCTAGAGTGGAACATCTTTAACCAGATGATTCCAGGAACTCACCACTGTGCAGTTTATCTGCTTTCTTCCCATACTAGAGGGCTGTCTTTCACTTATCTATCCTTGTGGGTTTGGTATGGTAAATGTTCCCCTAGTAAATGAGTGGCTTAGTTTTCTGCTAGAGACAGGGATGAAAAGAAATCGAGGCCCTTGCAGTGCATCAGCCCCTTAATACCCTTCAGCGTTCAGGTAGCTGCATCTGGGTTTTTCCTGGAGCTTTTAGAGCAGCAGTGGTTGGCATGTTGAGGAATACATTTCTGGTTGCCCTAGTGCCCTGCTGCTGTCTGCATTGCCCCTGTCATACCTGTTCCTTCCTAACCGCACTGCCTCCTCACCCCTCACCAGTGCACTTGGGCCTTACTGAGAAGTGTTCTCTCCTGCCATTCCTAGGGGTGCTTCTGTAGTGCCTGAGCCAGTCAGGCCTTTCTCCCTCATTGAGTTAGGAGCAAGTAGAAGTCAAAAGTGTTTTTCCAGTGTGTGATTTTTCTGGAACAAAGTTGCTCCCACAGTCTGTAGCTTAGCTCTCGGTTGGGAACTGCTCTAATTTAGATACCTTGTATTACGAGTTACGGAAAAGGGCTCTTTCCACTGATCTTATTTAACTCCAGCAACAGCCCACATAGTAAAGCTTTACCTAGGTCTCCCTCTTGGGACAGATGAAGAGCCTGAAGCACATAGAAGCATTGTTTCTTACACAAGACCACTCAGCCAGTCTGAGTTGTCAGATGAGTCCCCTGTACCTGGGCGGGCTTATGTCTCACTGCACAGCCTCCTGAGACAGCACCAGTATGCGCCATACTTTGGTTCCTCTTGTCTCATTCCAACTAAGGGGAGAAATCTTCTGTCCTCAGAACTACATCCTACAGGTATTCTATGAGACCGTCTTCATTATTCCCCGTGAGGCCTTGGAAAGGTGAAGCAATGCCAGGAAGTGCTAAGTGCAAGTACAAGTGACAGCATTGTTTGATTTGTTGTCTTCAGTCACATTGGGTTTCTATAGCTTAATCCATTGATAAATTTATAACTGGGTCCTTTAATCCGCTAGCATGGCGGTAGGTTTGTCTATCATGTACTGGGACCTGGTTTTGGTGTTGGAGGCACAAAGGTATAACATGTACCATTCTGCTGGCCTTAGCTTATCAGCAAAACCCACACTGGGAATCATAAGAACAAATAGAACTCTGAGTGACTGCTCACCAAATTTAAGGTGCTAAGCAGCTGCAGTTACTGGGCAGAGATCTGGGTTGCTTGTGGTTGCTGGACATGTCTCCCCTCTGCTCCCCTCTCCAGGTATCATCATGATGATGACGCTGTGTGACCAGGTGGATATTTACGAGTTCCTCCCATCCAAGCGCAAGACGGACGTGTGTTACTATCACCAAAAGTTCTTTGACAGCGCCTGCACGATGGGTGCCTACCACCCGCTTCTCTTTGAGAAGAATATGGTGAAGCATCTCAATGAGGGAACAGATGAAGACATTTATTTGTTTGGGAAGGCTACCCTGTCTGGCTTCCGGAACATTCGCTGTTGAACACAATGTGCCTAGCCAGGCACCCTCCTCTTTCTCCATAGGTCATTTTATGGCTACTCTCCTGGTTACCGCTGCTTGAGGGAGTGTTTTTATTCAACAGGCCCAGTCTGCTTCCTGCACTCTAGGGAATCCAGCTGGCAAGAGTTCTGGGGCCTTCAGAGCCTGATGGCTAGGAGGCAGACCCAGCCTTTCCTGCAGCCACAGACTATGGGAGCCCAGATTCTTGCCACACACGTTCCTCTTAGAGAGCTTCCTCCTCTCCTTCCACATGGGTAGGGGAAAGATCCACATTTCTCACCAGGGTTGCCAAAACCAGACTTTGGTTTTTTTCCCAACCAAATGATGTCATCCTAACAAAGGAGCATCCTCTGTGGCTTGACATCTCTCCTTAGGTATTGATCTTACATCGTTCACATCTCTTAAATCATGATTGCTGACAGATGCAGGGTGGTTTCAGGGAGGGGAAGCAAATAATTGGGACAGGATGGGGAAGCCTACTCAGTTATTCTAGAGTAAAGTTCTTCCCAAGGGCACTCCTTTGGGGACATAGTGCCGTTGTCACCTTGTCTGGCTAGGCTGATTCTTAATCCTGGGTGCTTATGAGCAAAGGATCTTGGGTAGCCCACTTCCCACTCCCTGTGGAAACGAAAAGTCCAAAACCTTTCCCAAGTTGGTCTGTTCCCAACCTGATCAGAGTTGAGTGGAAGAGACACCCAACAGGCAGCTAGAATGCAAACCTTCCATGTACTCAGTGAACTGGTCTCTTCTTTAAGACCCCACTGCCTGTACTCCCAGGAGGGGCTAGCTCTACCATGTTCTTATATTGCTGAGGCACTGGGGAAGCTCTTAGAGGAAGAAAAGACACACGCTACCTGTGTCAAAAAGATCTATTTTCATTTTCCCCTTTATCACTGATGCTACATTCTGAGTGACCTGTTAGAACATGGAGGCCTAAGGTGTTTTTGCTAGGAAGTCCCTACCCACATTGACACCAAGTGCTGCCCACAGGTTAGTCAGATGGACTAGGACTCTTGTATTTTTTTTAAATATCTACTCCCTACCTTTCTCCTAATTGCTATCATTACTCTCCCTTACAACAGGCTTCCCTCCCAAATTGCTTTTAATCATTTTCTGTTTGACAAATACCCCAACTTTTGCTGACCTTCTGGGCCCCCCATGAAAGGTCTCTCAGGGCATGGGGAATATGTTTTCTGGGACTTAGGTTAGAACCTTAATCATAACTCATTCTCACAAAGGGTGAGGTGTGTGATCACAGATTGTCCTGCACTCCCTGCAAGGGAGTGACATTGCTCTCCGGGCAGGATGCACCCACCCTGTTGAGCAAGCATCTTCTCACAAGAGTTTTCTGAGACTTCTCTACCTGGTGGGAAGGCACAGCGGCCCAACCAGCCCCTGATGTGGAGTGGTTCAATGACTTATGGTCAAAGTTAATGCTATTGAACCAAGGCCACTAAGACACAATCTGCTGGGTTCCCAAGGCTGGCCTGTGTGCTCACAGGGCATCAGTGTTCCGAGCTGCAGACTCACTGTCTTAGAGCTCAGAAACTTGTTTACTGCTGACCCCTTGCCTTATGCGGGCAATAGAAAGCCCAGAGTAAAAAGCCCTGGGTTTCCAGGTTGACCCCCACTTCCTCACTGTGCCACTTTGTTTTCATATCTGTAAAATGGGGGTGACAATCCTACCTCACAGGGCTGTGTGGGGACCACAAGAAAACATATGACTGGGCTGTATAAGGACCACTGGAAAGCACGTGGCTGGGCTGTGTCCACAGTGCATAAGAAGCAGGTACCCTGCTGTCTTTCCTTGTTTCTTTATGGAGGACCTACTTGGTGATCACATCTGTGCTGGGCCTTGCTGCAAGGGAGGGCAGTGGAGAGGGGCAGGGCATCCTTTCTGTCGTGAGGCAACTGCATCATTTGCAACTTGCAGAAGCCCTACCTGTCTTGCTGCCTGAGCCTTAAGGTGCACAGAGCATTGGGCTGCTTGGCTGCTGTGTGGGATGAGTCTAGGGAATTCCTAGCTCACTTCAAGTTCTGATCTCACAGGCTCATTATAACGTATCAGGACTGTGGATAGAGTGCCCGGGAAGCTGACGTTCCTTCTGTCAGCAAGAGGTACATTAGAGACAGAGACTACACTGGGTAGATTCTAGTTTTTAATTCTTATTAATGTGGGGGAATAAATTAATAAGTGTAATATGATTCTGATGTCTATGAGACTTTCTCTGTGCTCTGTAAATGTGGATGCCTGAGTAAAGTGGATTACGGAGTGGATGTGGCGTCACTGTTAGTCTGCTGAGGTGTTTAGTATTTGCGGCAGGTAGTTTAAAATCTGTGACTGAATGCTACAGGAAAGCCTCTGTCTGTGTGGACGCTGATGTCAGTAGTCGTCTATGCATCCTAAATGCAGGAGCCTCTTGATTCCTAATGCCAATCAAATCTATCGTTGCTCTTGGTTCGGGGTTTGTGTCAGAAACTTTTAAAACATACCTGTTAATTCTAAATTATCCAAAGATTATTGCAAATTTTAAAATAAATGTCTTTTTCAGAAATCTGCTTCTTCGTTTCATACTTTCTAACAGGAATAACTAATTGCCACTCTTGTGTCCCTTCGAAACACATCTGGAAAGTCAAGTATCCTGTACTCCTCCAGGAGTCTCTGGCTTCGATCTCCCTCTTCAATGCTCCAAGAAAATGTGCATATATTTACTGTGAAGGATGGAATCTCAGAGATATTGACAGTTTATTGATTTTTTTCCTCCCATTCACTCTCGCTAGATACAAGTAATGAAGCTATCATTAACTGCACACCTTAGGAGAGAGGAGAAATAGAACAGGTTAAAGAATAGAAGGAAAGGCTCTCGCTCTGGAATCAGGACCCTTAGATCAGTGCCTCGTGACCTTTCTAATGCTGCAGCCCTTTAGTACAGTTATGCTGTGGTAACCCCAACCCTGAAATTATTTTCATTGCTTCTTAATAACTGTAATTTTGCTACCATTATGAATTGTAATGTAAATATCTATTTTTTGATGGCCTTAGATGACCCCTATAAAATGGTCATTTGACCTTCAAAAAAATGGTTGAGAACCATTGCTTTAGGTTCTTGGGGCAATAATGTTTTTAGGGAATAGCTAAACATGTTTGAAGAAAAATCCTGTAAAAGAGCAGGGTTTTTGGAGGGGCATTTCTTTTTCCTGAGTTGCTTGCTTTCAAGATAAGGGTGTCTCACCAAATCCTTAATACTGAATTCCTAACCCCAGGACTTAGGATGTAACCTCTTTGGAAATGGGAATATTGGAGAGCTAATTATTTAAGATGATATCATGCAGCAGTAGGGTGCCCCCACCCCTACCCCCAGTATGACTAGTGTCTTCATAAAAAGAAGAAATCTAGAGACAGGCACACATGGAGAAAACACCATGTAATGTTGAAGGCTGAGGTTGCAGTGATGTACAAGCCTAGGAATGCCAAAGATTGCCAGAAAACCCGCCAGAAGCTGGAGAAGCTGCCTAGAATAGATTCTCCCCCACAGTCCTCAGAGGGACTAACCTCAATCTGGGAGTTCTGGCTTCTAGAAGTTTCAGACAATACACCTCTGTTGTCAAAGCCACACACTTTGAGATACTTTACACATTATAGCCCTTAAGAAATCAAGCCTAATGCTTCCTCCCTCCACACCCCTGCTTTTTCTACTCCCAGCTGCAGTTTTCCTGGGCTGGGACTGGGAAGGAGCAATAGGCTGTTCAAGGGTGGTGCTTGCTACCCAGCTAGGACTCTGGAGAATGCAGTCTTGGCTGCTGGGGTTTGTGGGGCTTCTCCTTCAGGAAGACAGGACCCTGGGCAGCCACTTTTGATGACATCTTGATCTGAGTCTTACTGAGCAGTCAGAGAACACTGAATTGTTTCCCTGGCCCTGCATTCAATGCTTTGGTATTGTGAACTCCTTGGACCAATGCGTCTCCATAGAAAATAGAGAAGCCTTGTTTAACTCCCATGAGAATGGGAGTTGAAAGTCTAAGTTGAAAGCAGAAAATAGAAAAATAATTCTGTTTGTCCAAATTTCCAGTGGCCCCATGCCTGAGGACCTTCCCACTAGCCTGCTGAGCTGGTGGGTGGGTCTCTCCATCTGTGTCTGGAGACTGGTTTCTTTTGTTCCTCATTCTGGAATCTGATTCTGTTTTTAAGATATAGATGTTAATTATGGGGAGGTGGAAAATGGGGTCTCAGTTCCTTGGCTAATTGTAAGAAGAAGGAAGCAGTGTGTGAGGTGTCACGACCCCCAGCGCAGCCTCTAGGATGTACTGTGATGTGCATTGTGAGTCTAGGCTGGGTTCCCCCTCTCTTGGGAAGTGGGAGTGCTCCAAACCCAAAAGTTCACCCTACAGGCTGGGAGATTGCCATCAATTCAGGAGAGTGGAAAAGATTTCATTGTCTCATAGAATGCTCTCATGATTACTTATACGAAGTCCTCCTCAGAATTAACTGGAGCACAAATTTTGATGGGAAGAGAAATACAGTTCAGGACAGTGAGTTCCCAGACACCTGCTGCCTGGCACTGGGAGATGTGTCTAATGGCTTCTGCCCTCTACAGAACAGAAGCCTGGGAAGTGAACTTGCCCCGCCTACGTGTAGGTAGTTTTAGTAGCATTGACCTGGACAATAGTGATATATTCTTGAGCACATGCTCATAACTTCCTGGAAGAAAATACGTGCAAATGTCAAGGGAGGGCAGTGGAGAGGGGCAGGGCATCCTTTGTTGTGAGGCAACTGCATCATGACATGAAACATGACAATGCAGGTCAAGTTCAAGGTGGACTCTGAAGAGCAAGAGGACTCCTGTTGACAGTTGATAGGTAAGCCGTGGTAGGTACCTATTTTGAAACATGGATAGGATTCCCCTTCTTCCTTCTCTTCTTCTTCCTCCTTCTCTTCTTTCCTCCTTTTTCCCTTCTCCTCTTTCTCTTATTCCTTTTCCTCTTCCTCCTTCATCTTTCCTCCTCCTTCCTCTTTTTCTGCTCTTTCTTTTCTTCTAGTCTTCTTTCCTCTATTTCCTCCCCGTCTCACACTTTTTCTTCCCTCACCTCTGGCAGGCAGCTAGTATTATAGGTACAATTATTCTTTCCCCCCATTGTCTTTCTTCAGTGAGGCAGAAATTGTCTTGTTTCTGCCATGCTTTGTACCCAGGCTAGCTAGTGCATGAACTTGTGTTGTTTCTGCCATGCTGTGTACCCCAGGCTAGCTAGCACATGAACTTCCCATCTCTCTCTAGGGATTCTGGGATTACAGATACATGCCACCTAACCCGGCTCTCTACCTGACTTTCTGGGATTGAACTCTGTAAATCAGGCTTGCTCAGCTAACATGGTACCCACCATATCATCTGCCTGGCTCTCTGTGCACTTATCTGACTGTATAATTTCAAGAAAT
Source organism: Rhabdomys pumilio (assembly GCA_030674055.1). Taxonomy (NCBI): domain Eukaryota; kingdom Metazoa; phylum Chordata; class Mammalia; order Rodentia; family Muridae; genus Rhabdomys; species Rhabdomys pumilio. Next base: position 8,955,728 of record JANHMN010000011.1, read on the forward strand.
AATTTCAAGTCTTCTTCCACCGATACTGATACTTCCACTGATAGTTTCTTTGTCTGACTAGTCTGTGACTGGCGTTTTCTATTAAACCATTTGTCTTGGTTATTGTATGCTCTATTCCTAGGGCCTCTAGTTTTCTTATGTATATTTCACCACTAATTTAATATTGTTTATCAATTAGAAATACTTTGTCCTTTTACTATATATGAATAAAACATGTCTTAAAAATAAATATACATTATGAAAACTCAACAGATTAGATATAGAACAACACATAAAAGAGGCTTTTTATGAAGAGCCTACAGCTAGCCTTTTCTCCAGAGGACAGATCAAATCTTGGTTTTAATATCTTGAACAAGTAGAAAATATCATGCTTGCCAGTTCTTTTCAGCACAAGATTGGACATCTTTGACCAAAATGGACTTACCAGGCCAGTCAACAGCAATGCAGAATGAGTTTAAAATTTTTAACAAATTCTGTTTGGCATCTGAATCTTCACGTAGCTCTTTACATTTTTAAGGGAGCTGCTCTGAACTGATTGATAGTCAGTTCGCTGATCCTCATTAACTCAGAGTTAACCCTTTACAGCTTTGTTATTTCCTTCAGTGGTGTTCTACTGCCAGCCTCGTGTGTTCTGTCTTAGGCGCTTGTGCAGGGAAAGAAATAGCGACTCCTTCCAGCCTCCCTTGTGTTCTTGGATGCTGGCACATCTTCACTACTTGATCTTGCCTTTGATTCCTGCTGGGCTAGTTAGTGGTCCACAACCTAGCCATTGTAGACTTTGCTACTGTGTTCTCTAGTTGAGCTGGGCTCTAAGTTGAAGTCAGTCTACGGTATGAAATGTAATCCAGTGAGACTGTATTCAACTGTTTTTTCACCATTTGGGGACTGAGGCTGGATACAGAATGGTTGGGTTCCAGGGCTCAGCACTGTCTCTGGTTTTATGACTTAACTTGTCAGAGTGAGCAGAACCAAAATCTAGGTATACACTCTCTCTCTCTTTCTCTCTCTCCCTCCTTCTCTCTCTCTCTCTCTCTCTCTCTCTCTCTCTCTCTCTCTCTCACACACACACACACACACACACACAGACACCATATATATATTTAGGCTGGGTGGGTGCTTTCATTCCACCCTGTGGTAGTCTTAAGCAGTGCACCAAGGTTGGGTATAATGGCTGCTTCACCACTGTGCCTGGGCAGAGCTCGATGTTCCCACTATGGATAATCGTTTCTCTGGCCCTGCTTTCCAAACTCAAGGAAGCTTAGTGTTTGGTTGGGTTAAAGACTGAGGACTGGGCTTGGGCAGGGACAGATGTCCCTTTGTGACTAATGATCAGATTGGCCCTGTTCTCTTGCCTGGGGAGGTTGAGGTGAGCATTAAGGCTATATGTGGAGGCCAGACAGGTGTGAGCCAAGGAGACCCACTGACTGCTTACAGAGTGATGCTGTTGGCTTGTCTCCCTGTTGATATGAATACAAAGCTACTGCCAAGATCCGCATGCTGGTTTCTGTGAGCCTACCTCTGTTCTCCAACTGAGCCTTGGCATTCATGAGACAAGACCACAAGTGCCACTCATAAAGGATCCAAGAATGGTGGCGAGCCCAAGTTTGCCTCTACTTCTCTCTTCCCTCTGTAATAACCACAGGAACCTGGGATAGTCTGTGTGTGGCAGTGTGCCAGCTTGGAAGAGGGATAACATAGTCAACACTGCTCCTTGTATCCTCTGTGTATGTTTTTTTTTTATACTCAAGTAATTTATCATCATCATCATCATAATCATCATTTTACTTATTCACATTACGCTCCCTTCACTGCCCTCTGCCAGGGACCTCCTGTGTATCCCCCAACTGTGGTACCCTGGTACATCAAGTCTCTGTGAGGCTAGATGCATCCTCTCCCACTGAGGCCAGATAAAGCAGCTCAGCTAAAAAAACAAATCCCACGTATAGGCAACAGTTTTTGAGATAACCCCTGCTCCAGTTGTTTGGGACCCACATGAAGACCAAGCTGCACATCTGCTACATATGTGCAGGGAGGCCTAAGTCCAGCCCCTGTACATTCTTTGATTGGTGGTCAGTGTCTTAGAGCCCCAGGCATCCAGGTTAGTTGACTCTGTTGGTCTTCCTGTGGAGTTCCTATACCCTAAGGAGCTGCAGTCCTTCCTCCTATTCTTCTATAAGAGCCCGCAAGCTCCATCCACTGTTTGGCTGTGGGTGTCTGCATCTGTCTGAGTCAGCTGCTGGATGAAGCATCTCAGAGGACAGCCATGCTAGGCTCCTGTCTGCAGGCATAACAGAGTATCATTAACAGTGTCAGGGATTAGTGCTTGCCCATGGGATGGGTCTCAAGTTGGTCCAGTTATTGAATAGTGATTCCCTCAGTCTCTGCTCCATCCCCCACCCCTTCATTTCTTGTAGACAGGATACATTTTGGGTCAAATGTTTTGTGTGTGGGTTGGTGTTCCTATTGCTCCATTGGGGTTCCTGTCTGGGTACAGGAGGTGGCCTCTTTAGGTTCCATATTCCCAAATGCTGTGAATCACAGCCAAGGACACCCCCATTGATTCTTGGGGGTCTCCCTTATCCCAGGTCTCTGTTTCTTCCTGAAGATGCCCCCTACCTCCCAAACCCTGTCAGTTGCAAATTTTCATTCATTCTCATGGCCATCTGGTCATCTCTCTTGTCTTGATCCTGAAGTTCCCCTATTCCCTTCCCATCTGCTCTCCCACCCAGCTCGCTCGCTCCCTCAGTATGACTCTTATGACTGTTTAACTCCCCCTTCTCAATGAGATTCAAGCATCTTCAATTGTGCCTTCCTTCTTGTTTAGCTTCTTTGGGTCTGTGGAGTGTAGCATGGATATCCTGTATTTTGTATTTTATGCTGATAATCCACTTATAAGTGAGTATCTACCATGCATGTCTTTTTGGGTCTGGGTTACTTCAATCAGGATGATATTCTCAAGATCCATCCATTTGCTTGCAAGATTCATGATATCTTTGTTGTTAATAGCTGAATAGTGTTTCATTGAGTGGTTGTACCACAATTTCTTTATCCATTCTTCAGTTAAGGGACATCTAGATTGTTTCTGGTTTCTGGCTACTGTGAATAAAGCTTCTATGAACATAGTTGAAGTAAATGGAAAGAAACTAAAAGCAATTCCAGTAAAATCAGGGACAAGAAAAGGATGCCCACTCTCTCCCTATATATTCAACATAGTACTTGAAGTTCTAGCCAGAGCAATAAGACAACAGAAAGAGAATATGGTATACAAATTGGAAAAGAAGTCAAATTATCAATATTTGCAAATGATATGATAGCATACATTAAGCAACTCCAAAAATTCATCCAGACAACTCCTATAGCTGATAACAACTTCAGCAAAGTGGCTGGATATAAAATTAGCTCAAACAATTCAGTAGCCTTCCTCTACACAAAGGATAAATGGGCTGAGAAGGAAAATAGGGAAACAACACCCTTTACAATAATGACAAATAATATAAAATATATTAGTTTAACTCTAACCAAGCAAGTGAAAGATCTGTATGATAAGAACTTCAAGTCCTTTTAAAAAAAATTGAAGAAGATATCAGAAGATGGAAAGATCTCCCATGCTCATGGATAGGCAGGATTAACATAGTGAAAATGACCATCTTACCAAAAACAATCTACCAATTCAATGCAATTCCCACCAAGATCCCAGCACAATTTTTTTTTATAGAACTTGAAAAAGCAATTCTCAACTTCATATGGAAAAACAAAATACCCAGGATAGCCACAACAATTCTTAATAAACAAACTTCCAGAGGAATCACAATCCCTGACCTCAAGCAATACTAATAGCTTGAGCAATAGTCATAAAAACTACAGAAATAGACAAATTGACCAATGGCATAGAGTCAAAGACCCAGAAATAAATCCACACACCTATAAACACTTGATTTTTGATAAAGAAGCCAAAACTATACAATAGAAAAAAAGAAAAGAAAAGAGAAGAAAATGTCTTCAAGAAGGCTGGACTCCCAGGAGCTCTAACATGCCCAGGGATGTAAGATGCTGAAGGAGCATGGTGGCCGCCAGAGCAATGGGTGAGACATGCTGATGCCAGGACAAAGAATGATGCTGACGGGTAAGCTTGATGAGTGCCCCTGACAATGGTGACTGGAAGCTGTATTGGACTATATTCCCAACCCACTATTGCTTACCTATACCCCTGATGGGACAAGCTGCCTTGCCTCAAGTTTTTAGACCTTGTGGAACAGAGAATCAAAAAGGGAAGTTATAATGACTCTATTGTTTTTAAGTGTGACTAGTTATTCAGATTCAATCATGTACTGGTCTAGAAATTAATCCAATATTGGAAATAACAGTCTTCCGTTGGAAGTCTGGTTCTGAACATTTTCAGAGACAAATATGGAAGTTAGCTGCAGTTCTCTATAATGTTATGTTAGCAAGAGATAAAGTTGGGGCAGGATCTGAATTTCAAACAGGTGTTAGCACATGTGTTAAGGCTCTTTTAATTGCCAAGTTAAAATTACTTTTGTCTCTTCTACAGTATTTGATGTAAGTTGCATTGATTGTACACCTTCTAATTGTCTTTGTGTTTTGAAATCCAGCATGTCAGTTACAGAAGTCCAGCTTTTGTTTTAGTGCCTCGAGTATCACAGAACCTTCGTATTCTAAAAATTGCTTGCAAATACTGAAAGAACTGAGTCAGGCTTTGAGCGAAAGCAAGAGGATAATGGGCCTGATTATTGCTGGTATAAGAACTTTAATTACATTAATTGTCAGTACCACAGTTTCTGCATAGAGCCTTACCAACCTAAGACAGAAGTCCATTGCTTTTGATAATGCATATTCCATGATGGGTAAGGAAGTCATTCTTGTCAGAATGACCTAAGACAGGCTCAGTTTTGCTAATGAAATAAAAAATGGGAAGAAGCAGAGAGCTTTTGGGGCTGCTTGGCAAGAATCTGACATGAGCCAAGGACAAGGAAATGGACTGCTTGGCAGAAATATGACATTGGCCAAGGACAAGGAAGTAGCCTTCAGGCAGGAATTGGACATTAGACTAGAACAAAGGAGTAATTTCAGGCAGGAATCTAAATCTTAGGCCAGAACAAAGAAGTAATTTCAGTCAGGAATATAGATTTTAGGCTAGAACAAGGAAGTAGGCCTCAAACATGAAAATGACTTTGGGCTAAAACAGGAAGTCATCCTGATAAGCCCTTAGAAACAATGAGCATGGGAGTGTTCATAGAATTTTGTTTATTGCCTTGCTTGTTCTTTGACTATTTGTGTTTATTGTCTTGCTTGTTTCTTGACTATTTGCATCTATTGTATTACTAGTTCCTTAACCTAGAACTGACCTTAATACTTGCATGTAATTTAAATGGTATAAAAGCAAAAAGGAGGAGGGGGGATCGGATAGGGGGTTCTAGGGAGGGGAAATGGGGAAAGGGGATGACATCTGAAATGTAAATAAATAAAATATCCAATTTAAAAAGAAAGAAAACATCTTCAACAAATGATGCTAGTCTAACTGGACATCTACATGTAGAAGAATGCAAATTGATCCATATCTAGCAACCTACACAAAACTCAAGTCCAAATGAATCTAGGACCTCAACATAAAACCAGATACAGTGAATCTAATAGAGAAAGTGGAAAATAGCCTTGAACGCTTTGGTACAGGAGACAATTTCCTGAACAGGAGAACACCAACAGCTCAGGCTCCACAATCAAAAGTTGATAAATAGGACCTCTTGAAACTGCAAAGCTTCTGTAAAGGACACTATCAATAGTACAAAATGGCAGCCCACAGATTGGGAAAAGATCTTCACCAACCCTACATCTGACAGAGGGCTAATATCCAAAATTTATAAAGAACTCAAGAAGTTAAACACTGACAACCCAAATAATCTAATTGAAAAATGAAGCACAAAGCTAAATGGAATTCTCAGTAGAGGAATCTCTGATAGCCATGAAGCACTTAAAGAAATGTTCAAAGTCTGTAGTTATCAGGGAAATGCAAATCAAAACAACTCTGAAATTCCATCGCACACCAGTCCAAATTGCTAAAATAAAAAACTGAAATGATAGCACACCCTGACTAGGATATGGAGCAAGGGAAAAACTCCTCCATTGCTGGTGGGAGTGCAAACTTGTACACCCACTTTGGAAATCAATTTGGCATTTTCTCAGAAAACTAGGAATAGTTCTACCTCAAGACCCAGTTATACCAGTACTGGGCTTATACCCAAGAGATGCTCCAACATCCCACAAAAACACTTGCTTAACTATGTGTGTGGATGTTTTAAGTTTTATTATCAAAGTGGACGTCTTTGCCTTGCTTTTGGGATTTGACTATTATCTCTTATGGTGGTTTGAAGGGCCCCATAAACTTGTATCTTTGAATACTGGGTCCCATTTGGTAGTACTGTTTGGGATTAGGAGGGGTGGCCTGGTTAGAGAAGGTGTGTCACTGGGAGTGGGCCTTAAGATTCTAATACTTTCTGTTTCCCATTGGATAATTTGTAGTATTTATGTCACTAGTCCTTCCACAGTCCCATAATGTTAATATACCATTATTATAACCATAATGTAATATACCAGTATTATAACCATAATGTTAATATACCATTATTATAACCATAATATAATATAATATACCAGCATTATAACCATAATATAATATACCATTATTATAACCATGATGTAATATACTATTATAATCATAATGTAATATACCAATTTATAACCATAATGTTAATGTACCATTGATTCTATACTGAGCTTCCGAATATTTCATCTGTTTTTCATCTTAATGTTTAAAACATTGTTTTAGCAACTTTAAGAAACCATCTTTGACTCCAAATTTTACCAAATATATCACTTTTTGTCAATTTAAACTGATTTTCCTCTTCATTGTGAAACATAGATGTATATATATTTGTTTCTTGGTTTATGTGGTAAATATTTGCTCCTAAGGACTTCCATAGTGTGTATTCATTGTCTGTGTTCCATGTTCCGTGGGGATATTGTAATACAAGAGTACATCACACTGAGTGTGTTCTCTGTCCCTTCTTGTGTGCTCCTCCCCTCCTGTCTGTCCCTTTGTTGTCTAGATGGTTTTGCTTCTACACACACACACACACACACACACACACACATATATATATATATATACATATATACATACACATATATATACACATATACATACACACACATATATATATACATACACATATATATACATATGTATGTGTATATATATACATACATATGTATATATATATATGTGTATGTATATATATGTATATGTATGCACACATTCTTACCTGGAAACAATGTAACATAAAGAATAAAGATTCTTTAGGTGTCTGCCTTGTAATTTTTGACCTAATGCCAGACATTGTAAATATTTTCTTTTTGCCTACTAGGTACTTTTGTATTCTGATAACCATCTTCAGCTTTGTCCTTGGATTTCAGTTAAGCTTGGATTTCAGGTAATCATTTGCTGTCTTTAGGAATGGATTTCAAGCTTGTTTCCCTCCTACTTCTCAAGGGTCATTGTTGTTTGCTACCTGGTTTGGGGCATTCTACCAAACTGTTTCATCCGATCTCTTTCATCAGAGCCAGGTTTCTGAATGTATTCCCTTGAAATTAACACGAATAAACTTGTTGCAGGAGGTGTGCACCAATGGAATCTGGGGTCTTTCAATCATTTGGACCTGAAGCAGAGACAGAAAGCAGGAAACCTTTAGACATCTGTTTGCCTCATTGGTAGAAAACTTCCTAGTCAGGACTTTGCCAATAAGGGGACAGGAAATCTGAGGTGAACCTGCCCGGCCCAATTTCAAGAGCCTATACCTTGGGATGGGAGGAGGACAGTAATGGTATTGGCTCTCTCCATCTGAGAAGGTAGCAAATAGACGATTTGTAAGTTCTAATTTCTCCCATTTGTGGGATTTGAGATCCTAGTGTGGCCTGACTAGACTACAGCTCCAATAACAGAGTATGGTAGTGTTGGGGAGAAAGGAAAAGGTCTGTTGCCTAGCAATAGTGCTAATAAAAGGAAAATAAAAACCAAGAACAGTGATGGCTGCCATGATGGCAAAGCTCCCTCAGAGCCTTGCTCTCAGTTCTATTTGAGTTACAATTTGAATGAACTAGATTTCCACCGATAGAAGCAAGTTCACAGAAAGACCTAGGCAAGTAAAATTGGCTCTTAACCAAGAAGTACATGGGACATTCTTGTGTCTGCATAAATAGGACAACCAGGATGGGACAGGATGAAGGGTGGGGAGGTGGATCACAAGTTGGTGTGGTTGATTTGAATAAGTAAAAATGTTAGTCTTTCGTTCTTTCCAGACGTTTTATCTAAGCTGTTTTTCTGTGGTGATGAGGGATTGTTTGGTTTCTAATAGCCGTATTTTAGCTCTGTGGAAACTCACAGCTCAGCTGAATAATTTGAGACCAGAAGTAAAAGTCTGAGTGAGTCTGGCATTGTGAGAGGTTTGCCATGGTGCCTCCTCAGAGGTCTCTTAAGCTTTCGCCAAAGAGGGGCTGTGAAAGCCTTAAATCGGTCGGGGAAGGGCAACACCAAACTCCTCAGGAAACTCTAAACAACTTGGCTACTCTGCCTGTGGCATCCTGGTTCCAGGATGGAAAAGGAGCAGTCTTCAGGAGTGGCTATACGGCTTGGAACATGGCTGGAAATCAGTTAATCCCAACAGTTTAGGCTAAGAGAAAGGCTATGACTTTGTGGCTCGTGAAGAAGATCAAAGCAAGAACATCTGCCAGGGCCGAGTGTAGAAGCATTCCTACGCGTGTGGAGTGCCGGATTCCTGAAACTTACTGCTCAGGAGAAGGGCAGCGACGTAATAAAGCGACATTTAACAGGAGTTCCATGAGGCAGCAGCAGCAGGGAATCCCTGAGCAGACCAGTTCCTAAAGAGAGAATTCCACCATACTTGGCTGTAGCACCCCAGACAGGTTTGGCTCTGGTACCCACTCTGCCCTTTTCCCAAGCAGAAACACCTTGGTCATCTGAGTTGTTTCTCACCCAGCTCATGGGAAATGCTCAGAAGTCACACAGCTGTATTTCACAGTTACCAGCTAAAAGAACAACAGCCCTGCCAGCCAGCTTCCCAAGAGCTATGCTGGATTTCCAAATCTGTCCTCATGCTGAAACCTCGCCAACTGACTTAAAACTGTGAGAGTCTCTAATACACCTAATGCACATTTTAAACTATTAACATGGCATCTGCAACCCTGACAGAAACTCTCTTACTCGTTTTCTTTAGAGCTTACGTAAAGGTTCTAAAATTGATTAGTGTTGATGGATTGTACATATTAGTGCGGGTCAGTGCAGTGGTTCAGCACATGCATGCATTGCATAGGGACCTAATGTGCTCTCTCCCATTCCTGGCCTCTAGTCGTGACTAAGCTATATTCAGGCCAATTGTCTTTAGCTGTCACAAAGATAAACACAGTACTTGTCTCTTTGTGTCTGAGTATTTCACTTAACATTGTGTTCTCTGCTTCATCTATTTGGCTGCAAATGGCAAGACTTCATTCTTATACAAGTACCTAATATTTAGTGTGTATATTAATATCCTACTGTGTATATACAGAACATGTCTTTTTTATTCTTTGGAAATTTCATGCATATATACAATGTTGTTAGATGATATCCACTGCCCTCTGTCCTGCTCCAATTCCTTTTGGACCACCCCTCTCAACTTAATCTCTTAAAAATATATTAATTAATTTAAAATAAGTTAATAATTATTAATAAACATATTAAAATAAATTAGTAGGGGGTGGAGAGATGAGTCAGCAGATACGAGCACTTGCTCCTCTTCCAGAGGACCCAGGTTTGATTCCCAGCTCCCACATGACAGCTCCCAACTGCTTCTAACTCCAGTTCCAGGGGATCCAAAGCCCTGTTCAGACCTCAGTGGGGCCTGTATGCATTAGACACAGAGACACATATCCAGGCAAAATTTCCATATACATAAAATAATAAAATAAAAATAATTTAAAAAATAAATGAATTAAAAACAAATAATTAACTTTTATAACCCTCTGAGTCCAGTTAGTCTGCCCATATGTGTATTGGTACAGGATCACTCCAATGAAGCATGGGCAATTTATCAATGTCCATACCAGTAAAGACAATAGAACCTCCTTCTCTCCACAGCTATCTGCCAAGATCTCAGCTGAAGGTGAAGCCTCCAATGTCCCTCCACCACCCTGCTGGAATGTTGACTATCCTGCAGGGTGTGGTCCTGGAAACCTGACTGGGGTCACATGAGAATGAAGAAATGACAGGCACTGAAATGATGACAGTCACACATACAGAGCAGCTGGTATCAGTCGGACTGTGCTCACCCTAATGGAGCATGGCTACTATTTAACCCAGCGCTCAGAGCATTTATTATGTGCAGCACAAGGAGGAGAGGTTAGCAAGTCTTGGTACAAGGTCTCTGTCTCTGTAGGGGAGGAGTCTCCAGCTGTCAACATCTGTGAGGAGAAAGCTGTGCAACATGTTTTCTGCACACACTGTCAACATTCATGCTTGCTTGGACTAGGGGAAGGCTTCCAGGGGTCTGAAGTGAGAAGACCTCGACACAGCCGTGCTTGGTGCTTATATCAATAAGACACACTCCCTCAGGACTTCCTCTACTGCGAGTTCAGGTGTGTATCAGCCATGACATGTCTAGAAGACATCATTTCTGAGAAGACCTTTATAATCTCTGGCTCTTAGTCATTCCACCCCTTTTTCCTCAATGCTTCCTAGGCCTTGTGGGAAGGGGGTGTGCTATAGACATCTCCTTTAGGAATGAAGAAGCCAACTTGTTCTCTGTACTTTGGCCAGTAGTGATTATTTGTGTTACCCATCACTCACTCCAGGAAGGAGCATCCCTGATGAATGTATGCTACAATAGCCTTCAGGCATAAGGGTAGGTATTTAGAAGGTGCTTTGATGCTGTGTCCTTGTAACAAAGTTGTAGTATTGTTGTTGTTGCTGCTGCTGCTGCTGCTGCTGTCATTGTTTCTCTTCTAGTGTCTATGATCTCCCCAACCACAGGCTCTTGGTCAAGTTTAAAGTACCAGACATGATTTCTTACCAGTACAGCAGGCCTTAAGTCCAATTAGGAAGCTACTGGTTGTCCCCTTACTATTCAGAACATAATTGCACCAATGAGTGTATCTTATCAGGCTAACCATTATATTTCATAGGATTCATAGTTGGGTGAGACTGCTGATGGCCTTCCTTCCACAGTAGCCTACAGAACACCTTCCAGTCCTGTGAAAGTATCTAACAGGAAGGAAGCTTCCAGGTTAGCACCAGCCTGATTGCTCCATTTTCTGTGATCCAACTATTTGACAGTCTTACCATCAATTTCTGTTGGGTAATAAACAGCAACGTTGGTGGTTTATATTGTATTGGGGGTTTCTGCTCCACTGACCAACAAGTCAAAAGGAGGTATCCCACATCTGGCACTTGACTGTTAGTTTAATAACCCATAACTATAACTTCTTAATAATATAACATTATCCAGCTATATATCACATTTTCCTTATTTACTATTTTTCTATGAGCATCTAAACTTACTTCATGTCTTTCCAGTATGGAACATAGAAGTGAAGTTAACTCTTTAGCTTGAAACATTTTTAATTATTAAATATGTTTACCTATTCACCCATTTGCCTCCACATCTTCCTGTCTACTCACGTATATGACCAACAAACATCAGTCTACATATATTGTGCTCAGACCTGGTACCACAAGATAGAGTTACGAAAGTAACGGGCAGCATCAGTGGCAGACTCTGGTATGGGATTTGTTTGCAATCACTGAGATGTTGGTGTTCTTATCAATAGAAATCATTAAACTCCACGAGAAGACACTGTTCTTATCGTTGTACAGACCCAAAACCAGAACAAAACAAACCACAAACAAAAAACAAAACAACCCTCACCCCAAACCAGATTAGTTAGACATGACCCTGTTTTCAAAGGCATTTGCAAAGTAGTCAGACATCTAACACTTTGCAATGAGTTTCACACAATTATGTCCAAGGATCAACCCAAGCCTGAAAACTGAATGAGATAGGATGCTGTCAAGTGGGACAAAGGAATATGTCTTAGGTTCTTTCAAAAGTCAATCTTGAGTTAAGGATCTGGGTTGGTTGTGGTTGATTAAAGTACCACCCTCCAAAACAGCATATCCAACCTGCAGCCTGTAGACTGTATGTGTCCCAGGATAGTTATGAATGTATCACAATACATTTGTAGATTAGAATGTCATGCTGCATGTGGAAAGGTTGGATACGTATGCAAATAAGAATTGGATGCATGATAAAGGCATAAAGTGCCACCAAAGGAGCACTTTCAGATGAAATTTCAGCCTTCACTTGAAGTCTAAGGAAAAGGGGAATGTAAATTTCACCTTAACTTGTCTAGAAGCAAGGAAAATGAGGTTATGAATTCCATCAGCCAGTAGTTGGCAATAAGAACTCTTGTGTTTGTGGAGAAGAAAGATCCTCAATACTTTGGGTATGGCAGTTGTGTAGTGGGATGTAGTGTTGATGGGGTCCCGTGTCGCTCTGCCGCAGGGCTCAGGCTGCTCACGGAGGCAGGATGGGAGAGTTTTGACCACTTACTCCACACCATCAGGCTCCTGATAGGCCTTAGGGAAACCATGGGACACCGCTGGGGGTGGTGGTGGAGGAGTGCAGTCTGATCAAGGAGCCTATTTCTCAGGCTCTAGGACACCCAGGCACTGCTGAGAGCTGGGGAAGAGCTGAGAATGGAGTTGGGGCCTGCTGACTGGATCTAGCCCAGGGCCAAGGAGGAAAAGAGGGGAACTCTGGCTGGATCCTGCAGGGGTGTGTCCTTGGCTTGGTTGTGGTGGGTTTGGGCCTGACTTGGTGGCAGCTGTGACTTGGGATGCAGAGAGACCTTCTTCAGGAGATTAGATGGCGGCTCTATAAGTGAAAGCCTTCTCCATAGCTCTCCACTGTGGATCCGGATGAATAGAGGCAGTCCATGGTTTTAAGACACTTATTGTCATGGCGGAAAGTGGATGAGTAAAACTGTACCTCACTTCTTTGGGAGGGCCTGAAGTTAAATATCTTTTGCAGGGAGGAGTGTCTGGGAAGGAGAGTTTATTGGCTAAGTCCTCCAGGCCTTTAGGTACTTCATTAAAATGGAGATATGTCTTGAGTCTATGTGACCACAGTTCACATCCTCTACCTGTGGAAGGGCTTGGGGTGTTACCCTTATGTGACTGGTGGCCACAAGTCTATGAGGGCTGCAGTTTCATGCCAGGAGCCTAGCTTCCAGGAACCAGGTGAAATACCCGCAGTCCCTTTAGGGTCAACCAGGAACCAGGCTGCCTTTCAGGGTCCTACAGTAGAACAAGCCTGTTCTGTGTTTGTTAGGGCTGAGGAACAGGACCAATGCATTACAGGGGTGAGTACATAGTGTACACTGGATAGTCCAACAATGGCTGGCTCAGAAACCAGTAGCCGCTCAGTTCACAATTCTGGATGACTCAGTGGTCCCAGTCTAGTACTGAAGGCCTGGAGGATTCTTGGAGAGATGTTGGTCTTCAGTCAATAGGGAAGCCAAAGATGCTGGGTATAGATGGCAGAGGAGGATGGTGGGAACTAACAGTAGTTCGATGGACTCACTCCCAAGCTGCCAATGACTACCAGGAAGTAAAGACAGATGAGTAACAGTGCTGCTTGTCTTTCTGATCTCCTTATACCCGGACCAACACTGGATACTACTGTCCGCCCTGGAGGAGGGGCTTACCCTTCAGTTGATCCTGGAGTGACTGTCACAGATCTACCCAGAAGTCTTCTAGCTGACTCCAGGTCCAATCAAGATGATAACTAAGATCAACCATCACAAGTTCCTGTGCCTAAGACCAATCCTGTTAATATCTTATATAAGCTTAGATTCTTTTCAAAATGTACTTTATTTAGGGTTCTTAAATGCTTCAATCTTCCTTCTAACCTGCCCCAGCCTGTGGGGTGGTGAACAGGGACTGGGGGACCACCTGAAAGAGAGAATGGGGAGACAAGGGATGCGAACAACGGACAGCAAGTCAAGAGATCTGATCAAGCTGTCGAATTTTAATTGTTCCCACACAGGTTATATATACATAGAAGCAGGATATGGGGTAGGGGATGACGTAGGGTCTCTTTGTCTCTGGGGAGCACAAGTATTCTCAAGAACAGGAGGGTGGCTGGGTGAAAAGTTCAGCAGAAGGAACAGAGCAGAACAGGTTGCTAGGTACCTGTCCATAAGATCTATAGTTATTTCTTAACTAAGCTAGTACTTTCCTACAGAGGCTACCTGTCCACAAGCTCTATAGCTACTTGTTCTCAACTGGGCTAACTGTTCACAGATCTATAGCTATTTGTCCTCACTTGGGTTAGAACTTTCCCATAGAGGCCAAGACTTTGTGCCAGTAAGCACGTATGGCTGACAAAGCAGTTAATGTTTAAACGAGGTTGCTCCCAACACTAACCCAACAACCAGATGTAGGGGAGAAAGAAGGTTAACAGGAAAAGGGTGTTGTAGACCGGTTTAAAAGTTGTTCTGTGGGGATAATTTCACTCTTCATTGTCAGGATATCAGCAGTCTAGTTCAATAGCAAACACCAAACATGAATCAGTAGTGGCAGCTCAAGCAAACAGAAACAACAAGGCTTGGCTGAACTGGCAGGAGTCAGCTGAAGCATCCAGAATTAGCCGAAATACCACAAGAAGTTCTTGGTGCATTTCTCTCTAAGAAGTGAAGACCAGTGAAGAAGCGAAGCCTTGCACAACAGGCAGACTGAGATCCTCCTCTCACTGTCTGTGGGGTTCTATTTATATACTTTCTAAATATCATACCCCCTCTCAAGTGTCTGTTTTCAGTAAAACATCACATACCTGCTCACAAGACAGCTTCCAGAAAAACACCACATGGCACATCTGAGAAACCAGAAATGTCCACTTCAGCCTTAAGTCCAAACATGCAGAGCTGCGGTGTGCATGCACAGAACTGAAAAAGAATGCTCAGAGGGTCTAGAGACACCAACAGTTGTCCATTAGAGTTCACATGTCTATCTTATATCTCACAGACAAGCTGGCTTCTCTCCATCCTCAAGTTCATTCTGTCTTTTCAGATCATCCTAAAACTCTGGTTGGAAGATTTGGGGATGGGGCCACTTACAAGAATTATATTAATGATGAAGCCATAACCCTCACCATTACAGTTGATCTCAGTAGTTGTCATTTCCTCCTGTGATTCCTTCTTGCCTTTAGCTACTACTACCAATGTTTCAGATGGTTTCTGGGTCCTGTAACTCAGACCTTAGAACTGGGAGATCTGAGCCCATGCTTGCCATATTTTTCCAAACCATAGCTGCTATAGTAACCCATTCAGACTCAGTGCTAGCCATGAAAAGAAGTTTCACGAAAAGAGCTGCCTGCACTAAACACATTTCTCCCCATTTCTATTATGTAGCACAGCTCTAGCTGTGAACCAATGCTCACAGTGATGCTGAGAGCCAACTTCCCTGTTAGTAGGAATATACAGTAGTAACCAATGAGCAGCCAGAGCATGAAGTTTAGTGGGATTCTTAATGCATCTTCTGATGGAGTTATACCTCTTAGCTTTTAGAGCCACAGGGCTTGAGTTTGAGGGTTTGAGTTTGTGAAAGTGTACATTCCACCAGTGTGAAGTGACACTAATTGGCCTTATCACTCACTTTTTTTTTTGTCTGAATAGTTTTATTCTTTGACCATTTCACATCTGCCTATAATGTAGTCTGACTATTCTTCCCCTGGTTTCTTATCTTCCCTGTCAACACCATTTGCCCATTCTTACAAACTAGAAAGCAACAAGTTTCCTTAAATAGTTTTTTTTTGGGGGGGGTAGGATTAAATTAATAAAAAATAAGAAACACATTAAGTTGAGCAGACTGATTTTGACCACAGTGGACTAGATGGCTTTGCACAATTCAGTGCTTCCCTGATTTCAATTCACATATAGAACAACATCTAGAACATAATCATTAGAACCACAGCTCTTTGTCATGTTGACAGAAGAGGGCACCAGTAATCCAAGAATACAGTGACTCAGCCTAACCCCATCAAGAACTGCATAGAACAGGAGGTTTGCAAGACCCTTTCAAGAAGAAAAGCCAGCAACTCAATGAATTCTTAGCTGGGAAAAATCCTCAACCACTGAAAGGAAACAACAGAAATAAATAAAGCTCGGAAAGGAAGCAAGGCTTGAATCAAGTAACTTCAAACAAATATTTGGAAATATGGGAAACCAGTTTTAATTAGAAATTAAATGATAAATGATTTGGGGAAAATAAGAAGAAATTAAGAATGCTGCTTGAAGTCAGGATGAAAATGAAAAAGAGAAATCTCCTAAAATTAAAAATTAAACCAAAAGAACAGACCCTCCCCCTCTCTGGCTGTAAGTCTCTTTTCCATAATTGAGATTAGGGTGACAACAGAGGTGTTTCTGACAAAATGTGATGAAAAAGGTAAAACTAGCAGCCACTGGGGTACAAAAAAAGGGTTAGGACATGTCCTTTTGCTCTAAATGGGTTTGCATGTGAGATTCCTGAAAAATTGCAGGTTTACAGCTACGAAGGGAGAAAGAACTTAAGCATGGTAGGAATTCTTCTCAGCTGGTGGAAGGTTCTATTTCCTACACGTCTCTCGTGCCTTAATGCTCACCTCTGACTTTAATCAATCCATCTCATGGTTTATGAGGCTGAAGATCTATCTTCTCTCACTTATTTGGTACTAAATGGGGACACAGGCACCTAGATGTTAAGGGACTGAAAGTCTCCATTAGAGGCATCTGAAGAGAACATGGAGTATGAGTTTGCTGGTTGTGTTGGCCACATTCAATAGAGACCCCAGAGAGGGTGTTGTTACTCAAGATGTCAAACCATATTTAAGCAACAAAGCTGACTTAGAGTTTTTATTGCGGTGATAAAATACTCTGACCAAAAACAAACAGGGGAGGAAGAGTTTATTTTATCTTACATTTTTAGGTAACAGTCCATTATGAAAGGAAGTTAGGGCAGAAACTCAAGGCAGGAACCTGGAGGCAGGAACTGAAGCAGAGGCTATGGAGAAGCATTGCTTACTAACTTGCTCCTCAAGGCTTCCTCAGTCTGCTTTTTAATATACCATATAGGACCACCAGCCCAGGGATGGCACCACCCTCCAGTGGGTGGGACATTTCCACATCAATCATTAGTTAAGAAAATAGCTAATAACTTGCCAACAGGCAATCTTATAAAGTTTTCATTAATATGAATTTCTTATTGACATAAAATTGGGATTAATATTGTTACTCTCACATAGGCATTGTGCCTATATAACACAGTTAAGAATACTGGCTTAGACTCAGTCCTTCTATAACTGCTATTATAAACTGATCTGAGATTTTACGCCTGTGAATTAAGGGCCAAAAAGCAAATTCATGGCTCTGAGTGTATTGTTAGGATGTTTCCAAAATTTTAATTAGAAATAGCTAAGACTAGTTAATGGACAACAGTCCAGATTATTTTACATAGACAGTTAGTTTTCAAAAACATCAGAAGTTCACAGAATATGACATTATGGACATTTCTTTATTAAAGATCATTTGACTAGAGACTGTCTGCTCCTAACAGCACCCCTTTCTTGGAAATTGAGTATCAATGGAGTTGCTCCAGTCATGGCAAGACAGACACTAGGCAAAAATTGCCTCATTTCATCTACAGACAAATACTGTCCAGGAAAAGGACACAATATGTGAAACAGTCAACTGATAATCTCTGCCAAGACAGGGTAATCATCCCTTCAAAATTATACATTACAAAGGTCTGTCAGATGATCCTGGGCCAGAAAGCTGAAGACCAATGCTCCAATGTTTTGAAGTATAAGGGACTGTGCAGGTGATCAGTGGTCTCTATAAATTGGAAGCTATGCTTGTGCTTCCCATTTTTTCAGGTAATATTAGTTGTTCTTGGATTTCTAACGGGGTTGAAGACTGGTAGTCTTATAGCCAACCCAAGCTGTTTAGCATTGAGAAAGACGATATAGATTTGAGAGGATGGTCTTCAGATGGCATATTATTTAAAGCCAGGACATGAGTCAGGCGTAGAATTATAAGTCTTTTAAGTTCGGATAGATGACAGAGGTTCTATTTAATTGACAAAAATGATAAACTGGTTGTTTGGTCTATCTAATATTTTATAAATTACAAAATGATAATAGTTCTGCTCAATTTATATTTGAGATAAAAGAGTCTTTAATTGGACAGAAAGGGGGAAGTGTTGTGGATAGCCCTGGTCTTGTATTTTGATGCTAATTCTGCTTTCCCAGGAGGGGCTGCAGATGAGGAGTGAATCACATACACAGGTGACTTCTTATGAACCTTCTCCCCACCTTAACTTGTAAATAAAGACTAGAGCCAGTGATTGGGCAGTAGAAGGAAAGGTGGAGCTAAAAAGTTTGGAGGAGAAGGAAGAGGGGAGAGAGGAGAGGAGGAGGAGGATGGAGGAGAAACACGTGGCTGGAGAAACTGGAAGTTAAGGGGTCTCATAGATGGGGAATATAGAAGTGTAGTGACAATCTGTCCAATCTAGGCGTGCAGCATGTATTCATAACTATTGAGTTGTGTTTTATCTGACTAGGCTTATTTGGGTTGGAGATTTACCACAACAAATTTTCTCAGTTAAGATTTCCTCTTCTCAGGTGTGTCTAGGTTTCTGAACAACCTGTGCAAAAGCATACATTGTTACACCTAAGAGGGGCACCAAATCAGCAGGGCCTCTTCATCTTCAGGTACCTGGTAACCAAGATCATTAAATCTCAAGGCTGAATCTGGCATGTTTAATTTAGATATGTAAATCTTTAAGGACTGAGAACATATTCTTTGACTTGTGAGGTATTCCACCCTAACAGTGGCACAAATTCTCCATGTGTACTGTTTGAGTATCAAAAGCCACCTGGTCTTGTAAAATGGTTATTCTTATATATACTTTCAAGTTTAAGAGTAAAGGCCCAGTGCTGTGTAGGTCTCCTTGGGCTTTCAGGGTGGAGAGCAAGCCCAAGACAAGGTAAACCCTGCCTGGGACTGGTTGGCTGAGATGATCTGGGGATGTGCAGGCCTTGGGGGGCAGACTATGCTGGAGGTGACCCATGTGACTGCTATTCCCGGTGCCGTAATACGTAATGCTCCTGAGACCACTCTCCAGATGACCCCAGACACCCATGGATCCTGACACAAGGAACAAATGAGTGGTGGAGAAATGGAAGAAAAAGAGAAGCAGAAGGATTTGGGGACAATGAAGAGAGACAGAACTGGAGGCTCAAGGGTAATGAGGATCAGCCTGATGTGAGTAGCCAATGATGCCACCTGGGACTATGGTGGGGGTCCTGGCCTGTGCTTCCATGTTTGGATCTGCTGCCTTGCAGCAGTGGGGGTCTGTTGACACTAAAGGTCAGACAGATGTCCCTGGTCCCTAGTCTGGGCTGAAGCCAGGGGCCATGTTGATCTCTGAGGACTGTGCAGAACTGGCCCCACCCCTTGCCTGGGCATTGTGGGAGACCTGACCTTGGGGGCGTGAGAGCAGGAGAGCTGACCCCACCCTTAGTCAACTGCAGTACTCAGGAGAGTGCCCCCCCATCTCTCAGGAAGCACAGTAGAGCTGGCCCTGATTATAGGAGTTCCAAGGTGAGCCATTCCTGAGGGTATGAACATGAGAAAATGAGAGAACTGGCCCTGCCTCTTGAATCCTGTGAAGTGGTATGGACTAGGAAGAAATGCCTTCTTCCACCCTCACCCCTTAACACCTGCTGCAGATGGGAGACCTGGCTCTGGGGTCATGGACTGAGTAGAGTTGGCTATCTCTTACCAGCTGCAGCACTTGGGAGAAGAGCCTGTGCACCTAGCCTGGGCAGCACAATAGAGCTGACCCTGGTGGTATGGGCAAACCATTGAGCATGGAAGAGCTGGCCCTGTCTCTTGTCTGTTGTGCCTGAGGTGAAGGTGAGGAAGGGAAAGATGTCCCTCCCCTCCTTTGTTCCTTACCATCTATGGCAGGCAGGAGAGCTGGCCCCCGGGGTCATGAGAGTGGGAGACTTGACCATGTCCCTCCTAGTTGCGACACTTGGGAGAGCAGGCCCTGCACTTCACCTGGGTAGCAGGCTAGAACTGGCCCTGAGGAATGGGCATGGATGAGGCCAGGTCTAGGGCATGAGAGCGGGAGAGCTGGCTCTGCTCCTTGCAGGCTGCAGCATTGAATTAGACCTGACAGGAGAGCTCACCCTGGTGGTGTGAGGTCAGGAGAGCTGAAGGGTTGACCAGCTCATATTCATCTCAGGCCCATATCCAGGCCTTTGAATTGGACCATCTCAACATCCACCCCATTAATGATGAACCGTTGAGGTGTGTGAAGCGGCCAGTCCTATAGATCTAAAACTATAGGATCTCCACGACACAGGGCAACAACAGGAGAGGAGTCCTGGTGAGGATCCAGTATTTACAGTGTAGCACAAGCCAGAGGCCTCAAACCAGACCAACGATTCCTTGCGGCGAACATTTGCAAGCAAAGATGTGTGGATAAAAGAGTGTACTGTGGGACACGCTGTGACTTACTACAGCTTACACAGGGATTTTTTTCCTTCTTTTTCCCTTTGTGTGTGTGGGGGGGGTTGGTTTGCAAGGGTGGAAGGTGGGTATGAGGGGAGGGAGAGATGAGAGGGATTGGAATGGCTGATGTGAAACTAACAAAGGATCAATAAAAAGTTAAAAAACCAAGAGTTTACAGGATAAAAAAAGTGAAACGCCACAGACTATAAAAGAACTTGCGGTCGTCATATGCTGACACTGCAGTCAAACATAAAAAGAACAATTTTAACAAGGAATCCAGTGGAAAGGAAAGCAGTGTGAGTCTGTAACCATGGGTATGCACATAGTATATTGGCAGTGTCAAAAGGAAGGTTGAAAGGATGACAAGATGGCCCAGTCAGTGAAGCACTTGTCCTGGAACCATCAGGAAGCTTGTACTAGGTTGGGCGGCATTGCTGTGAGAGAGCTGGCTACATAGTTTTTGGTAGAATTGAATGGCATTTGAACTTGGGCTAGAAAAATTGAGTAAGAACGCTGAGATCAACACAGATGAGAACAACACAAGCCTGGCTTGGGAAGTTTCAGAGAGTTTCTTAAGCATCAGGGCCATTAAGAATTTTGAATTAAGACTCTGTGGCTCTAGCTGTGTTTAACAAGAAACTAGAACCACAAAATTGAAACAAAGGTTTTGCTGGGACCATTGATGTTCGTCAGCTGGAGCTGAGAAATTAATGGTGGTTAATAAGAAACTGGCACCATTGAGACGGAATCTTCTGGGAATATTTTTCCCTAGAAGCTCTAGTTCAGAGGGGGACCAAAGCTGTATCTCATGGTGGCAGCTGAACTTGGTAATGAATAAGAGTCTCTCAGGTAGTACTGGTTTTGAAGGCATGAAGAGCAGCTGAGGCTTAGCACTGGGAAGCCACTGGTGAAGGAGCAGCTTCAGAAGCAGAAATAACCCCAGGACTGAAGGAACCTTGGAGACAGGCTGAGGTCTGGCACCACTAGGCAGGTTCAGACACCCTGAAATAGAGACCAGGAGAGGTGCTTGGTGAAGGTGCAGCTCAGTTTCCATGGAGACCTCAACATTTTGGAGATGCTGGTATGACAGGATGACCAGCAGGTTAGCCACAGATGTGGAGACAGGATGCATGTGCTGTGAATGACAGAGCAGAGAAATGCAACTGTGAGCCTATTGGGACGCATAACACCAGGAGTGAATCTCGCACACTGGACACTGAGTTACTTACATTGTTGGAGTCTGCTTTTTCTGATTGTGACTATATCCTGGGCCTTTTATCTTAAGAAACTATTTAACTCTATCTATCTATCTATCTATCTATCTATCTATCTATCTATCTATCTATCTATCTATCTATCTATCTAATCACAGGAGCCCACAGTTAAGATACTTTGGAATTTTATAGAGACTTTGGATATTCTGGAAAAGGTTGTATGTTTCAGAGAAACTTTGGATATTTTATAGAAACTTTGAACTTTGAAACAGCCTTTGAATTTTTAAGGAGATTAAATTTTAAAGTATTTGGATTTTTAAACTGTGAGACTTTTAAAAGTTGGAATGTTTTATATTCTGATATTAATATTGACAAGTCATTTTGCGGATTTGTCCCAAAGTTCAAGGATAAGAAAGGTTCTAGCTGAACAGTGATGAGTTTTGTGTGTCGAGTTGACAAGAGGTCAATTGTGCTATCTGGTTTTATGTCAACTTGATGGGAGGAGACAATGAGAAAATAAAAATAAGCAAACATTCATGTGCAGGGGATGTGCTTCAAGCCTTTGGATTTAAAAACAAGTCCCCAGAGAAGCTGCTGCCATGGAATTTTCAGGAAACTTCCTTTGCCTCCCAACATGGACGAGAACCCTGTTATTAAGATAGCAGTCTTCCATGACCAGATGGCTTTCTGAGCTTGGGGCAAAATGAGGGAGCTCTGTTTTTCAACAAGGGTTCCCTGTCTCTGTCTGTCTTTGTCTGGAGAGTATCCCTGAACATAGGATGCTGGCCTTATCTGTCTTTGTCTGAAAAGTGACCTGGTATAGAGGTTTCTGCAAGGCTGTATAATTCAGCACACATATCCCTCTCTGGCTTCCTGCCTGCACAATAATTTGGTGTCATATTATAACCAATAAGCCCTTTCCCCTTGCTTGGTGCTATGACCAGTTAGTCCCTTGCACCTGTTCCCCTAAAGAGTCCTTATGTACCCTATCCCTTAAACAGTAAAGTAGACTTGTTTCACTTTGGCAGTCTCTGGAGGTCTATCTGCCATACTCATGGCCAGCTGAACCCTGCTCCCCACCTCTGCTCCCTTTGTCACCTCGGGCTGATGGCCAACAGTCTCTGAGGAGAAGGGAAGAGCAAAACTGGCCCTCTTGTATACCTATAAGTCAGAGATTTCTTCCTCCACTCCTGATACTCCAAAGAAACCGTCTGTCCTGGATAGAACAGGAGTCCTCTGAGGGTATGCTGAGGAGTCTGTGGAGGTGGGGAGAGCCTCCTCAGCCCACAGACTCTAGAGCTAGAAGGTGATCCTCCTTCCATTTACGTGGTAACCTCGTTTTCATGGGCTTAGAAGCTGCATCAATGCTTTTTCTTTGCCCCTACTATGATTTCTTCATTTAATTTACTATCATTTTAGTAGTATTTTGAGTTTTTAAATAAGTGTTTGTGTCTTAATCTTATATTAATGTATTTTTATCTACATTTTTTTTACCAGTCAATCAGATTTTTTTAAAAAAATACTTGGGCCTGCTCACCTGAAAACCCCACATTCAGGGCCAGCTCTACTGTGCTGTCTAGACAAGGTACAGGGTCTGTTCTCCCAAGTACTATAGGTGGTGAGGGGCAGGGACAGCTCTCCTGCTCTCATGACCCTAGGGACAGGCCTACTGCCTACCACAGATGGTGAGAGGCAGGCATGGGAGATGTGGTAGGGCCAGCTTTCCCATGCTCATATCCTTGGGGCCACGCCCACTCACCCTCCACGACACCTGCAATATACAGGGGTAGGGGCTGCTGTCCAGAGTACTGCAGCTGGCTAGGGATGGAGTCTGCTCTCCTGCTCCCATGCCCCAAGAACCAGCTCTTCCATGATGCCCAGGTGAGGGGTGGGATGAGTTCTGCACAGTCCTCAGATATCAACAAGTCCCCAGGCTACACTGATGGTCAGCTCAGGCTAGCTCCCTATGTGGGCTTCATGGTGCAGGTCTGATAGTTGTCCCAGTTGGAGTTCTTCTAGTCTCCAGCTTGCTCCGTACCTTGGGAACCTGTCCAGGCCTATGCAGCACCAGACTGGTGGTTGCCTCAGGCTTGCTTTTGTCAGGGAACATTATAGCCTACTAATCATTCAGCTGTTCACAGCTCAGGACACTAAGTGTAGACATAGCCTCTCTCCTCTCTGTCACCTGCGGATGCACATGTGACACAGCAGCCACACCTGCAACACCTCTAGGGGTATAGGTTTTTAAATCTCTTGAGTTATTCTCTCCCTTGTCCCTTGTCATAATATTCGTCTCTATCTTTCCTCTTTTCTTCTCTTAATTAACTTTATTCATGCTTTACTTTTCTCCTTTCCCCTCTCTTCTTATTTATTTCATTATATTTTCATCCTTTATAGTATTGACTTTTTAAATAATATTAACATTACTAATATTTTTATTTATTTTTTGATAATTTTATACATGCATACATGCATTTCAGGCATATTTTCCTACTTTCATATTTTCAGGCACATTTTCTCTACTTTCCCTTTAAACTCTTACCAGATTCTCTCTCCCAACTTCATGCTATCTTGTTTATAATATAATCCTCTGAGAGCAAATGATGCTTTCCATATACACATGAACATGAGGCTATTTCTTAGGATTTTTACTGCTGTGAACAGACACCATGACGAGGGCAACTATTATAAAGGACAACATCTAATTGGAGCTGGCTTATAGGTTCAGAGGTTTGGTTCAGTCCATTATCATCAAGGCTGGAGCATGGCAGTATCCAGGCAGACATGATGCAGGAGGAGCTGAGAGCTCTACATCTTTATCTGAAGGCCTCTAGGAGAAGACTGGCTTCCTGGCAGCTAGGAGGAGGGTCTCCAAGCCCACTCCCACAGTGAGTGACATATTTCCTCCAACAAGGCCACACCTCCTAATAGTGCCACCTCCTGGGCCAAGCATATTCAAATCACCACATTCTACTCCTTGGTTTTCATAGATTTGTTCAAACACATGAGTCATTGGGGGCCATACCTAGCCAAAGCACAATGAAAAATACATTTAGACCAACTTCAAAACTCCCATAGTCTATAACGGTTTCATCAATGTTGAAAATCTAAAGTTCAAAGTCTTTTCTGAGATTCACTCAATCACTTAACTGTAATTACCTATAAACTCAAAATAAAAAAGCAGATCACGTATCTTTAACATCATTATGATGCACATTATGATTGTAAAATGTCATAGTGAGGAAATACTGGACCAAACAAAACCAAAAAGCAGGTGGGCAAATTCCAAACTCTGAATCTGCCTGTCTGATGTCAAAGTAGTCTCCAGATCTCCAACTCCTTTTTCATCTTTGTTGACTGCAAAAATCTTCTTTTTCCTGGGCTGGTTCCACTCTCTGTTAGCAGCTTTATTCAGCAGATAGCCCATGACTTTGGCATCTCTAACATCTTGGGGTCTCAAAGGCAACTTCAACCTTATAACTTCTTGTTTCAGTGTCTGGGATCCACACATGATCTTCTGGGCTCCTCCAAATGGCTGGTGTTACTTCTCCAGTTCTGCCTTCTGTAGCACTCTAGACTCTGGTTAACTCCACTGCATTACTGCTACTGTTATTGGTGATCACCATATGGTACTGGTATCTCCAATATGCTAGGGTCTTCTGCTACAACTACTTTTCACCAATAGCCTCTTATAGGTTCTCTTCATGGTGCCAAGTCTCAACTTCTTTACATAATGCTTGCAGTCCTGGACTATCAACTGCAACTATGGCTGTACATTCACCAAAGGCCTTGCCTGGCCTCTCATAGTGCTAAGCCTCAGCTGCACTCCATCACCCCTTTATACCTTCAAAACTAGTACTACCAAGGTGATTCTTACACATTACCAAGTCTAGCTTCAGCATGAAGTATAACCTTGGCTGTCTCTGATACACAGTTTCTTTGTGCTCTCAAAAACTTTTCCCAGATTTCACTTTAGTGATACTGATCTCTTCTTAATCACCACTAATTCCTTAGCTCCAGGTAACCAACATCAATTGTCCCATAAGTCCCTTCTGTCCTGGACTCTAAAGCCAGAACCATATGGCCGAATCTACCAAGTTCTACTGCTTGCTGAGGCTGGAACATGGCCCCTTGTTGTATTACATTATCACCAGCTTTCTGTTTTCCAACTCCTTCACTGCCTAAGCTTGGCTGTCCTGAAACTTGTAACCTGAAACCTGTAGCTTGACCTTGAACTCAGAGATCTTCATGGCCCTGTCTCCTGAATGCTGGGATTAAAACTGGACTTAAGCTTTTCTTCACCTAGAACTTGCTCTGTCCTTAAATTCAAAGATCTGCTTGCCTTTGTCTCCTGGGATTAAACCTGTGTAACACCATGGCCGAGCCTTAGCTTTTCATGGCTATTGTTCCTCAAGATCTAGATCAAAACTCTGTGTCTTCCAGCCTCAAGGTCTGGATCACAAGTAGGCTCTTCATTTCTGGACTATAGTTTACTTCAGATTAAAAGTCCAAATGAAAACAATAAACAAGTCCCTTGTTCAACTGCAAAAGCATAAATAACCTTAGCTTGGTGGAATATTGCCCTGAGATTACTACTACTTTAACCTCTTTATTTCTTTTTTCTTTTCTTTTCTTTTCTTTTTTTTGTAAGGAGATGTGAAAATCTTTATTGGATATTTTATTTACATTTCAGATGCCATCCCCTTTCCCCATTTCCCCTCCCTAGAAAACCCCTATCCCATCCCCCTTTCTCCTTTTTGCTTTTACACTATTTTTTATGTTAATGAAAGACTTTATAAGTTTGGTAATGCTCAATAAAAAGATGCCCATACAATCAGAAGTGTAACTCAATACCCAACCTACATATATCAACTATCTTTGACTGATGGAGACAGTGAATATCCACCTCCATGTTCCCCCACCCCCTTGCCACCTAGCTCCTCCTCACCTTCTCCTCTTCCTCTCCTTACTCCTCCTCTTCCTCTCCTTACTCCTCCCATCTTAGCTCTTCCTACATATCACCCTTCCCGTTGAAATAAAACTTTTCTCTTAAATACAATTAGAGCATAACTATACCAATTTGTGTCAGTAAGGTACAAGATAGATTTAATACCCAGTCCATCATTTTGTTGACTAGCCAGAACCTCTGTCATCCCTCCCAACTAAAAGACTTAGTTCTGAACCTGGCTTTTTCCTTGGCTTTAGAATGAATGTCAGCTAAAAACCATCCTCTCAAGTCTTTTCTCTCAAAGTAAATAGTCGGGATTGGTTATGAGACTATAAGTCTTCAACCCCGTCAGAAATCCAGAATGACTGAGTTAACTGAAATTATGGGAAGCACAAAGCATAGCTTCTAAAACTTAGCCAAATTATAGAGGCCACTGGTCACCTGGACAGTCCCTATACAATGAAATGTTGGAGCTTCCAATCTTCTGCCTTCTGGCCCAGGATCATCTGACAGACCTAGTGATGCAGAATTATTAAGGGCTGATTACTCTGTCTTGGCAGATATAAGAAGTCAACTATTCCACAAATGTGACCTTTTCTGGACAGTGATTTGTCTGTAGATGAAAAGAGGCAATTCTTGCCTAGTGACAGTCTCATAACAACTGGAGTAACTCCAAAGATGCTCAATTTCTTCTTAGAATCCAAGACAGGTGTCGGGCCTGACATGAAGTCTAATCTCCATTCCACCTTCACCCTTCAGTCACTTACACAGGTGGGCGTGACAAACAGGCCCCAGGCCCTAGAGAGATTTACATACTAATGAGGTACCTGAAGGCCAGAGGGTGGAGCCAATTAAGCATTCCTCCCCTGCCCCTCCCCCCTCTTCCCCTCCCTATTTAATTCAGGTCCACCCTGGGTTTTGGGAGGTGCATCCAGATCCATCCACCATCTGCCATGCCAATAAACTGGTTTTGGAAACCCAAGGACTTCCTCGTGTGTTGGGGCCATGCCGTGAGGAACCATGGAGAGGCCTTTAATGTACAGCCAGGCCTAACTTCCAGCTGGAGGAACCCAGGGCGTTCTCAGCCAACTACAAACAGCGTGGCATGAGAGGCCCTGTGGTTTCCCAGCCATTTTTATTTTTTTTACCCACAGACAGGAAGCTGTCAGGAGCACGCAGGTCTCTAATCAAAATGAACATTAATACAGAAATGTTTGTAATGTCAATTCTGTGGACTTCTGACATTTTGAAAACCAACTATCCATATAAGGCAATCTGGACTATTGTCTGTTAACTCCTCTCAGCTATTTCTAAATAAAATATAGAAAACACCCTAACAATAAACTCAGAGCCATGAATTTGCTATAGGCCCTTAACTCACAGGCTAACCATCTCAAATCAGTGAGAAAAGTTAAAAAAGGACTGGGTCTAAGCCTTATATTCCTAAATGTGTTATATAGGCACAATGCCTATGACAGTAACAATATTAATCTAACTTTTATATTAATAAGAAACTCATAACAATGAAAACCTTAATTTTAAAATCAAAGTACATTTTGTACCATTTAAGAAATTATAACTTCATCTTAATAACAATTATATATATTTCTACCAATAGGCTATGGCTATGCAACAAATCCTAGCTAATCCTCCCTGTTCCAACAAAACTACTACTTTTCCCTAGAAATATTAATCACTCAATATTAACCACCTCAGTCCCCAACCTAGGGCATAGGGGCATCGACTCTTCATTAACTTCTTCAAGCTGATTATGGGCATTGAGATATTAGAAGAGGGGCAGGGGGAAGAGTAAATTGATAAGCTTCTGATGTCTGTGTCTTCACTGCATCCAACTGAAATTCCAGGACATCAGAGGTTTGAGCAGGTTTGCTCAGTTTGCTTGATGAGTAGATATACCAAGGCTGTGTATTCTGCAATATACAATTCTCAAAACAAATTTTAGTATGAAGATAATTTTTTGTTTGAATTCTGGAATCTAGTCTTCTGGCAGCCTGCCTCTGTCATGTCTAATCCATATAATTGTGGGAGTTTTTATGAAGGTGTGCTCCCACCATCCTCCCATTCCCGCATCTCAGCTCTCAAATTTCCCAACACTAGGCAATCCAAACTTCCAGGCACCAAGGCCCTCCACTTCCACTGATGCCTAACCCCTTACCCCATCTCCCTTCCTCCAATTACTATGAGGGTATGTTCCCACCATTCTCCCATTCCTGCCTCCCTGCTCTCAAATTTCCCTAACAATAGAAAATCCAAATTTTTAGGCACCAAGGCTGTCCACTTCTACTGATGCTTGGCAAGGCCACCCTCAACTACCTATGCAGGTGGAGCCATGAGTCCCTCCCTTTGTGTTCTCTGGCTAGAGATTTTAGAATGGCTACTTCAGCTTGTTTCTTAGGGCCATTTGCTTGAAAAATTGTTTTCCAGCCTTTTATTCTAAGGTAAAGTCTGTCTTTGTCACTGAGGTGGGTTTCCTGTATGCAGCAAAATGCTGGGTCCTATTTACATATCTGGTCAATTAGTCTATGTCTTTTAATTGGGGAATTGAGTCCATTGATGTTAAGAGATATTAAGGAACAGTGATTGTTGCTTCCTGTTATTTTTGTTATTAGAGGTGAAATTATCTTTGTGTGGCTATCTTCTTTTGGATTTGTTGGAAGAGGATTACTTTCTTGCTTTTTCTAGGGTATAATTTCCCTCCTTGTATTGGAGCTTTCCTGCTATTATCCTTTGTAATGCTGGGTTTATGGAAAGATATTGTGTAAATTTGGTTTTGTCGTGCAATACCTTGGTTTCTCCATCTATGGTAATTGAGAGTTTTGCTGGGTATAGTAGCCTGGGCTGGCATTTGTGATCTCTTAGGGTCTGTATGACATCTGTCCAGCATCTTCTAGCTTTTATAGTATCTGGTGAGAAGTCTGGTGTAATTCTGATAGGTCTGCCTTTATATGTTACTTGGCCTTTTTCTCTTACTGCATTTAATATTCTTTCTTTGTTTTGTGCACTTGGTGTTTTGATTATATGTGACAGGAGGTATTTCTTTTCTTGCCTAGTCTATTTGGCATTCTGTAGGCTTCTTGTATATTTATGGGCATCTCGTTCTTTATATTAGGGAAGTTTTCTTCTATAATTTTCTTGAAGATATTTATTGGCCCTTTAAGTTGGGAGTCTTCACTCTCATCTATACCTATTATCCTTAGGTTTGGTCTTCTCATTGTATCCTGGATTTCCTGGATATTGTGTGTTAAGAACTTTTTGCATTTTGTGTTTTGTTTGACAGTTGTGTCAATATTTTCTATGGTATCTTCTGCACCTGAGATTCTCTTTTTTATCCCTTGTATTCTGTTGGTGATACTTGTGTCTATGACTCCTGATTTCTTTCCTAGGTTTTCTATCTCCAGGGTAGTCTCCCTTTGTGATTTCTTGATTGTTTCTACTTCCATTTTTATGTCCTGGATGGTTTTGTTCAATTCCTTCACCTGTTTGATTGTGTTCTCTTATAATACTTTAAGGGATTTTTGTGTTTCCTCTTTAAGGGCTTCTACCTATTTACCTGCGTTCTTCTCAAATTCTTTGAGAGTGTTATTTATGTCCTTCTTAAAGTCCTCTATCATCATCATTAGAAGTGATTTTAAATCTGAATCTTGCTTTCCTAGTGATATGGGGAATTCAGGACTTTCTAGTGTGGGAGAACTAGGTTCTAATGATGCCAAGTACCCTGAGTTGCTGATGCTTATGTTCTTGTGCTTGCCTTTTGCCATCTGGATCTCCTTAGTGCTACCTGCCCTGTCTCTGACTGGAGCCTGTCTTTCCTATTATTTTGGTTGTATCAGAACTGTGTGAGGTGGGTGTTATTACTGGGCTTAGAGCTGAGGCCCAAGATCTGCTCAGTGCTCAGGACCAGACAGGAAAGAATCAGTGCTCCAAGCCAGGAGTGACCTCTTGGGTCCTAGTGGGTCCCAGTTACTCTCTGTTTGGGGCAGTGTTGCTTTCTCATTACCTAAGATACTGCCTGGGTTACAGCTCCTGGAAGGCCCGCTTCTTCTGGGTTCTGTCAACCTCTTTATTTCTTGAACATAGCATTTAGCTCCATTTTACTTTTTGGTGCCCCTATATTATTACTTGAACCATACTTTTTGAATTTTTTCTTTTTAAGTGTGGTGTGATTAATCAGAATGTTCTTCATGAGACTAAACCAGAGAACAAAATCTCTACTGGTTTTTTTTTTTTTGAGATTTCCTTTGTCAATGCAATAAATATACTCCTTACTTAATCTGAGCTCAGGTAGACTCTTTAGACCAGGGCAAAAGCATCTACATTCTTCACCAAAATAACAGAAAACTAGTTTCTAGACCACATACGGAAGTTCTTTTCCACTGAAACCTCTTAGGCCAGGTCTGTACAATTCAAATTGTAGAAACTTAAAATTAATAAAAAGCTCTGATTTTGGTTTTAAACTCAAACATTAACTTCTCCCAGAGACACATCCCAGGAGAAGCACATTTCAAAGGCCCAAGATAGTAGTTTATTAGCCCTTAACACAGTAAAACCTGGGCAAATAGAAGCTACTTAAGCTGACCTTCTTCGTTAGGTGCAAATTTGAGTTACTTAGCAACCAGGCCAGAGAATGGAAATGGAGCTTGAGAACGGCTGTTGAAGTCAGCCTTTGTAGTTATTGATTAAGAGGTAAACTGCCTTTATGAGCCCTGAGAATATAGTATAAATACTGCCCCCAATTTTGGCTCAGGGTTCTTCTTGCCTTCATATAAGAGAACCACAGTACCAGCTATTATCAATTCATCAATAAACCTCATGTTATTACAGCGAGTCCTGTCTGTGAGTATCTCTGGGGGAGCATGTCCTGTGGTATTAGATCTTTAGAATCCAACAAAATCACTCTCAACAACAGTGTTCCATATTCCTACTAGGATATCCCATTAAGCCCCAGTTAAAGCACTCTGTGACTTTCCAAATCCAAAGTGCCAAAATCCACATTCTTCCAAACAAAAGCCTAGTCAGGCCTATCACAGCAATACCCAGACCCTGGCACCAACTTCTGTCTTCAGTTTTACTGCTGTGAACAGACATCATGACCAAGGCACTCTTAGAAGGATAACATTTAATTGGGGCTGGCTTACAGGTTCAGAGATTGAGTCCAGTATCATCAAGGCAGGAGCATGGCAGCATCTAGGCAGGCATGGGGCAGGAGGAGCTGAGAGTTTTACATCTTCATATGAAGGCCCCTAGGAAAAGACTGGCTTCCTGGTAGCTAGGATGAGGGTCTTAAAGCCCACCCCCACAGTGCACATTTCCTCCAACAAGGCCACTGATAGTGCCACTCCCTGGGCCACACATATTCAAATCAGCACAGGCCGTCTACTGGCATATGGGTGCCACATTCCTAAGGAAAACTGATTCTCCTTTCCTAGTAGCCATCAGTTATCAATGGTGCCTCAGCCAGGGGCGGGGACTCCTCTGCCCTCCCCTATCCATGTTGGAAATGTGGACCGGCTCGATCTGGTGCTGGTTTTATTCAGGTAATCCAGCTGCTATGGATTCATAAGTGCAATGGGTTTGTCATGTCCCGATAACACTGTTTTGCCCCACTCCTCCTTGGCTTCTGGCTGTTACCATCTTTTTCTGATCCCTCTTCTGCAGCCTTCCCTGAGCCTTGGGGGTGGGGGGTGGAGAGAGGCAGTGATATAGATGTCCTATTTATGGCTGAGCATTCTACAGACACTTACTCTCTGCGATTTGGCCAGTTGTGAATCTCTGTATTAATTGCCATGCACCGAACAAAGACGGTTCTCAGATGAGGACTGACAGCTGCACTAATCTACACGCTAAATAATTTTTCTGAAATTTCATAGTATTAGCACATGTGCTCTTTAACTTTTGTTGTTTGCTGTTCTGTGGTCATTGATGGTATACTTGTGAGCTTTACTCAGCTTTAAGTATGTTTTCATGTCTTGTTTGGTATAGTGTTGCTGTTAGAGAAGTCTGTTTTCTCCCTTCTGAGAGGTACTGGGGGTTGAACTCTCAGAGTAGGCTGCCCACCAAGAAGATCCCCAAATAAACCAGAAGAGCAACTCAAACCAACAGATGGACAGATTCCAACACAGGAATGCAAAAGCAGGACAAAATGATGCCTCCAAGAGATGGTAATCCCTCAATTACCAAATCCAAACATACTGAGATGCTTGAAATGTTAGACAAGTGGCTCAAAGTATACTTCTTACAAAAAATAATGTCTGCTGTGGTGGTTAATGTTGGTGGTCAAGTTGACTGGCTCAGGAGTTGATTGACAAGTCCACAGACTACAGATTTATCTGGCACACCTATGGGAGATTTCCTCAATCAGTTTAATGGAAGTGGGAAGATCCATCCTAAATGTGGGCAGCCCAGGTAAGAAGAAACCCGAGAAAGATGCAGCACCGCTTATTTGCCAGTGCTAGTAGCTAGTAGAGTTCATTCATGTGGTTGACATCAAGCTGCTGTCGTTGCCGAGGCTGCTACCACTGCTGCCGGCGGCATTTTTGGGCTATTAGAAGGCAGCTTCGTCACCCTTCCAGTGTGAACTGAAGATTGGTGGCTCCTCAGGAATCCATCAGCCACAAACTGGAACTGCAGAGGCACCCAGCCTCATAGATTGATGGACTGCAACGTTTTAAGCCATGCCATTGTGAAGGCAGCTATTGCTGTACTAGCCACATGTAAGCCAATTTAACGAATCCCCTTTTACTGTATAACTGTTTGATTGGTTCTGCACCTCTAGAGGGCCCTGGCTAATACAGTCAGTAAGATAACTGGTTTAAAGTTGCTACTGTGTGACCTGGTAAAGAAGGAGTGTCAGAGTCTGGAGAGAAAAGATTATTCCAAATAAAGAGAGGAACAGCAAGTTTCAGAAACTCACAGCACGTGTGACAGGACTGCTGAAGAATGCAGAGACAGAACGGCTCTGAGGAGACTAGTGCCCAGGTAAATAGAGCGCTGGGGGCACAGCTCTTCAGCAGAGCGGGAGCACAAGCTGGGTGGCCGCAGTTATCCCCACAGGACCAGTCCATGACTCTCACAGATCTCCCCTGTGGATTTTCCCACCCCTAATCTGGTGGGATGGGTCAACAGAGAAAAAGACTTTTACAAGTTTGAAGAGCTGTGGTGAGATGGCCTTGGGGTTGAGTTTAAAGAACATAATTAATCATGGAGTCTGGCTTAATCTGCCAGAGCCCCAGGGTGAGAGATATCCTTGGGAGATATTTGCCTTTGGCTATCACACCCCACAACAAGATGCCCAAGGGAACTTGGATGACCTAGGAATGTCGTGCAGGGAGAGGAAAACACTCAAACCTGACACCAGCCAGAGGGAAAGAGACATCTCTTACCTTGCATATTATCTGGCTTTGTGTATCTGTATTTGTTTTCATCTGTTACAGGAGGAAGTTTCTCCAATGATGGATAAGCAAGGCACTGGTCAAAGAGTATAGCAGAATACAAGTCATTTTTATCACTATGCTTCTTTAGCAAGACAGTAGAGGTTGGTTTTCCCCTGGATCCATGTTCTGTGTATTCTCAGGTTCTCAGCCATCAATGCAGCATTGAGTGTGGGTTCTATCTCATGGAGTAGGCCTTTACCCAAAGCAGATATTGGTTGGTTACTCCCACAAGCTTTGTGCCACTAGTGCACCAGCATATATTGCCGACAGGTCACTCTTGTAGATGAGAGTTTGTAGCTGGGCCAGTGTTTACCTTTCTCCTTTGGTAATGTGTAGAGTACCTTCTAGTACTGTGAACACTAGTCAGTAGGGGTGAAGGCTCTAGGTAGGCACAGCTTGAGTTCTCCATGTTCAATGAATTGTGCAGGTGCTGTCTTCAGCAATGGGGCCTTAACTGTCAGTTTGTGGAAAACAACCAATAGCCTTGGCAATAGTCTGGGTTGGTTGGTGGTTTCTACATGGTTTCTTTAGCTAACAACTCAATTAGAGGTAACCGATTCTTGGCATTAGAGGCTTCATTTGGTGAAGAGAGATGTCTCGTTTGGACTTTTCTTCTTTGTTATTTGGTGACCCTATTTAGACTTCTTTCATATATTTATATATTTTAAGAAGCTTCTACTGTAATAGATTTCCATAATGACCTCTCAGATGTCTTTTAGTTTTAGCCGTTCTTCCCTGTAATTTCTCCCTTACCCTTTCTTCCCTCCCCACTCCATTAAATCCTTTTATTCCAGTCTCCTCACGCCCTCCTTCCATAAATATATATTATATTTCCCCTTCCTCAGGAGATTCTTCCTAATACCTTGTCCCTTGTTCTATACTTAACTTCTGTTGTTATACAGATTACAGGCTGCTTACTGAAGTCTTAACAGCTAATAATCAAATATAAGTGAATATATACCATATTTGGTTTTTTGCATCTTCAATAACTCACTCAGGATAATTTTTCCCTATGTCCATCCATTTACCTGTGAATTTTATGATTTCATTTTCTTTAACAGCTGAGTATTATTCTATTGTATAAATATGTCACATTTTCTCTATTCATTCATCATTTTGGGGCATCTAGTTTGGTCTATTTCTATCTACTTTGAATAGAATAACAACAAGCATAGTTGAGTAAGTGTCTCTGTGGTAGGATGAGCATGGTACATGGTACATGGTACATGGTACATGGTACATGGTACATGGTACATGGTACATGGTACATGGTACATTGGTACATGTCCAAGAGTGTCATAGCTGGATTTTGTGGTAGACAGATTCCCATCTTTCTGAGGAACTAGCACACTGATTTCCATAGTGTCTGTGCAAGTTTGCACTTCCACCAGTAATAAATGAGTGGTCTTCTTCCTCCACATCCTTGCTACTATGTGGTGTCATTTGTTGTATTGATCTTGGCTCTTCTGGCTGATCAAAGTACTTTTGATTTGCATTTCCTTGATGACTAAGGATGTTGAACATTTCTTTAAGTGCTTCTTGGCCATTTGTGTCTTATCTTTTTAGCACTATCTGTTTGTATTTGTACCTCATTTTTAAATTGGGTTATTTGTTTTCTTGATGTCCAGTTTTTAAAGTTCTTTATATGTTTTATGTATCTCTCTACTAGATATGTAGTCAGTAAAAAATAATTTCCCATTCTGTAGGCTGTCACTGTGTTGAAATGTTGGTGTCCTTTGCAAAACAGAAGCATCTCAGTTTCATTAGGTTCTGTTATTAATTGTTCTCAGCGTCTTCTGTTCAAAGAGTCTTTTCCTGTACCAATGGCTTCAAGATTATTCTATACTTTCTCTTCTGTCAGATTCAGGGTATACATCTGCCCTTATGTTGAGGTCTTTGATCCATTTGGAGTTGAGTTTTGTGTAGAGTGATTAATATGGGTCTATTTGAATTCTTCTACATACAATCATACAGATTCACCAGTAGCATTTGTTGAAGATATGGTCCTTTTCTGGTGTGGATTCCTATAGGTGTGCAGATTTATGTCTACATCTTCAATTTGGTTACATCACCTGATATGTCTGATTTTTATGCCAACACCATGCTGCCTTTGTTACTGTAGCTCTATAATACAATATGAGATTGAGGAGAGTGATTCCTCCAACAGTTCTATTCTTCTTCTTCTTCTTTTTCTTCTTCTTCTTCTTCTTCTTCTTCTTCTTCTTCTTCTTCTTCTT
>JANHMN010000011.1:8992266-9005206 GCA_030674055.1 Rhabdomys pumilio
TTCTTCTTCTTCTTCTTCTTCTTCTTCTTCTTCTTCTTCTTCTTCTTCATCTTCCTATTATCATCTTGAGCTTTTTGTGTTTCCAATTCCATGAAGCTGAATATTGTTCTTTCAATTTCTGTGAAGAATTGTGTTGAAATTTTGATGGGAATTGCATTGAATCTGTAGATTGCTTTTGGTAGGATAGTCATTTTTACTATATTAACCCAACTGATCCATGAGTATGTGAGATCTTTGTACTCCATGGTATCTTCTTCTGGTATCTTCTTTAATTTCTTTCTTCAATGTCATACAGGTTTTAATGTACAAGTCTTTTACTTGCTTGGTTATGGATATATATATATATATATATATATATATATATATATATATATATTGAATATAGTGTGAAAGGTATTGTTTCTCTGATTCTTTTCTCAGTTTTTTTTTGTCATTTGTATATAGTAAGGCTACAGGTTGATTTTGCTGAAGGTTTTTATTAGCTATAGAAGTATCCTAATGGAGTTTTTAGAATCATTTATGTATGTTATCATATCATCTGCAAATAAAGACATTTTGACTTCTTCCTTTCCAATTTGTATCTTTTTGATCTTCTTCCATTGGCTTTATTGTTTTAGCTAAGACTTTAAGTACTATATTTAGGAAAGATGAAGAAAGTAGGCAACCTTACCTTGTTTCTTGCTTTAATAGTA
This sequence comes from Rhabdomys pumilio, assembly GCA_030674055.1. Taxonomy (NCBI): domain Eukaryota; kingdom Metazoa; phylum Chordata; class Mammalia; order Rodentia; family Muridae; genus Rhabdomys; species Rhabdomys pumilio. The sequence goes on from JANHMN010000011.1 coordinate 8,992,959, forward strand.
GTACTTTGAGTTTCTCTCCATTTAGCTTGACATCGACCATGGGCCCGCTGTAAATCACTTTTATTATGTTGAGACATATCTCTTATGTACTTCGTCTTCTCAGGACGTTTTATGATGAGAGGGTATTGTTTCTTGTAAAAGAGTTTTTCTAGATCTAATGAGATAATCATGTGTTTTTGTCTTCCAGCTTGTTTATATGACCAGTTACATTTATTGGTTTACATATGTTGAGTCATCCCTTCATCTCTGGTACAAAGCTTACCTGATCATAGCAGAAGATTTTCTTGACATGTTTTTTTTTTATTCAGTTTATAAGTGTTTCATTGAGATTTAAAAAAAAATCTTGTCCATACCAAAAATTGTCTGTAATTTTCTGTCTATGCTTGGGATTTGTTTAAAGTATCAGGTAATTGGGACCTTGCAGAAGAGAATTAGGCAACATCTCTTCTGTTTTTATTTTGTGGAATAATTTGAGGAGTATTGGAGTCAATTCTTCTTTGAAAGTATGGTAGAATTCTGCACTGAATCCATCTGGTCCCTTAGAGGACAAAAAGGTCTTTGTGCACACAGGGAAGCATTGGGGAAGCCAGGAAAAGTTAAACACATTTTTTAAAGCAGACTTCTCCAAAGGGAGAAGGTATTTGGCTGATCTCTTAGACTGCTAGAGCAAATGGTGTTTGCAATATGATAATCCTTTGCAACCCTTTAAGCTAAGCTCTGCCTGTATCCTCCCAGAATATTGCATTTGCTTATCCTAGACCTTTTTCTCCTAAAGCCTTGAGATTACTTCTAAGCCGTAAAACTCATCCTTGTAAGAAATGTAATTTGTGCTTTAAGCCTAAGTATCTTTTATGTTACCTTAGGGCCAGGCCAATCCCGACATTCACAGGCATTGTGTGAGAATTACCCCACTAGACCCTTATCTTCAGTTTTATTTCCAAGTCAACAAGAACTCATTTTATGTATAAAGCTATATATACTTTCTAAAGAGCTTTAATGTATCCATGTTTTAAGCTATATTGTAGGAAACTTTTAATGTTCAATTTTAAGTTTTTAATGTTTAATTAATTATATGTAAGTAAACAATTTAATGTTTAATTTAAAGTTTTTAAATGCTTTTTCTAATGTCTGTCTTGACTCATTTTTCACTCAGTAGAGAGTTGTTCAGTTTCAATGAGTTTGTAAGCTGTCTCTTGTTGCTATCCAGCTTTAATCTGTGGTAGTCAGACATAATTCAGGGAGTTGTTTCAATTTTTTTTGTATCTGTTGAGTCTTGTATTATGTCCAAGTATGTGGTCAATTTTGGAGAAAGTTCCAAGAGGTATTTAGAAGAAGGTGCATTCTTTTGTAGATGAGTGAAATGTTCTGTAAATATGTTAGGTTCGTTTGCTTTATGATGTTGATTAGTTCTAACTTTTCTTTGTTTATTTTTCATCTGGATAACTGTCTGTTGGTGAGATTGGGCAGTGGTGATTTAAACTGTAGTAGTGGTTCCTTTACAAACATGTCCTTGTGTTTGGTGTGTAAGTGTCTAGAAGTGCCCTGTCTTCTTGCTGGATTTTTCCTTTGGTAACTATGTAGTGTCCTTCCATATCTCTTCTGATTAGGTTTAATTTGAAGTCATTTTGTCAGATATTAAAATGGCTACACTGCCTTGTTTCTTGGGTCTGTTTGCTTGGAATATCTTTTTCTATCATTTTACCTTGAGATGATATCTATTTTTGATGTTAAGGTGTGTTTCTTGGAAGGTGTAGAAGAAGGATTCCTGTTTCCGATCCAGTCTGTTAGTCTGTATGTTTCTGTTGGGGGAATAGAGACCATTGACTGGTGAGAGTTATCAGTGAGCAATGTTTGTGATTTCCATTTTGTTGGTGTGGTGTGGGTCCCCCAGGCCCTTCTTTTGATTGTCTGATCTGGGGTTATTTATTCCTTGTGTTTCGTTGGGAACCTCTTCCACCTGTCTTGCCTCCCAAGTTCTGGGATCAAAGGCATGCACCACCACACCTGGTAAATAGGTACTTTTAAAATTTGGTGTTACTGTGGAATGCTTTTTTCTTCCATCTCTTATATTCTGTTGGTGAGGCTCACCTCTGTATTTCCTGTTCAGGTTTCTGTGTTTTTCATTTACAGTTTTCCCTCAGTTTTTTTTTAAAAATTGTTTTTATGTCTACTTGTAAATCTTCAACTGTTTTCTTCATCTCATTTCACTGTTTGCATTTCCATAGATTTCTTAAAGGGACTTATTAATTTTCTCTTTAAGGACTTCTATCCTACTCAGATTTTGAAGTCCTTACGTATGCTTGAGTCACGTTGGAATACTCATTGCTTACTGTAGTACTGTGCTCTAGTGGAGACATATTGTCCCGCCTGTCATTTCATAGATTATATTTGTACACTGACATCTAGGTATTGGGTTTGGGATAATTATAATTCTAGCACTGGTATCTGGTCATGTCTTTGTTGAGTGGGTGTTCCATTTTCTGGTTTTTATCGCCATCCCTGGATCTTAGAAATATGTGGTCACTACTGTCTGGTAGGGAGTGCTTCTGAGTTCATACCAAGCATGGTCACTGGAGGTCCCAAGCAAAAGGTGTTCTCAGGTATTGGGGACTGTGAAATGGGGAACTCAGAAGGTCTATCACAAGGTTTGGCCAAGTCTCTAGGGATTGGAGGTGGCGTGGGAGGACAGGCCCCTGGAAGCAGTCTGTTTCAGGTCTGGAGATGAAACTTCCTTCCGTCTTCCCATCTCTTCTCTGTCTTTTGCTGAAAGAACTAGTTCCAAAATGGAAGTTCTTGGATTGCCTGTTTATTTGAGATTCAGAAACAGTCCCTTGTGAAGCTGTTTTGAAATATGACTTTGGAGGAAAGAGAGGCCTTTGTGAAGTTTAAATAAGTTTGTGGTAACAACTGATCTATTTAGACCAATTTTGGTTGAGTTATATTTCAATGAAATTAGCTTTATTAGAAAATTATATACTTCATCACTGTTTTCAAATTTAGTTGCCTGAGTTTGCAAAATCATCTCATGGTTCTGCCTGCAATAACTTCCTCTATTGCAGTTCAGTTTTACACAATTGAATTTCTAATTTTATAAAATTAGACCAACAGCAGATCAACTTGACTGCCTTCGTTCTGGTCCTCTAAAACCAAGCATTTGGGCTTTAAAATGCGCATAACTTTTAAAATATTCAGACTCATAATAGCTCCAACTTTTTTCTTCTGAGTTCTTCCCACCTAATCACTACTTATTTTAGCTGTTCTTTTTCTGACTTGAAAAGGTAACTGCTTCCTTCGGTTTTGAAGATTCTCCATTGCTGGTTACTACACACACCTCTCATTTTCTCTGAACACTGTTGTTATATCTCCAGATTCTGGGTTGACGTCACCATTATTATTCACTCTCATATGTTCTGTAATGATAGTTTTAGATTAGATTCAAGAACTGTTTTAAAAGTACAAAGCTGAAACTTCCAAATGGCAGGAGATTTTTGTTTCGAAATTTATGATAAATGTCATTGTTTTATTCATTTATGATAAAACATGTTATCTGAATAGGTTTTCCCAATAAAATAAATATGGTCTGGTATGTTACTGGTTCTCATGACTGTCCTTTTGTGGTTTCTGATAAGGAAGATAAGGCCCTTTCATAGGCACTTTGATAGAAAGGATTATGTGTTCTTGTCTTTCAGTTGTATCATCTGCTTCTTTTATTTCCTTGTTTATTCATTTTTATTCTCTTGGGACTTCTCGGCACGGCACGGGAGTGATAAAATCTCTCTTAAGCAAAACATCTTTATCTAGTCCTCCTTGCAAGACCTACCATTTTTGTTCATGAATGTAGACATCATATTGTTACACACATACTCACGTTTACTGTGTAGCGTTCTCTGAGACACCTCATTTAACACTGTTCTTACCTCCCACTTCCCTCTGCCCCTGAACACATAAGCCACCACTGTCAAAGCACTTAACTCTCATACTTTGAGAAGACACACTTTGTAGACAGCCTGAAATTGTTTTGTTTTGTTTTTGTAGGCCACTGCAAAACTGCTCTCTTTATTTGAACTCTATTTATTGCTGTCAGGATTTCTGTGCCAAAGCTAGATCACAACTCACAAGAGCAAAAAACCCAAAGTGTTCATTTCTTCTCAAGTTGACATCAGCAATATCAGATCAATAGCTTGAAACTGTCCATACAGCAGGAAAATCAATGAAGATGCCAACTAAGATGTTAGTTCTCTTTCCCAGCACTCAGTGTCTACCTTGTTAGGCATAGCCAGCACTGGGACATCTCAACTTGACCGAGTTTTGTCAATTTATTTATTTATTTTATGTTTTTGTGTTGTATCTCTCATGAAATATATTTGGAAGTTTTTTTTTTTTTTTGGATGTGTATGCTTACTCTAATACTTTGGAGTATTCTCTTTAGTGTAAAGGTTACAATTATACTCAAGATTTGAGACACCATCTTTAACCCTTTGGTAGACAGAATCTCTGACTCCATGAGTATTCTCAAATTAGCCCGTTTCCTTTTTCTTTCCTTTAATCTTCTACCTAATGTAATGTTCTATTTTCTTAGCAGTTACCTTTGTCTTATAAATAACCTTTTAATGTTTTTTTTTACTTGATTTAGCATCTTCTAACGATACCATTTAACTACTTTCAATACAGGAGTCAATATGCATCAGTATAAAGTTATTCTGCTAAGTATTTTTGCAAGTTTGCTTTCTGCCCTGTTAACATAGCCCCCGAATTCCTCTAAATCTTGGCACCTAGTAAAGCTGATTCAATCTCAGTGTGAGTTCCATTGCTTTTTTGCCAATCTCCTCACTGCCTTAAGTTTTATCAGCGTGCACTCATCTTCATATTCGTGTCCTGTCTTAGCTTCATCTTCCTGAGGACTTTAAGGCATTTCTGCACCATTTTCTGGACTGGTGCTTTACTCTGGAGAAATTTAAGGCCAGTCTCCCGCCTTTCCTTTTAAGTGACAACAATTTTTCCATAGCCCTTCAAAGAGTCCTTTGTCTTTGAAGATTACAACTTTTATTATAGTATGCTTCTTTGTTCCTTTCTCTTGGGACAAATCATTGCAATTTTTAAACAAATTTCTCATTTTTGAAAGTGCATCTGAATAATTCCTTTGCTTCTCTGTCACATGTTAGACTCTAATTCATATTGAGCGTTGTGTAGTTTCTATCCATATTTTTTCCCACAGTCCCTCTCACCTTTATTTTCATTTAATTTGTGTTTATTTTCTCATTTTTAATTCTGTGCTTATTGGTGGGTTTCACAGTTTGTATTTTTTTGTGTTGTTCCTATGGCAATCTTTTTTTGTGTCTTTTTTCTTTCCCCATGAACTGTTTCAGCTCTTCCTGTGTACCTGCATACATGCATGTGTGCATGTGTACATGCATGTACGTCAAGACTTAATGAAAATATTGACAAGTTTCAGCATGTCCAAGGTAACTTTGAATTCTGTTCATTTTCCTGATCTTTTTCTGTTGTTCTTATAATTCTTCACATCCCTTTTCTGATTCTTTTTGATGACCTCAGTCTTAAAATAAAGCTTTGGTTGTGCCAGATATTTACAGAAGTTTTATGGATAGCTTGAGCTAGGTAGACCAGTTAGCTGAGCAGAATCTTATACAAATCTGAGATTTAATTATGTCTTCTTGTTCTGTAATGAAAGAAGGCAGCTCTGAGCCTTTGTGTGTGCAAGCCTCTCTTCTACTTCCACAAAGGCAGAATAGTATCTTAAAGTATGTGTGCCTTTGTAATTCTGTCTTGCCACCGCAACCTTTAAAACCATTAAAACATCCAACAGTTCTAAAATGCCCTCTAAATACTCTTTTTCTGTTCATAGATTTGCACAGCTAAGTCCTCCTCAGAGAAGTTCCTCTTCACAGTGGTTCATGTAGAGACTTGGCAGTCATCAAAGCAGAGAATAGGTGACCTTAAATTAAATTGCTCAGTCCTAAATAGGACACGTGTCACCCTCTCCAAGGTTCAGGGAGCATCAGGGTAGAGTGGGTGGAAAGACTGGAAGAGTCAGAGTTTGGCAAAAGGGTACTGCTGTGGTAGTGTCTCCTGGACGTAGCATACTGCATACAATCATGACCTCACTCCAGCTGTGCTTGCCTGTACAAGACTGTGCCATCAACATTTCAGCAAGGAATGGAGGAGGGCTTATGAGGCAGGCTCATCCTTCCCTGGGAGACTATTTATAGTCAGTGGTGGTGAAGAGAAAGGCAGTCACTTTCCTCAGTGCCTTAAATGCACAAGAAAACAAAAGACATGTCTATGGAACTTGTCATCAGGGTCTCACTATATTCTTTGAGCTACAAACAAAGCTCTGAGGAGTTCAGTTTCTTGGCAAGCCAGCTTTGTCAAACCAGTAGCTATGGCACCCTGCACCCCACTCTCTCCACACTGTTCAAAGAATTATAATTTTTTCTCTCTCTTTCCTATGCCCTTTAGTTTCAGCATTCTCCTACTTTCTTTGAAAGAAGAGTTCACATTATATTGGTCGCTTTTAGTGTCTTGGAAGATGACAAAATGAAAACCTCATTGTGCTAAAATGCAGTCACTGAGTTTTCTGATTTGTCATCAGGGTCTACTGAAGACAATTTGATCATATGGGAACTTGGAGTGGTAGCATATGTGAAACTCCAGTGTGACTGCTGGGGTGTATTCAGACTTCTGTAACAAAATGAGGTAGTTTGGGTAGCTTATAAACAAGAGAAATGCATTTCTCTTGGTTCTGAAGGTGGAAAAAAAATCCAAATTAAGATCTTGACAGATTCAGTGTCTGGTGGGGAACACTTTCTGATTTATTAATGGCATCTTCCCACAGTGTCTTTGTGTAGTAGAAAGGGCAGTGATCACCCTGAACTCTTGTTCCTAAGAATATTGTATTAGTTGCTATCTTCATAGTTGTGACAGAGGACCTGATGGGAACAGCTTAATGGGATTGATTCTGACTCATGGTTTCAGGGTTATTAACCCACCATGGAGGGAACTATGTGGTAGCTGGGCCACACTGTCCATGATGGGAGGAGCTTACAGCTGGCTTGTTCATATCTGGATGAGTCAGGAAGCAGAGAATGGGCTTGAAAGAGGGCTAGAGAATACTCTCATGTCCTGCATTTCTTCTGCCACACTGGCCAGTCAGTTCCCATGTCTAAAAGTTCCATAGTCTCCCAAAATAGTTCCACCCATGGGGATCGAAATATGTGAGCCTGTAGGGAACATTTCACATACAACCCATAATAAGAATCCCATTCAAGAGGTTCCATCTCCTAATATTCTCACACTGAGGATCAGAGTTTAACATATGAATGAATGACGGGGAAGGGTCACATAACTATCATCACGGGATATTCATCTTACTGGATATTTCCTTTTGAGTATCTGTTGTAGCATGGTGATTCTTTACTGACTGTTGTTCTTGTAAGGGCCCTTCTGTCTAAGTCAGTGCTTTTATCCTCTGTGAGGTACCTAGTGTTGGAACGTTGTTGTATGCTTGCTTCTCAACTCACTGTGAAATACCTGTGAGCTCTCACCCGTCAGGAGTAAACTTCATGTGCGGCAGGTCTTTCTTCAAAAATGGACTTTAATGTTTCCTGTTTCCAGGACACATCTGAAGTTTAACCATTAAAGGACACTTTGAAATGTGACACTGGAAGCAAATCCACCCTCCCTAACATGATGTCTCCCATGGGGAATCTTTTGCTGTCTTTTCCTTTCCTTTCCTTTCCTTTCCTTTCCTTTCCTTTCCTTTCCTTTCCTTTCCTTTCCTTTCTTTTCTTTTCTTTTCTTTTCTTTTCTTTTCTTTGTCTTCAGACACACCAGAAGAGGGTATCAGATCCTAGTACAGATGGTTGATAGCCACCGTGTGGTTGCTGAGAATTGAACTCGGGACCTCTGGAAGAGCAGTCAGTGCTCATAACCTTTGAGCCATCACTTCAGCCTCCACCCCCTTTGCTCTATTTTAGAAAAAAATATTTTTCCCCTGCTTAAAAATTTTTGTTTTGTATTAAACAAAAGTTTCTGCAGGCTTGTTCAAGATTCTTTAATGGTATTGTGTACTGATTCAGAAGGCAGCAGAACTTCTGGCAGAGTGCCTCCCGGTCTTCTAGAACATTTTAATGTGTTTTCAGAACTCTTGTAGGATTCTGAGAAAACATGGGTTGGAAAGCTGTTCTGTGCCATGTTAGATCCTGACCCCTGGGTGCCTTTGCTAAGTAAAAAAAGTGTAAATCTGTAATGTGAGAAGTGAATTACCATTGTCTCCTTACCACCACACATCAAGTGCGAACCCTTAAACAAACAAGAACCAAATAGAGCGCCCCCCTCCCTAAAGAGAATCTAGAGGCGAGCACGATAAATTGGGTAAACTTGAAGGGACTTCAAAGGGCCTGTGCTCTGATCAGACCAAACTTTCTGTATCACAAGGATAACTGAACACACCACACAGAGCCTTTTCCTTAGAATTTAAGCAAGCAGGGATTTCTCAACAGCACTTTTGATTGGGCCTCTACGGCTTGCTGGAATTGTATGAGAGGAAGCATTTGTGTTGTGAAAGACGGGAGTCTCCGTGCCAGGTCAGTCCAGGGAGCATCTTGGAGCTGTGTGACATTTGACCCAATTCTCTGAGTCTTTGGTTCCTTAACCTTTAGATAAATGGTTTTCAACCTGTGGGTCCCGACTCTTTTGGAGTTGAATGACCCTTTCACAGGGGTCATCTAAGACGATCAGAGAACAGATGTTTACATGACAACCCATAAATAGCAAAATTACAGTTATGAAGTTGCAATGAAAACAATTTTATGCTTGGGGGTCACCACATCATGAAGAACTATATCAAAGGGTCACAGCCTCAGGAAGGTTGAGAACCCCTGCTTTAGATGGTTATGACTGTGTTATCTCCCACACTGGATTATATCAGAATGAAATACTGAAATAAATATATGTGGAACATTTAGCAGAGCTCATCCAGTGTGAAGCTCTGTAGGTGTTTGAACATCTGGCATCACTACTCACATTTCAAGAATGAGTTTTCAGCACATCAGAGATTTCCAGCAGAGCTTCCAAGGATGGCTTTGCTGCCTGACTCTATTGTCTTATTATCCTGTGATTCTACCAGATGCCATGGCTGTCCCTGGCCTGCCATGACTTCTATGCTCTGCTTTGGTAGTTCCATGAAGTTCTAACATGTTCTTCTTCACTCACTACTTCTCTCTGACCCTTATTTCAAAAGTCTTCCCATCCCACCAGTGTGTTCCCCCACAGAATGCCATCGTACTGTTGGTCCACTGATACCACTGTCTCCTTTGCTGTAGGTGTTAGTATTCTGTCTAAACTCCACCTCCACAGTTACCTGGCAACAGCCAGGTACGCTCCTCCCCACAGTTACCTGGCAACAGCCAAGTAGGCCTGGCCCACTATAAAAGGGGCAGCTTGCCCTCTCCTCTCTCTCTTAATCTCTTAATTTTTTGCTCTCTTGCCTCTAGCTTCTCTGTCCTCTCCCCCTTCCCCTTCTCTGCCTCTCTCTCCATGTGATCATGGCTGGCCTCTACTTCTCTTCTTCCTCTCTCTTCTTCAGTCTTCTTCTATCTTCTTCCCCCCACCTTTGCCCTATCTCCTGAATAAACTCCCCCAACCCCAGAACTGTTTGGTCTGGAGTGGTCTGTTGTAAACTGCGCATGGACGTCTAACACCGTCTAACAGTAGGTATTGCAGATGCTTGGTCAACTTAAAAACTATTCATTTTTGTGTGTGTGTGGGGGGGTAGGAGGAATAGATGACATGTGGAGATCAGAAAACAGCTTTGAGGAGTCAGTTCTCTCTGCCTACCTTTACATGGGTTCTGGAGATTTAACTTGGGTCATCTAGATTTGCATGACAAAATTCTTTATCTACCAAACCATCTTGTTGGCTTAGTCACTCAATTTTTGTAGACTCTGTCTATCTATCTATCTATCTATCTATCTATCTATCTATCTATCTATCTATTCATCTGGAGTTGGGGCCTTATGCTTACAAGGCAACCATTCAACCACTGAATAAAATCCTCAAACCGTTTGTACAGTTAAAAAAAAGTTTATATGGGAGAAGAGTTAAAAATCATGGCTTCCAAAGTATGTCTTGACAAAAACCCAGGAGACGCAAGAGGGAAGATGCTGTCTGGGCATTGCCTTGGACTTGGGCCCCTCTGCAACCAGGGGGAGCTTGAAGCCCATCTTATCCAGGCAGGTGCCTCCAATGTGGAAACTCCTGGCTATGGTGAAAGACGGACTCAGTCAGGGCATTAGCCCCGGCTGTTGCTGTCCCTGTGGCTTCTCCTGCTACATCCCTTCTGCTTTGCTCTGGGGTTGGTGGCCCAGCCTCTAGTCTCTGCCCTGCTTCTTAATTCCTGTTTTGCTTGAAAATGACTGATGTAGTCAAGTCCATAAAACCTGACCAAAGAGATGTCCTGCTACAAGAAGATGAGAAGGAGATGTCAGGGTCACAGACATCACCTCGGATGAGACAGTGTGGGCCCAGTCCCTCAGCTGCAGAATGTTAGCACAAAGGGCTAAGTTTCTGGAATTATCCAGGTACTTTACTGGGGGAAGGGCAGAGTCATCACTGTATACATAGATAGTAGGTATACGTTTGCCAAGGCCCATGTTCATGGGACCTTTTAAATACATAGAAGGAGACCCTCTATATATAGAGAGGGAGCTCTTCGCCTTACCCATAAAAGAAAACCAAAACCAAAACAAAGAGAGAATTCTTGGCCCTATTTGAGACCATGCATGTTTGCTAAGAGATATCCACTGTCCACTGTAGGCTTAGATTTTTCAAAGTCTACTTTAATAAGGGTTCTTAAATGCTTCAACTTCCCTTCTAGACCACCAACCAAAGGTAAGGGAGAAAAATGGTTTATAGGTTAAGGGTATTGTAGACTTGCTTTGAAGTAGCTCATTGGGGTGATTCTCCTTGTCACTGTCAGGTTACCAGCACTCCAGTTCAATAGCAAACACCGAACATGAATAAGTGGTAATCAATTTATCAGAAACCACAAGGCTTAGAATGAGTCAGGTGTGGGCTGTCAGGTTCCAACCTCCAAAAAGACAATTCGGGCTCAGCTCAGGTTGGTCTCTGATCCAGTAAGCACTTAGCATTCCTCAGAAAGCCTGTAAAGTGGTTTCTGTTTGCTGGGGAAAAACCATTACTTTCTTATCTGCTCCTACAGCCCTCCAGTATCCAGAGCCAGCATCTCTATTAATTCATACAAGCCTCCAACAGACCAGAGCCCCATGCTAAATTTCAGTTGTTCCAGCTAACTACCCTCCTCTACCGCAGCATAACACCTTATAACTGGCAAGAGTTTCCCATTGTCTTCATGATCTTTCCTGCCCCTGCAGCCCTGGCAATTACCAGTTTGCTCCTCTCCCTTTCTGTTCTCTCTGCTACTCTCTCTGTCCCAGAGAGGCAGCCATAGCTGACTCCCCCAGATGCCTCTGGCTGTTCTCTCCCTTATCTACCATATGACATTCCCACAATAATGAATCGGTCACGTTGCCAATGCCCACTAGTGTTTTCCTCATTTCCTTAACCTCCTCTTCTCCTGTTGTCACAAGGAAGCAAGTCATTGCAGACTATGGCTGCCGGGAAACAAGGATGAAGGGAGGTGGAGTTGCTTGTAGGGTTGCCAAATGAGAGTGAGGGAGAGTAGAAGCGGGCTGGAGAGTGTCAGGATTCTTCACTCCCTCTATTTCCTGAATTATCTACCCCAGTAAGAGTTAATTCGGGTGGGCAGGTCAGTCACCTGGCCAAGGATCCCCCCTCAGGAAGAATGACCCACCTTAAGCAGGAGGAATAATTATCCCTTTTGAGGCAATGTATTTTTCCTTCCTAGAGCGCCCCACCCCCCACCTCCAGCACAGTCTCCTTCAAAGTGCAGCCATACTGCTTTGTAAGTCTTCTCACTTGTCTGAGTTACTCACAAAAGAGTAACTTCGTTTTTCTTCTTCCTGACTCCTTTCTAAGTGCGCTTTTCCTAACCCGTGGGCTTTACTTTTCTAAAGCTTTCCTTCACTGGAGACTGCCATTCCTTACTAGTCTTCATAATTTTATCACGAATATATCCTAAACAAGACACTTCAATCTGGCCTATTTTTGAACATCACATACAGAGAAATGTTGTGTATGTGTCTGTGCCTGTGCCTGTGCCTGTGCCTGTGCCTGTGCCTGTGCCTGTG
>JANHMN010000011.1:9005216-9030330 GCA_030674055.1 Rhabdomys pumilio
TGTGCCTGTGCCTGTGCCTGTGCCTGTGCCTGTGCCTGTGCCTGTGCATATGCATATGTATATGTATATACGTATTATGAATCCTTCCCCTGCTTGGCTGTTGTTTTTTTTACCCCATCATGGGATTCCTGGGGGAAATCTTAATTCTTTGAGTTCTTTGTTTGAATGGGGTGGTAGCATTTATTTTTAAACACACACACACACACCATATATATATATGATATATATATATATATATTATATATACACATACATAGTATCTATATATTATATATATACACATACATAGTATCTATATATAATATATATATACACATACATCATAGTATATATATATACATATATATATATACTCTCTCTTTCTCTCTCTCTCTCTCTCTCTCTCTCTCTCTATATATATATATATATATAGTGTGTGTGTGTGTGTGTGTGTGTGTGTGTGTGTGTGTGTTTGGCAGCATGTTGTGAGGGCCTTCCATGTTGTTGCTTGCAGTTATAGTCCTATTTTTATTAAAATGCACTGTAATTTATACCTTCTGTTGAACCCCTAATTATGGTTGTCAAAGTTCCTGAAGAGTAGAAACTGCTGCCCCCTTGTGTTCTACAAGGTCATAACAACCTTCTGTATGATTGACTTCTTTCTAAATCAACTGTCCCCCAAAACAAACAGAGTTTCAGTGTGGCTGCTTGTTCAAATTATATCTAGAAGGTCACATGACTCAACTGGAAGGAACTCTCCTGTTCCCCCCCGGCCCCTGAGGAGGAGGCTCAGCTCTGCCTCACTCTGGTTTCTATCATCTTATCAGAAAGGAATTCTGCACAAGTAAATGCAGAGATCCAGCAGTAGGTGCTCAGGTACTTACCAGTGTTTGCAAAGACAGGATCAGTTACATGAGATGAGGTCATACACCACCCTACTCCAAAAATAGACTATAGAGAGACATTTTTCATATACACCTGTTTGCATGCTCACACGTGTGGGTGCACATGTATGTGCAGGTATGAGTGCACATGGTTGTGAAGTTTTCCTCTTCTACCTTATATATTAAGGCAAGGGTCTCACCTGTACCTCAAGCTCAGAAAATCAGCTAATCTTGCTCGATAGCCAGTGTCTTCTGGGAATTCCACCTTTCACTTTTGAGCACTGTGGTTACAGGCAGCTGCCATACCCACCTGGCCATTATGTGGGTACTAAAAATCAGCACTCAGATCACAGCAAGCTCTTTATCTACTGAGCTGTCACTCCAGCCTGTCATGCTCACTTTCCTGGGTGTTTTTTGTTCCTTTATTTACCTGGTATTGTAAGGATGTAATTTGAATGTAAAAATGAGGGGGGGGGGAATCTTTAGGTCCAACAGTATTATTGAGCATTACGTGTTCCTGGCAGAAGAATAAAAAAAAAAAAGCAAACAAACAAAATAACAATAACTGCCTGGCAAATAACTACTGCAATCTACTTGTTTATTTATTTCATCATTTTTTCTTTTATGGAAATAGATTTTTTTCATACAGTATATTCTGATTACAGTTTTTCCTGCCTCTACACCTCCCAGTTCCTCCCACCTCCAGTTCCATCTGGATCCACATAGACATCTGAAGACTAATAATAAAATAAAATAAAAACCAAATTGCAATCTACTTCTATGTGTACAAGAATGATTTGTGGAAAACCACACACACACATATATATACACATGCATGAGATACCAGAAACAGAAACCAAAGTAAAATAGCAACAAAGTCAAGGGGAGGCCTGGGGGCTGGGGAGGGGGCAGGGTAGGACAGGCCTTGAGATATAAAGGGGTCATAATGTTTGAAAAATTTCAGAAAGATGTTTATGGGTCAGTAGAATTAATATAGTAAAAAAAGTCATTCTACCCAAAGCAATTTCCAGATCAATGTGATCTCCACCAAAATTCCAATACAATTCTTCACAGAAATTGAAAGGGCAATTTTTGGCTTCTATGAAAACATAAAAGAACCTAGTAGAATAGCCAAAATAACCCTGAATAATCAAGTTGCTGCTGGAGATATCACCTTCTGCAGTCTTAAGTCGTGCTGCAGAGCTGTAGTACTAGAAGCAGCATGTTATTGACATAGTATCAGACACATAGATCGATAGGATCAAACTGAAGACCCAGCCATAAATTCACACATGTACGGACACCAATTGTTTGATAAAGAAACTAGAAATACACATGAGAAAAAAAGAGCATCTTCAACAAATGGTGCTTTTCAAACTGGATGCCTGCGTGTTGAAGAATCCAAACAGATCTGTAGTTACCACCCTGCCCAAAACTCAACTGCAAATGGATCAAAGACCTTAAAATAAAACCAGATACATAGAACCTTAGAGAAGAGAAAGTGAGGACTAACCTTGAACTCATTGGCATAGAATAATCCTTTCTGGATAAAACACTGATAGCACAGGGCTAAGAACAACAGTTATTAATGGGACACCACGAAACTACAAAGCTGTTTCATGACAAAGGTCACAGTCATTTGGACAAAGTGACTGCCCATGGATGGGAAAATATTTTTATCAATTACACAGAAAACTAGATATCAAGATAACAAACAACCCAAGTTTTAAAATGCACTACATATCTAAACAGAGAACTCTCAAAAGAAGAAACTTAAATGGAGGAGAAATGTTCAACAGGGATGGAGGGATGGCTCAGTGGTAAGAGTACTGGCTGCTCTTCCAGAGATCCTGAGTTCAATCCCCAGGACCTTCATGGCAGCTCACAACTGTCTATAACTGTAGTCCCATGGGACCTGATAGCCTTTTCTGGTATGTAGATGCACATGCAGACAAAACTCCTGTATACATAAATAAATCTAAGAAAAGAAATGGTTAATATCTTTAGTTATCAGGGAAATACATATCAAAACTACTTTGACATTTCATCTTATACCATTCAGAATGACCAAGATTAATAAAACAAGTCGCAGCTCCTGCTTGAGAGGACGTATAGTAAGTGGAGTGCTCATCCATTACTGGGGAAAAACAAACTACCGTCACTATGGTGATCATTGTGGTGATTCATTAGAAATATAGGAACTGCCAGCTACACCACTCTCAGGCATATACCCAAAGGATGCTTTATCCTACTGCTCAGACACTTTGTCTAGTCATCATAATCAGAATCTGGAAACATCCTAGATGTCCATCAATAGATGACTAGACAACAATATACATATATATGATAAATAATTATATGATATATATATATATATATAATCTAAATAAAGTTGTCAACTCTTTTGTCACCAATGAAGCTTGGAATTGTGCTATATCAAATTAAGTTGTTGGCTAAAGGGGTCCTATGGAAACCCCCAAAGAATCCAGGCTGTTGCCAAGACTCTAGGTTGTTCCCCATGACTGACAGTCAAGGTCTTTTACTTAAGACAACACTCACACATTGAAAATGGAGAAGTTGGGCTGCGGCCTACATAGAGCCTTCACTCCTGTGTTCTAGTGTCTTTGGTATAGGAAAGTAGTCTACATGCTACTAAAAGAGAAAAGTAAAACCAACCGAGCCTCAAACCCTCTGGTCTATAGTGGTGTCCTGCCTGCAAGATATGCTAGGGCAGTGGTGACACAAAGAAAGCCTGTGGGAGTGACCAATCAATGTCTGACTTGACTTAAGGTCCACTCCGGGAGATGGAGCCCATACCCAACACTGTGTGGGTGACCAAGGATCGGGGACTAGACAGCCCAGGGACCTAGGATAAAACTAAATACTATTGTTCCAAAAAATAAATAAAAAGAAAGGCAGACTCCTAATGACATCCTGCTATATTCACAGATTAGAGTCCTTATCAGCAGATATCCTGATGACATCATATCCTGATGACAGATTAAGTCCTGTCAGCTTGCTCAGAGAAGCTTCCTCCTGCAGCAGATGGGAGCAAATACAGAGTCTCACAGTCAGCAGGAATTACTTTTGGGTTGTCTTCATCAACTCCCTCTCCTCAGGGCTCGGGGAATTCCGCTGAAGAGAAGGCAGAGTGTATGAACCTGAGGTGAGGGAGGACACCAAGGAAAAGGTCTTCTAGAAATAACGGGTCTGTAACACATATGAGTGCATAGAGCCTGAGGCGGCTTGCACGGGACCTGCATGGCTTTGTACCAGATGGGGTCCTAGAGCTGAAAGTAGAAGTGGACTCAGGTCACCATCCCTAACACAGAAGTAATCTCCAATTGATTGATAATCACTTATAAATGAAAAAGTCATTTTTTCCTCCAAGGGAGTCTCATTGGTAAACAAAGTACTCTCAAGGGTGGACCCTATGCCCAGCAACAGGTGACCGACAGAAAATGAAGTCAATGGCATCTTTGGAAGTTCTCTGTCTCATAATGTCATGTCAGGGTTTTTTTTCTTTAATTTTTAGCTCATTTAAAAAATTTATTATATACATAATATAAATATATAACACACAATACATTCTTAATTCATAATTTATAACATAATATTCTTTTTATATATTATTAATGTTTAATGTATTCTAAATATATGGTATATTCTAATGCACACACACATATATATGCACTCTTGTCTCTTTTTACCTTGTAGGTCATTGCACACTTAATATGGCTTCAAGTTTTTATGAGATTCCTGAGTGTGGGAATGGGTGTGTGGTGGGTGTCTGACTCTATATCTGTTTTTTGTGCCTTTTCTTGGGCCTTTTCTTTTTGTTTGTTTTGTCCTATTCCACTGTGTTATTTTAGGTTTTATCTTATTTTTATTTTATTATTTAATTTTATATTATTCTTATTTATTATTATTACTATTATTATTAGTTTACTTTTATTTTATTATTATTCCTTAGAATCCTGTTTGTTTTCTAATAAGAGACAGAAAGGAGTAGATCTCTTTTTTTCTTCTTTCTTCCTTTCTTTCTTTTCTTTCTTTCTTTCTTTCTTCACCTCTTCTTCCCCGAGACATAATTTCTCTCTGTAGCCCTGGCTGTCTTGGACCAAGACCAGGCTGGCCTTGAACTCAGAGATCTGCTTGCCTTTGCCTCTGGAGTGCTGCGACTAAAGGCATGTGCTACCACCATCCTGCCCAGATCTATTTTCAATTAAAAAGAAATAAATCTAATTTTATAAAAAAGATCTGGAAAAAAAAAAGGAAAAAGGATGTGAAAGGTCTGCAGAGGAAGGGAGGAGCAGCACAAGACAGATGAAACTGTGTGTCACGGTGGGATGGTAGGGCCTGGGGACAGCAGAAGGAAGGGCCTGAGCGGGACAGCATAGGCTTCTTTGGCAGGACTTCAGCCCATGAAGAAAAGTGATCGGTGTTGATCAAAGCGATGATCAAGGCTGCAGCAGCCTTCATTACTTCTCTAGAATGTGCTAAGGCTGGGTAATTTTTCACTGAACACAGCCGTGGTTCCAAAATGTGTTTTCCTTGTGTCTACAAGCATTCTGGCTTTGAAGTTCATAGGCTAATAGTGGTTTATTTAACCAACCCTAATAACTCCTAATAACTCAGGAACAGCTGAGTTATTCACACAGCTGACAGAGGCATCTTGCCTATTGTGTGACCTGGTCTTATGGTGCTTGAGCTACAGAGAGGGTTCGAGGGCAAGGCACAAGAAACCCACCCTGGCTGTGAGCAACAACAGGCCACTTTATCCTATGTTAGCCTTGGCCAGAGTATTTTAAAATATGACTCCCATGCAGAGCTGGGGAGACAGCAAAGAGGATAGACTCAATGTGAAAACTGGGATAAGGTTTTTTTTTTTTTTTTTTTTTTTTTATCTCATTGGTCATTCAGATATCTACAGACACAAGAGAAAAGTTAATTTCAGCAAAGGTAGTTTTTAAGTTTCCCCAAATACCTTAGCAACTGCTAATCATAGGCCAAAGGCTGGAAGCGTGATCCATTGCAGGCCTGGTGGTCAGCTGAGAGTGTGCTGCCCAGAACTCTGACCTCCAAATTTAGTGACTTATGGTAAGCAGCAGCAGATGAAGTCTGAGGGTTTCTTTAGATCTTCCCGAAGTGGCCCTGGTAACTTACACCAGGTAAGTCACACCAGGGAGAGGTATTCCCTATGAAGGGACTGTGCCAGACTGTGTTGATTTGGGGGCTTAATGATGGCATTTTATGCAGTGAGGGTTTTGCCTTCTTAAGCATTTCTATCTCACCTTTGTTTGCTGGTTTGATTTGAGGTTATTTGTGAGGTCTTCTTGAGCCTCATCAGTATTAGCCGTGGCCTACTTCCATTTTGTATGGCAAAGCCACTGAGTGTGAAGACCGAGGAGAAGGAAGCACACATCATCCTTTTAATGAGTATCCATTGAGGCCAGGAACCTCCCTTGCAGTGGTCTCTTTCTCAGGAGGATGAGAGGAGCCTCAGAAATGTGATTCAAAAGTTAGGTTTCTGTAGTGAGTGATAGAACTCCATTGGAAATCCTGAGAAGGGGTGTGGTGTGATGTCGTTCAAGTCTTGAAGCTGTCTTTCCAGATGCCGGCGGATAAAAGTAGAGGCTAGATGGGAAAACAAAGTTTTTGTTTGTTTTGATTCCTTTTGTCTGACAGGAAATCACAGCGTTCAGTAAAATGACGGCTCTGTGTCTGGGTTTATTTTACAGCAGTGTGGATAAGGAATGTGGGGTGGAGAAAGAGGCAAGCAGTTCAGGGCGACCCCCACCCCATTATGTGGTTTCAGCTGGCTGTGGACCAAAGAGGAGTGGGGCCAAATGGACACGCAGAGCACACAGGTCCGAGAAGTACGAACGTGGATGCCCAAGGCTTAGTACTCAAAGAGGGTTTCAGGGTTTGTGTAAGAATGATTTAAAGGGCCTGGAGAGATTGGTTAAGAACACTGGCCGTTCTTCCAGAGGACCTGAGTTCCATTCCCAGCACCCACATGGCCTCTTACAACTATCTGTAACTCCAGTTTCAAGGGATCTGACACCCACACACAGACATACCATACCACACAGACATTTGGGTAAATACCAGTGCACATAAAATAAAAATAAATAATTTTTTAAAAAAGAATATGGTGGTACATACCTCTAATTCCCTTAGGAGACAGAGGCAGGAGGATCTCTGTGAGGTCCAGGCCAGCCTCATTTGCATAATGAGTTTCAGGCTATCCAGTGCTACACAGTGAGACTTTGTCTCAAAAAACTAACCAGCCAGCTTCTCTACCTGCTGCCTAGAGGAGAGAGAATCTCAGAGAGTCAAGTGTCCTGGAAGTCAAGTTGGAAAGTAGAATAATGCACCGCAAGACCAGACAAAAGCCACAGTTAACTCAAGTGAACCAGCGTGAGAGGGCACCTCTGTGCTCTGCAGCACAGGTTGGCAATGCTGCCCAGAAGGAAAGCTGGGCGGCGGGATCAGGAGGAGCATGGAAAAACTGTGGTAAGACCAGAGAGAGAAAGAGAGAGAGAGAGAGAGAGAGAGAGAGAGAGAGAGAGATATTGAGATTGAGAGAGAGAATGGATCCTAAGCACAGACATTCAAGAAGTGTCACAAGACCAGTTGTCCTAAGGATTGAGACATTTCAAAGGCTCACATGGTTTTTCCCACTGTATATATTCAAAGGTTGGTTAAGAAAAGGGTTAATAATAGTAAAATTCTCTCTTTGGCTTGCTTGTGAAGAAACAAAATCACTGGGAAGTCTACAGGAATCTTCTGTTTCACATCTACATGACTAAAAATTAAGTGGAAATTCCGACCACCAGGATTGTTCATGACTCAAACTTGAGTATGACCAGTCTGTGACATTATCTCTCAGGCTGACAGAGCAAGGCTGTGTCTGGCTTGGCTTAGGTGGGGATAGCAGTGGCTGTCATTTTGCATTGATGATGATGATGATGATGATGATGATGATGATGATGATGATGATGCATGTGTGTGAGAGAGACACAGACACACACAGAGAAAGAGAGAGAGACAGAGAGAGACAGAGAGAGGGAGGGAGGGAAGGAGGGAGAGAGAGACAGAGAGAGACAGAGAGAGAGACACAGAGAGAGAGACAGAGAGTGGGAGGGAAGGAGGGAGAGAGAGAGACAGAGAGAGACAGAGAGGAGAGTTAGTTTAGGGTCCCAGCTGATGGCATGCAGCGAACGACCTAAGTGTCCACCAATTGGCTTCATTCTTAAAGGTCCCACCGTCTCCTGACAGCATCACCTTGGAGATTAATTCTTCAGTCACAATGGACCCTGGGAGGATGATGAACCGCATTGCTCATGGCAATCTCCAAACACAAACTTTACACAAACACAAATTTTACAAACTTTTTAACCATATTTTTTCTAATTCTTAAATTTTCATTGGCAGCATTTTCTCTTAGTATAATTTAAAAAAGAATAAATATATACTTTATCTATCTGGTTTTTGATAGAAGATTGATCAACTGACATTAGGTCCCATAGTGGCCCTGGGTAGCCTAGAGTTCTCTATGTACATCAGGCTGACCTTGAACTCACAGAGACATGCTTACCTCTGCCACCAGAGTGATGGATATAAGTATGGAACACCACACCCAGTATCTCTGTGTAACTTTTAAAACTTTTCTGTGTCAAAACATTTTGAAATAGTATTTAAATATTTTTAAATGGTATGTATTTCTGTGTAGATTACAACATTTAAATATAGTTTCACATTTCTGTCCACTTTGCAAGTACATCTTCTGCTTATACACTAGATTTGGGTTCCAGAGAGGAACAGAAGATACTTATCACACGGAATTTGAATTATATCTGATACATGATAATGGAGATGGAGAATCCCGACACATCTGGGGAAGTCACCAGGATGAAGCCTAGGAGGAAGGAGTAGAGAGTTCCAGTCTGAGTTCAAAAGCCTGAAATCAGGACAGATTGAGGGGCAGCTCTTATCTAAAGAGCCCGAAGCTCATGACTCAGGAAGAACTGGTTCCAATTCAAGCGGCAAGAGAGGAAACATCTCAAGTCTTAGTTTGAAGGGCACCAGGTGAGAGGGAGTTTTCTCTGTTTTTGGAAATGTAGACTCTTGTGTTGTTCAGATCTGTATCTGCTTAAACCATGTCCGGTCATCATAGGGAGGGCCATCTGTGTCACCAAGCCTGGCAGTTGAAACACTGCAGACACATTCATAGAAATGTCCCCGAACACATCTGACTGACTAAATAGCTGAGTATCTAATGTCCAGGTCAAACTAACACATAAAATTAACCATCACGTCAACCGTCATCAGAGACCATCTTGTTTCTAGATGACCAATCTGTACATAGTTGATGCAAACTTAACCTCCAAACTTATCCTGAAAATCATGAAGATTTGTGATTGTAATCAATTCTAATTTCCTAAATAAACACAACAGGCAAGTCAGTTTTAAAAACATATAGTTTTGCCAAGTATTAGCATGTGATAGATATGGTGGGTTTTAAAAAGACTGGCGCCTAAGGTCTGGTCAGTGTGAGCTGGGATATTGTGCAGGGGTCTTTAGGTTGACTCTCTTCCTAATACTAATGGCATTTTAGTCCATGGATATGGAATTTTTAGCTGGGTCCATGGTCACCAGAATACAGGTGTCTTGTCTTAGACTCTCTAGTAACAGATATGGCCATGTCATTAGACTGTGACCAGTGGAATATGAGAAGTATCACATGCCGTGTACTAGCAACCTTATTGAAGAAAGAGCTTGCCCTTTCTTCATCGTCTACTCTACTTCTTGGAGTGCGGACACTGCTGTATGTGACTATAAAGTTCAGGCCATATGTAGCTGAGCAAAAGGACAGAAGAAGCCCGGGTCTCTGACATTCTGAGCTTTCCAAACCAGCCTTGTGTCTTCTTTCTGACTGTCTATTATGATATCCATCCATTTCTATTATAGCCACAGCCTACTGGGCCTTGGATGGGATCTTTCATCTGCATATGATCTTTCCACCTGCATTTTGAAGGTTCACAAAGGTCTCGGCCATCCTGCAGCTTTGGAAGACTTTTCTGTTGTTATAATTCTGGCATCCTTGGGTTTTGGAACCCTGAGTCTGGCACATACCAGGCAAATTCTCTGCACTTGAGGCACTTCTAGTTGATGAGAGATTCTTGACGAGTGAATGCTACTCCCTCCAAAATGTAGGAGCTGAAACTTAATGACTGTGACAATGTGAAGAAGTGGAGTCTTTAAGAAGTGACTGGGCCCTAAGGACACCCCCCCTGTGGGCAAGTAGTATTTTACCCAACATTTTTGCATGTGTATGTAAGTCTATAGCTTTCTTTAAAGATGATTTACGTCTGTCTGTCTGTCTGTCTGTCTGTCTGTCTGTCTGTCTTTCTGTCTATGTGGAGGCCAGAGGACAACTTGCAGAAGTCAATTTTCTTCTACTTTGTGTATTCTAGGGATCAAACCCAGTCCATCAGACTTGGTGAAAAGTAACTTTTCTTGTTGAGTCATTTTATCAGCCCCCAAATTTCTTTCTTTCTGTTGCTCTGCTTATAGGGAGCAAGTGAAAGTTTTGCATAGTGTGGTGGTTTGAATAGGATTGGCCCCCAAAGATTCATGTGTTTAAATGCTTGACCATAAGGAGAGGCACTGTTAGGATGTATGGCCTTGTTGGAGTAGGTGTGGCCTTGTGGGAGGAAGGATGTCACTGTGGGGGCGGGCTTTGAGGTCTCCTATGTTCAAGCTGTGCCCAGTTCAGGACATTCTCTCCTTTTGTTGCCTGAGAATGAAGAGTTAGAACTCTCAGCTTCTCCAGCACCAAGTCTGCCTGGATGCTACCATGCTTCCCACCGTGATGATAATGGACCAACCCTTTTAAACTGTAAGCTAGTCCCAATTGAGCATTGTCCTTTATAAGAGTTGCTGAGGTGTTTCTTCACAGCAATAAAACACTAAGACATGCTGGGGAGTGGTGGCGCATGCCTTTAATCCCAGCACTTCGGAGGCAGAGGCAGGTGGATTTCTGAGTTCAAAGCCAGTCTAGTCTACAGAGTGAGTTACAGGATAGCCAGGGCTACACAGAGAAACTCTGTCTAGAAGAAAAAAAAACCCAACAAACCAAAACCACTAAGACACATGGATGTGTATTGTTGACTTGAGCACAGCAAAACCTTCCTCTGATTAGTGTGGATGTGTACAGAAAACGCCCATTGAAGTTTTCATCCCACAGATATTTACAGAGCACTGCTACCTACTGAAGCTTCTTCTACCAAGATGAGCTTAACTGTTTATTGTCAGTGGTGTGAATTAGCCCCACCTCCCTGCTCACCTGCATTAAAGAAACACACCTAGCTTCCAGGTGCCACAGCATCTCCATCTGAAAGCTCAGCTTACCTGATCCCAGTTTTTCTGTCTGTCATCTTAACATTCTCTTGTCAGCCCTAGTCAGGGGTCTGAGATCCAGGCTGTGCAAGAACACATGTGTGCTTTTATCTGGTTTTACTGTTATTGCAAAACGACTTTATAAAAAAGACTCTGGTAGCATTTTGTTGTTTTGTTTTGTTGTTGTTGAATTGAGCCAGTAAGTTAGAATAACTTTTTCCTGTAGCAATAATAACTAATTTAGTGTTGTGCAAGACGTTCATCCAGTGCTTGCAGATGGAATGGGTTGTGAACCCATTTTAGCTTAGAGCATTTAGGGTGGTTTTTCCTCCTTAATTTTATACCATTGGACTCAGCTTGCAACCATGCTGAAGCAATATCGTCTTTTCCTCCTTTTCCCAATTGTCCCAATTGTCCACAGGACACCCAAGTGTCTTCAGCTATTTGAGGAGGGCCCACGACTCCCTTTGGAGAGATAGCACCTCATTAGATAGCACCTCTGTCACTTATATTTTTAACATTGTTTAAACATTCAGAGTATACAGTTTTATCCGAATTTTAAAAACAGAATATGAGTGCACCATATCTTACACACACACACACACACACACACACACACACACACGCACACACACAGACATTCTTCTATAGGCAGATGTACTTAAATTATCAAAAATGTATGCATATAAAGCAAACATGCTCCTTGGCTTATCATTGTAGTTTGCATTATGGTAAATCTACTTTAGTTGAAGATACTGAAAACAGAAATATATATAATGCCACTAACCTACCTAATATCTTAGTGACACAGCACACTGTCAGTTGTCTACTAGTATGGTGACATGGCAGACTGTGAGCTTTGTCATTAAAGAGCAACATGCTGCTTATTGGACTGGGGAAAGAGTTTAATCCAAGACTAGAATCTTGATTTCTTCTGAATGCATATCATTTTCACACCATGGTAAAGCTAAGACACTGTATGTTGAACCACGTAAGTTGGCATCTATCTGTAATTTATACACAGGGCTCATTTTATAGGAGACTGTTCTTTCTGAATGTCAGAACAGAGGACACAATTCATTTCAAGGAACAGACAAACACTACTGAACCAACATTCATCCTGCTACTGTCTTCTTGGTTAACCTTTGCTTTAATTACAGAAGAATAACCACAAGAGATTCCTGGATCCTGAGAGCAAATTGTCACAAATTATCAGTTTGGGCTTAATTTTTCTGCCCAATAGGCAGTTATGCACACTTGTTTAATACTTTTTACTGTGCTAAGTACGATGGAAGGATATGTAGACCAACTTGTGGCCCTGCCTCCTCTTCAAGGGGAATGGCCTTCTGGCCCCAGTATGACCTAGCATACATGGATGCCGTTTCCCAGAAAAACACTTTAATTTGTCCTGAGAATGTGACTTTTACCCCTTGGTGCGCTTGCAGAGATCTGTGTTGTTCTCTTGTGACATGCTTTCCTTTTACACAAGGGTATAGTTTTATGAACAGCAGGATTCCCCAATAGACTCCGAGCTCCCTGGGTGCAGACACATCTAATTTATAAAATATGCCTGCTGTTTTGTGCAAGTGCTGAGGTACAGTAGAGTTCAGCCAACATCTTTTAGGCATTGAAGGAATGAGCCTTTTGGTTCTTAGAATCTGGTCATTGCAGATGGTATAGGCAGTTGAAAAGCAAATTAGAAAGAGAGCCTTCCTGGGTCTGTTTTGAGTGTGTTTGTGGATTATTTCCATGGTTCCTTGCAGCAAGTCTCTAATGAGGACCCAGAGGAGAGAGAGGTTCCAGCCTGGTCTGAGTGTTGGAATGGCACTGTAGTTTGTGATCTGTTGCTTTTCCTGTGTAGCAAATGCAAATCTCTTCACTATCCTTTTTCCTTTTTTACATTGGTGGCTGCAGACACAGAGCCAACTCTGCTGTGCTCCTCTCTACTGCTCAGCCATCCTCCATTGATGCAACGGTCTCTTTCTATTTCTCTGCTTTCTGCAGTTGCTGAGCATCTGTGCGAACAACTGAAGATCTGGAGCTGGCAGCCACGGATGAGAAACAACAAGCAGTTTCTCTTTCTGGGTCTGGGTTACCTCACTCAGCCTGATTTTTTTCCTGGTTCCATCCATTTACTGGAACAGACTGTGGAGAAGTGTCATCATGCTTTTTGATGATCCAATTGCTTCAGAGATGACCCGTTTAAACTTCTCTAAGTGAATTTCATTTGTCTTTCTTAATTTTGACATGACTCCAGGAATCTTGATAGCTGGTCCAGTAATATTTTCCAGGCTTGCTTTATGCTTTATTGACCTAGATCTAAAGCAATGATTCCTCCAGGGAATTCCGATCACTTTTAGTGGGAAATAAATTTTTGGAACACAAATGGAGGATTGGATGTTACCTGCTACCTAAGAACATGGAACTGGGGCAGACTGAGCTGCAGATATCACTCTATGGATGTTTAGTGTGCTCATTGCTTCTGGGAAGAAGGGATTGATTTCCTGAAAATCTGTTCAGTGAACAAAGACACAAACTTCATTTTTAAAGACTAGGTCTTATTATGAAGCCCAGGCTGAAACTGGACTCACATTACTGCCTGTATCTCCAGAGTGATGGATTACAGGGAGGCATTATGATACCCAGGATGCTTCATAATTTTCATTGGCAACAAAATTTTATAACAATTTAACAATACACTTCCAATTATAATTTAATTTATGATACATTTTATAAATTTCTCATTTTGCTTTTATTGTCATGGAAATCTTGGTTCTTGGTGACAATAATACAATGGCTAATGCTAAGTCTTACTCTTCATTTAACAACAGTAAGAAAGGGGGTCGGGGAGAAGCTTCAGACAGCAAAGTGCTTGGTGAAAGCATGAAGACCTGAGTTTGGATCCCCAGCACCCACATAAAAGCTGTGTAAAGAGGCATGCATCTGTGACCCAGTGCTGGGGCCTCAGGGCAGGGGTGAGGGGAACAGGGAGATCCACAGAGCTCACTGGTGACCAGTCTAGTGGAACTGGTGAGTTCCAGGGTCACTGAGAGAGTTTGTCTTAAGTGATTATGATAGAAGAGGATATTCAACATTGACCTTTGGCTTCCACACACTTCTACACACATGTGAATATACACATGCACATGCAGGCACACACATACACACATGTGCACACATACACACATATGCACACACACACATGAGTACATACACACATGCACACATATGCATACATACCCATACACATGCACACACACACATAGGCACATATGCATACACATATACACATGCACGCACACACACACACACACACACACACACACACACACACACACACGACAGAAAAAACAGGGTTATCTGTAATTCTGGCAGGAGGTTGAGATAAAAGGTTATGAGTTGAGGCCAATATGGACTACATAGGGAATGTCAGGGCAGCCTGGGTTATATAGGAGACCATGTTTCAAAAAGTGTATTAATAACTACTATTATTGCTGAAAATAGTTCAATATTTCTTGGCAGTTCTGTTCCCATTCCTGTAATCAATCAGCCTTAGGATAGATAGAAATGTAGTCAAATCATGTTTTACGTTCAATCAATAAAATTTACCTATTAACTTTCATCTACTTTCCCCCCCCCCCCCCAGTTTTAAGGATACAAAGAAGCTGAATTTTTGCTGGGTGGTGGTGGCACATGCCTTTAATCCCAGCACTCAGGAGGAAGAGGCAGGAGGATCTCTGAGTTTGAGGCTATCCTGGTCTATAGAGCAAGTTCCAAGACAGCCAAGGGTACACAGAGAAACTCTGTCTTAAAACCCATACCCCCAACTTGAAAAGCTCAATTTTGATATATGATCATGTAAAACATGACTTGAGAACCTGTCTTAGTTAGAGTTGTATTGCTGTGAAGAGACACCATGACCAAGTCAACACTTCTACATACAACATTTAATTTAGCTGGCTTACAGTTTAGAGGTTCAGTTCATTATCATCATGGCAGTAAGCATGGCAGCATCCAGGCAGACATGGTGCTGGAGAAGGATCTGAGAGTTCTATATCTGGATCTGCAGCCAGCAGAAGGAGACTGTATCCCACACTGGGCCTAGCTTGAGCATATAAGACCTTAAAGCCCACCCCCACAGTGACACACTTCCTCCAACAAGGCCACACCTCCTAATAGTGCTACCTCTTATGGCCAATCATTGAAACACATGAATCTATGGGTCCAAACCCACTCAAACCACCACAGAACCTGATTAAAAACAGTGCAGTAAAAACACCCGAAAATATCTGATCCTCATCTCTGTCCTCTCTGCCTGTCCTCCCCATAGTGAGTAGTAACTTTTCTAAGCTTAACTTATCTTCCCATTTTTCTTCAGGTAGTCAAATATTTCTTTTTCCTCCATGGATGAAAAGTGGGGTCCTTTATCTAGTTTGTCTGCCACCCATGTTATTGGGTGAGAGGATACCGTGGATATCATGATGTCTTGTAAAGATATATCTAGACATGTGTAGACTGTATTATTAGTCCTGTATTCAGCTCAATAGGTTTCCACCGGAAGACTTTTCATATTTCAACAATCTGTGTTTTACTTCTAAATAGTTTGGTTATTTCCTTCTTTGACTGCTACAAACAACACTAAACCCAACAGCCTTTTGTTTACAGCATTGTCTGTCTTTGCCAAGGCATCTTAGGCATATGTTTCTAAGTGAATATTGCTTAGTAAAAGGAAAATATATGGATCATTAAAAAATACATTGTGAATGTTTTAACTGACCGTGGAGGCACATGTCTACAATTTTAGGCCCCAGGAGGCAGAGGCAGGAGATTTTGCATTTCAGTCCAGCCAGGACTGTCTCTAATCAAATAAACAGGTGAAAAGGAACTGAAGAAAATATACCATTATATTCTATGCATCATTAAAAACAATTTTAAACTCTCTTTAGAGAAGACTGCTGTATAATTTAACTTTTATATAAACTGCAATAAAGTATGAAGTAAAATATATCTATGATCTCTTTATGATCATAACCTGTCTCCACTGACAGCCAGCTTAGATCTCAGTGCAGTACCCATGGACTCTTAACTGTTTCCATTTGAAGATCTGATGCCCCATTGAAGCTATAATCTACATAGCTCAATCTCTACGTGACACTTTACTTAAGATCCAAACATAACAAAGAGATCTTTATGATATCTCCTTTATATACATGAGACCTTGTTGTAGAAGTCAGTATTGATTTGGGTTGTCCATAGATTTCCACCAATGAGATGTATTTGCCAGATGGATTCAGCTTGACTTGTTCCCTTTCTGTTCCTGTCTCTTGCATTCTCAATTTATCATTGCCACACAAACCCCTCGACTTCTATAAGAAAGGTTAAGAAGGGGATGGAGCAATTGCTCAGTGCTCTTCCAGAGGACCCAGGTTCAATTCCCAGCACCCACGTAGTGGCTCACAACAGTCTTGAACTCTAGTTTCAGGGATCCACTGTCTTCCTTCTGACATTCATGGGCATCACCAGGCATGTGGTACACATATACATACATATGCATAAAAACAAACACTCATACATATAAACATAAACAAATCTTTTAAAAAGAAAAGTTAAGAAGATTCTGTGGGACTGAAGAAGAGGTTAAGAGCATGCCAGCCTTCACAAGGATCTGAGTTACATTCTCAGCACACACACTTGGTGTGTGTGTGTGTGTGTGTGTATGTATGTATGTGTATATGCTTTCTGTGGTAAAGAACTACCCTAAGGAAACAGGCCTGGCGGAGGAGTCACATGGTGATAATGGAGGTAGCAAGTGAACTTAGCCTGGATACATGAGGTGAGAAGTAGGGGAGGAAAAGTGAAACGGGAACAATGTGAGTTGTGAATCTGAGCCATCTTTGTCCTCTTTGGGGAAAACTGTACATCGATTATTCTGAAATTACTTTCTGGGTAGCTCTTGTATTATGTTCAGATCTTAAGGAAAGTGTCACGTAGGGATTGAGCTATGTGGTTTGTAGCTTCAACAGGGCATCAATTCTTCAGATGGAAACATTTAAGAGTCCATGGGCACTGCACTGAGATCTAAGCTGGCTGTCAGTGGAGACAGGTTATAAATAAATTAACACGTGTTCGAGTGTCTGTGCTCACTGAAGACATCCCCATTCTTACACAGAAGGTACATTTCCTTTAATTATAAGCAGATCTACAAGGCAAGGCTGAGCCATACCAGATGTCCATTGACATACTGATGCTCGATTCCAGGTTTTGGCAAATAGAAATACATCAATCATTGGCACACTTCCTGAAAACGAAATAAAGCACATCAATGGAAAACTAAAATTTAATCTACGTGAAGGCAACGCAGACACTGACCAGAATAGCCCAGGGAATCAAATAGGACTCGATTGCTGCTGTAGTGGGAGGAGCCACATCCTGGCTGTGAGCCCTCCTGGCCATGGCCCGAGGTCTGATGGGAACTCTGCTCCAGGAAGAGCGGCTTGCAATGTTCTTGGAAAGTTACAGCCACTCAGGGCTCCTTTCCTCTGATCAGTCTCAGTGTAGAAACCCTATTGGTTTTTGCCCACCAGCACACAGTTTTATTTCCGGACTATTGCACTGATGTTTATCCCGAGATAATGTCCCCTGTTTCTGCTCGACTCTCTGGTTTCAGCTCCAGCTTCAAAAAGTCACTGTAAATTGTCCATATATTTAATCACTTACATTCTCTCAGGAACCATGAAGTTACCAAGATTAAGAGACTGCCCACCATGTCACACATGGGGCACATTAGAGAAGGGCTTTTGAGGACACAGATTTCTGAAAATTCACAAGTATTTAGCCTTGTCTGTCACACTCCAAAGTCCATGTTCCGAACCACTGCATTTCCTGTCAAGTTCTCTCTGGGGAGGACAGCTGTTGACTTTGAGAGGCCACATTGCTGTCTTTCCTCCTTCAGATCCATCCTTCAGGCTATCAAGCCAGCTGTCCTTGTTAAAACATGGCTGTCAAGTCTCTCAGGCTAGCCATCAAATGCACAAAACCACACAAAGCACACCCCGGCTACGGCACTGGGACTCAAGAATGGGAAGTCTCTACATGAGATGTGGAGGGGCTTGCTGGCCAGCATCTCTTCCGACACGTTAAACAGCACACCAGGGCCATCATGGCACTCCAAGAAAGACATTAACCTTCTCTGACTCTGCCTGTCCTCTGGACACAGTGCCCTTAGTGAGAGGAGACTGAGGTGGAGCCAAAGTCAGTTTTTGGCCGGAACAAGATATACAAAAAGTCCAGCAGACAGTTAAGAGTTCCAAGGTGGTGAGCTCTGGGGCTGGGGACCTGGGTTTATGATCGAAAACTACCTACCCTCCAAGTCCGTATGTCAACAGGAGCAGGTGTAGGAAGAATTAGAAAGATGGAGGGGTGTTACAAATTGGCCATTGAGCCATTTAAGAAACAACAACAATAACAACAACTAAAAACCCAGGGAGGAGTATGAGTTAACAAGTTTTATTGAGAGAGAGTGCCCAGGTGAGCCAGGAAGGAATGGGTTGCTGGGTGGAATTTTGGGGAAAGAAAACAGATTTCAGAGACAGCTATCATGTAGGAAATGCTGGGTGAGGCTGAAGGATATGTCACCTGGCTCCTCTGGGAGAGACAGACATCAATAATCCTACCAATTATTTTTTACTGCCTCTCTGGATTGTGCTTTTTACCACGGTTCTACGCCATGAAGGGCTGAACCCTCTTTCCACAGTCATCCCAACGGGTGGAGGATCCCATCTCTGCCTGAGTGAGCTGCCTTTGATATATGGCCACAGGACAGTCACTCCTCCTTGGTGCTGTCCAAATGAGAGGGAAGGGCAGGCCAGTAGGCAGCATGAGGGGACACGTGAGGGGATGCATGAGGGAATGCATGAGGGGACGCATGAGGGGATGCATGAGGGGACGCATGAGGGGATGCATGAGGGGATGCATGAGGGGATGCAGACATTGAGCCTCAATGGGCCATTTTAAAAAAATTGGACAAATCACAGAAAAAAAAAACCAAATCAAATCAAGACAATAATATTTAGAACACAACCCAAATGGAACAGCAAGCCAGAAGAAACAAGATAACATTCTAAACACACACACACACACACACACACACACACACACACACACACACACACTCCTCTTTCCTTCCCCTCTCCCATGTATCTCATTTGCCTTATTTCCTCAGCTCCCCCTTTCGAGGCATATAGCCTTGTCATGGGGTGCTTATCACGAACTCCTCTCATTTTGTATTATGTGCTATGGCAGAAGCCACAGGGACTGAAGCTGTAGGTCCTTCTGGTCCCCAGGCCTCCCAGGTGAAGCCTGTCCTTGTGGCTGGCTCTCTTGCAGCATCTGTGCTCACATCTTACATCAGCATCCCTTTGGTCCCGCGTTCACTTGTTGGAGCTTGTTAAGGAAAGCAAGGTGCAGCAGGTGTGTGGCACTGATGGCGTGCCCTATGCAGTCTGAACCTGCTGCGCTTGAGTTTCCTGGACTGGCCTCTGGGATGAGAATGCCACCTTGCTGAAAGTGCTCTGGAGACTTTAACCCCTGTGAGATGAAGAAGGCAGAATGGTTACCAAGAGCTGAGGTGCAGTATGGTGCAGCTAAGCCTCAGCTCATGCAGTGGGAGCAGTGAGATAGTACTTCAGAATTACCCCTCATTAGGTACAAGGAACAGGTCCTGTATGCTCCAGTTAGCCATCGGCCTTGTGGGGCTCTCTAAGGGGCAATTTCCAGTGAACCATCAGGGATACAAACAGCTTCTCATGGGAGAATGATCAGGAAGAGCTTGCCTTTACCTTCCCAGTAAAAGTGGCTGCCCACACACCACCTCAGTCATAGAATTTCTAGAGTCTGGAATCTGAAGTCCTAGCATGCCATCAGACCAAAAGAAAACTAACACATAGGTACAGGGAAACAGGTGTGTTTACAGTTTGGACCAGAACTAGGGAGAGAAAAGTTCTTAGTTTCTCTCCATCTCCCCAGGAGCAGCACTGTGATTTTTAAAAGGCAGGAAATATGCACAAGAGCTGTAACTGTAGGCTGGTCCATCAAGGTGGTGTGTGGTGCTGTTCCTCTTCTGGTCCCCCAGCTTCAGCCTCTTCTCTCTTTGACCATGGGCCCTGGGGAAATTTTGTTTTTCACTGTTCTTATTACAGTGATGGTGATGAACAAGGTATAGTTTATCAGACATACATAGTACAAAAAGATAATGATGAATTTAGTAAAGCAACAAGAAGACAGAGAAAAGGAGAGGTTCTTGACACAGAATATGGGCAAGTCCATGGGGTGTTGTGTGACAAAACTATTCCTGGAGTGATACACACACATGTCTACTCAACCCAGAGAGGGGCCTCACAATAGATCAGAGCATGGGCATCACCAAAGTCCAACCTGGTGAACCAATACATTTTATTGGGGTTGCTTACAGGAATGTGGGAGATGGGATACAGGAGAAGAAATGACTCAAAGACAGCTGCATCACCACCAAAACCCAGCACAACATGGCTGCCAGCTCAAAAAGTTGGAAACCTGGAGCACACTGCATAGCCTTCAAACAGCTCAACAAGTTGGAAAGCATC
Organism: Rhabdomys pumilio; assembly: GCA_030674055.1. Lineage (NCBI taxonomy): Eukaryota > Metazoa > Chordata > Mammalia > Rodentia > Muridae > Rhabdomys > Rhabdomys pumilio. The sequence continues at coordinate 9,026,107 of JANHMN010000011.1, forward strand.
CAAGTTACTAGTCTAATCTCTTCCAGGAAGGTTGGTAGTTTCTGTTTTTTCCAAGCAGAAGGTCTGTTCTCACAGTCTTCCATACAGCTCAGCTTCTTTTAATCTTAGGGACTTTCAGCTTTTATTGTTTACTCTGGGAGGGAGGGGCCTAGTGAATCTGGTCAGTTTTAGGGACTTCCTTAAGCTATTTTGAGTTGTTTGCTTTCCTGCTTAAGAAGCTTCCCTTCAGGATGTAATGTTTCATTCTGGGAGAAACTTAACACAACTTTAACTGAAGCTCTGAACTTAATCTGGCAGGGGCATTTTTTTTTCAAAGGAGAAAGATGAGAAGTCATTGAAGAATGCAGACAGAGGGGCATGTTTAAAGATCTCTGAAGTTTGTATAGATCTCCCAGGAACCAGAACACAGTGAATAGGGAGGTCCTACCTCTTAACAACTTGGGATAAAACATAAAGTGAGTAGGTTTGGGTGGGTGGAAGAAAGGTGTCCAATGAGGGTGTTCTCCTGTGTTAGTACCGTTGCTTGATCTGATGTCATGATAAAAAGAGCCTTTTAACGGCCAGGCGGTGGTGGCGCACGCCTTTAATCCCAGCACTTGGGAGGCAGAGGCAGGCGGATTTCTGAGTTCTAGGCCAGCCTGGTCTACAGAGTGAGTTCCAGGACAGCCAGGGCTACACAGAGAAACCCTGTCTCAAAAAACCAAAAAAAAAAAGAGCCTTTTAATAAATTCGAACCCAGTTTGGATCGTAGTCTGTTCCTACTGCGAAAGGGCAGGATTGCAATCATGTGTCTAGAGACTTAGAGAATTTATACACAAGCAGATTCTGGGGTTTTGGGGTTACATGGCAGATAAGGAAGTCACTTTTCAAACACATCCATCTGTTTAGGCAGCCTGCGGGGTCATGCAGTTGGGGAGGAAAGCTCCTTTGGCCTTTATGGTGCTATCAGGGGTAAGTGTTTTTACAAATTGCTTGTAGCTTTCTGGGAATTAATTGCCTCAAAATATGGCACTTAATTTCTCTAAGGATGTGTGTTTTTGATTCTTCCAAGGACAGATGCCACCCGCTTTGGGGAGTGCCTAATTATCCATCAGAAAGGGTACCTGCCTACATGGGGGCTGGGAGTCCAGCCTGTTTGTTCTCAGGCTGGCCTCTGGGCTGTGCCTCCTTTGAAGTGTCAGGTGGCTGGAAGGAGCAGGGTGGAGGGATGAAGGGGAGCTTTTGTGAGCTTGAAGGGGTGCTGAGGCAAGGGGAAGTGCTGAGGCTAGCTGCCCAGCCCCTTCACAATTAAGAAAATGCTTCGATAAGATCAGGTTGTAAGCAAGTCTGTAAGATGTTTTAATTAGTGACTGATGGAGGAAGGTCCAGCCCATCATCATTGGTACCATTCCTGGGCTGGTGTTCCTGGGTTCTATAAAAAGCAGGTTGAGCAAGCCATGGGAAACAAGTCAGTAAGCAGCTTTCTTCTATGCTCTCTGCATCAACTCCTATCTCCAGTTTCCTGCCCTGTTTGAGTTCCTGTCCTGACTTACAGTGAAATGGAAATGTAAGGCAAATAAGTTTTTTCTCCCCAAGTTTCTTTGGTCATGATGTTTCATCATAGCAATAGTAAATCAAATTAGGAACCTGTCTCAGACTTGCCCTGGTCTCTAGCATTCTACATTTTGTGGGATTTAGTCACAGAGACATTTTCTGATCTTGGCTTGGGCTGAGGGCCAGGAAAGCTCTGAGTACCTTGACAATGTCTGCTTTTAAACGCTCAAAGCTCACAAAATAGTGGAGGAAGAGAGACTTTTAAGTCAGACTAGTCCAGAAGGTAAATCTGGGGTCACTGTATGGCTGAACTGGCAAAGCAAATGGCGTGACTTATTGTGAGAGATTAGTGGGAGGCAGCGCCGTGTCCAACTCTGGCAGCTTGTGAAGTCACAAGGGGCAGAAGCTGCACACAGCCAAGGTCACTAAGCTCACTGACCAGAGATGACTTAGTTGAGTGATCATTAAAGCTCATTCTCACTCAGAAGAAATGTAATAATAACTCATGTATACTTGGCACTTTTCATGTAAGTCAGATATGATTCTGTGTATAGTCAAGACAGTTTTAAGAACTGTGTTTCCTCATTAAATGCCTGCAAGCAAATTAAGAGGGTGCTGTTTCCCCCCCTCTCCAGAGACAGGGTTTCTCTATGTAGCTGTTGCTGTCCTGGAACTTACTCTCTAGACCAGACTGGTGTTGAACTTAGAGATCTGCCTGACTCTGTCTCCTGCATGCTGGCATTCAAGGTGTGGTGCCACCACTGCCTGGTTGATTTGTTGGTTTTATATATAGGAAATCATGGTGTAGGGAGATCACGCTAGTTTGGTTTCTACTGCTGTGATAAACACCATGGCCAAAAGCAGCTTGGAGAGAAAAGGGTTTATTTCATCACGAGGGAAGTCAGGGCAGAAACTCAAGGCAGGAACTGAAGCAGATGCCATCAAGGCGCAGTGCTTACAGTCTTGCTCCCATGCCTTGTGCAGCCTGCATATTTATATAACCCAGGACTACCTGCCAAGGCATGAAATCACCTACAGTGGGTTGAGCCCTCCCATATCAATCTTCAATGAAGAAAGTGCCCCACAGACTTGCTTACAGGCCAGTCTGATAAAGGCATTTTCTCAGTTGTCTCAGAACAACTAACCAGCACAGAGAACAAGTTAGCCAGTTGTTACACAGCTGTAAAAGGTAAAGCCAAGACTTAAACACAAACAGGCAGATTTCACAGCCTTTGTGTTCTGTGACAGGTGTGAAACAGGAAGAACACATACCAGGATGAGATCAGAAAAAATGATAGACTCTGTTAGCGGGTTTCCCATCTGCTTGGTGAGATACTTAGCTTAATAATCTGCAAAGTGTCTACAAATATTACCACCCAAGGGACACTTCACTGCCTATTACCTCAGAGCAAAGAGGTAATCAAACCTTTGGCAGTCTGTCTCCAAGAAGCTGATTCCTCAGTATGTGTAGAATGTTTGCAGATGTTTTCCTTTGCTTTTCTTGTGAGGAGAGTTGTGAGGGTGTGACACCATTTTGTGATCTGATGGAAGGGTGTATGAAGGAAGGAGGTATAGTTGTGTTTCTTCATGTCCACCAGACCCCTTTATGAAATCACCGTGGGTTAATATTCAAGAGTACTGAGACCATGTATGATCCTGGTGTTAGATATATGAATTATTGTTACCATCATAACTTATCTGGCAAATGTAATAAAGACAGCAGTGGCCTAGAAGAGAGAAAGCAGGATCTTGAGGGACAGCTTTGTAACTTATTCCGTGCCAGCTTCTTTTGTACACTGTGACTCTACTAGCAGGTACGCTGATATGAAACCTGTCCTTAGTGTGTTTACCTTTTCTTGGGGAAGAAGATAGTTAATCCTGACATTACATATCCCAGTGGTTAAGAAAGTGGGTGCTACTACCAGAATATCTCAGGTTCAAATCCCTCCAATCAGCCCACATCATCAGCTGACCCAAGGCAAGTTACTTAATCATTTCAAGACATAATTGAGTCACTCATGAAAGGGTGAAAAACAAATGGGAGAAAACCAAAAGCCAACTTCATAGGGTTGGTGTGTGGAGAGAATATAAACCTAGCAGAGTGACTGCAAAGCACATAGACAGTGCTCAATAAGTATTAGAATTTTTTATAAGTGCTGCAGTGCAGAAAGCAGAGTACTATAGAAAAACATAGGTGTTCTCCTATGTCACCCCACCCCAGTGTAGAAGAGTAAGTCTGGAGGAAGTGTGGAGGTTCTGTTAAGAGGGAAACAGGTCAGTGAACAAGGCATACATATAGGATTTCAGGTCTTCTTCTGGGCAAGGGAAGGCATCAGTGTGGTGGTTTGAATGAGATTGGTCCCCATAGGCTCATATGTTCGAATATTTGGTTCCCATTTGGTAGAAGTAGTAAGAGGTGTGTCCTTGGAGGAGGTGTGTCATGAGAGATGCACTTTGAGGTTTCAAAGGACTCTTGCCACCGTCCAGTTTTTCTTTCTCTGGCTTTTGCCTTTGGATGAAGAGGTAAGCTCTCAGTTATTTGTGTCACTTTGTGCTGCCATCATGGATTCTAACCCTCTGAAAATATAAGGCCCAAACTAAACACTGTCTTTTACAATTTGCCTTGGTCATGATACTTTATCACAGCAATGCAAAACTAACTGATGCAGGTGTGTGTGTGTGTGTGTGTGT
>JANHMN010000011.1:9030340-9045576 GCA_030674055.1 Rhabdomys pumilio
TTTTTTGGTGAGTCTCCACTTTGCCAGCTTCTCAGTTTCCATAATCATACAGCCAGTGTTCATTAGCATGGTAATGAATAATGAATGAGTTTGCCGTGTGAAGTGGTCAGGATCGGTGACAAGGAGGTCTAGTCACTGGCAACAGGACCTTGAAAGTAGAGAAAAGACCAAAATATAAAAAGGGACAATAGAAGAACTGGGAAAAGAACGGAAAGTTCTGGGCACACATTCTCTGGGAATGCACAACAAATTAATGGGAGTCTTGGTAGAAAACTAATGTTTTTGTTTTTTATTCAGCCACAATAAGACGTTCTGACAAAGAGCCTTCATTCCTACCCAAACATTCCATAAGTCAAGTCACGGGAGCTAGTCAGCTGGATGTTCTCTTAAAGCCACCAGGGGAAGCTAATCTCAGTGGGAAACTCACCTAAAGTTTAAGGGTTCATTGGGCCTTCAGAGCTTGTTTGGAGGTTCTAGCAGATGACACAGCTACTTGTGTAACTTGGACTGGAGATCGATACTTCCCTATTATTGAGGAAGGTCGGCTCTGTTAACTGAACATGAGGCTTTGGGAGGAGACACCTGCCTACCCAGCCCCATCTGTCATTGATGGTGATCAATGGGATGACAGATGTCATAGCCAGATGACCCTCACAACTGAAACTCTTTGATTTTACAGTATAGACCATCATCCTGAAGCAACTAGCCTGATTTTACACTGGGTCTGTCTTTGGGAGGCTTATTTATGGAGCTAACTGGGCGAGAGTACCTTGCCAGGCTGGAATGGTATTCTCTGAGGTGTGGTGCGTGCTCTGAATTAGTAATAAAGATACAGCACTGCATGTTGCTGTCGAGTCCCAAATGATTAAGGGGTGGAAAAGACATTCATTCTCAAGGCTAGCCCCAGCCTCAAGGCTAGCCCCAGCAGTATGCTGGGGATGCTTTTCTCTGGATGGTGCAGGGAACTTGACTCCTAAAGCAGTCTGTTTCTATTGAGGAAGAAACACGATTCCTTTGAACTGAAACTTGAGATCAGCTGCCTCACTGGCCTACTGTTCTGGCTCAGTACCTGTGGGATTTGGGGGAGGAGAGATTCTCTGCTGTAGGATACCAAGCAAGTTTAGATCTTAGATCCCTGGCCAGGAGAAACTTTTGGTCCTTGGGTACAGCCCCCCAAATACTCACCTTCATGTCCACAAATGCCACATAGAGATGGGAAACTGCTCCTAGTCAGGAGTTTGTTATGCTAAAATGGACAATACTTATATTTTTTTATAGAATTTTGATGGAGAATAGCAGCATAATAAACTATTTATTATATTTTCTGTTAAGCCTAGTAAGTCAGAGGCATGGTTTTCTTTCTTTTCTTTTAATTGCTGTATTTTCTAGTAGGGATTTAGTTTTAAGCCATTTGTGTGCTTAAAATATTATCACATATACTCAAAAACTGAACTGAAGCCAAAGGCTTCAAAGGCATTTAAATCCATAATCTATGAGTTTGGACTTTAAAGCATCAGAGCTTATTTAACAAGGGCAAGGTACAGGATGTTTTTATATTCTCTTTTTGTCTTGGTAGATTTTTAAAATTATTATTATTAAGCACTCAGCTCTACAGAAGGGCGCATTGCACTGGCCTCTGCGTTGTGAGCTCAGGTCTTAAATTAAACTTAATTTGTGCCAATGGGGATTGCATCAGCTGGCTAAATGTACACACACACACACACACACACACACACACACACACACACACACACCTGGTGTCTTACTTTTGCTATCTTTGTTTTTCATCAGAATATTTATTATAGCAACAACAAGATACTTGTCCAAGGTTCACTCTGGATGTTGAATTAACAGTGCTGCAGACTTCCCTTAGCTTTAGGCGATTTTCTAGGAACTTCTCCATCCTCCTGCTCTCCTTGGCCAGTGGCTATCACTTCTATCAGCTTCCATCACACTTTGAAAATTGGGTAAATCAGTTGACTTATCTGAGAGTTGACTGCCTTAATTCAGAGACAAGAGTGCTGATTTAAAGAGTTAACAGTTTGAGGACATATCCCAAAGAACTTTAGAAGTACTCTCCAGTGTTACTGTTCAGTGGTTCTAGCTTTAATTTCCATCCTTCATAAAGTTTCTAGTACAAAGCCGGTGACTTGACATCTTCAAGAGAGAGGCAGGCTCTGTGTGGCAAGCTCTATGCAGCAGGCTCTAGGTGACAGGCTCTACACTGAAGGCTCTGAGGAGTCAGCACCTGGCTCCAGGCACCCCTGCACCCATCCTCCGGAGCTTTCTCTTCCATCCCATGACCTCATCCCACCTTCCAGCCTCCAACTAGTCAGGTTTCTAAGTCTGAAACTCTTTAAACCATGCACAGCTGTGGTCAGGGGTACAGCAGGTTTCCCATGATCCTATCTCCTCTTTGAATGAATGGATAAATCAAGGGCAAGGGAGAGCAAACAACTCACACGAGGTCACAAAATCAAATGGCAGACGGTGTTTGAATTCCTGACTCCAGACCCACAGCTCTTTCTGTCGAGCCTGATACCTGGTACCAAATGTTTATGATGTCACAGGGTTCTTGTGCATGGACAGCTTTTTGCATTACATTTTCTTTGAAAAATCTTCAGACTATGTGCTGTCCTTGGCAGCATGTACATTAAAATTGGAACCTTCCAGAGAGGGTTAGCATGGCTCCTAAGCAAGGATAACATACAAATTGAAGAACTGTTCTAAAGTCAGAGAAAGATGTTGGGCTATGCTCCTCTTTTGGCTCTGGATTATTTATACGGAACATTGTGTGCTTGTGAATACAATTGCTTTGTCAAACACAACAGGGAAGGCTGAGCCCTGGTAACAACTTGGGGGATCACTTGCAACACGTTCTTTCATCCAGAGGAGCTATCGGCTCAGTGTACCACAGTGAACCATTTGCTGAAAGGATACTGATTCATGGTGTCCTTGAACAACCAGAGGTGAGATGGAGGCACACACATTTAATTAGCAAATATTGTGTTCTCGATGCTACACTGCACGGTACACTAGATAGAGCAGTCATATTCATTCAAACCTAACTTCAACCAATGCTGAATGATACACCTCAGGCAGGTTATCCAACCTCTCAGTCATATAGGGCTGTCTGAATGATGAAGCCGATGCCATGTCTTACCTGTAAGAAATAAAGTGCTATGTATAAAGAATCAGGGGCAGAGCCCAGGGCTGATGCTTAGTGATTGCTGTGATGCTGTGTTAGTATATAAATATAAATATAAATATAAATATAAATATAAATGTAAATATATAGTCACAAAAAAACAGTGACACATTTTACCATAATGAAAAGACACGCATCAACTATGACAGAAGAGCTATGTAAAAGACATAAGGGAATTCAAGCCAAGCCAACAATGGATGAACTTGTGTTCACTGTTCTCTGTATCCTGTTGCTAACCAACTGAGGTTAAGCAATTCATCAGAGCATCCTTCATGCAGAGTTAGGAGCACCTGCAGGACTGTGGCACCAGACAGAAAAATTGGTTTTCAAGCCTTTTTTAAATTTTAATTTTTAAAGTACATACTTGGTCCCCACTACCACTTTTTACAGAGCATGCCACGGCATGTGTGCAGAGGGCAGAGAACTGACTCCCGGGAGTCAGTTCTACTCTGTGGGTCCCGGGGTTGGAACTCAGGTTGTCAGGTGGAAAAAGCCTTTACCACTGAGCCATCTTGTAAGCCCAGGCCTTTCTTAACCTCCTATTTCAGGATGTGCAGGCAACTTGTATGTAATTCACACCATTGGAAGGTTCTGTAGTCCCAATCAGACTTCGTGGAACAGTCGGGAAATGATTTTCTTTTTGTTTATATGTCTTGAGACTGGCTGACCTTGAATTCCTTATGTAGCTGAGGATGACCTTGAACTCAGTCCTCCTGCCTCTGACTCCCCAGTGCTGGGATAACAAATACATGCCAGGATGCCCATCTTAGAGATGTGTACAGCGCTTAAGAAGCATTGCCTCTGTTTTGTTCTGCTTTTGTTTTGAGACAGGGTTTCTGTCTGTAGCCCTGGCTGTCCTGAAACTCACTTTGTCCACTAGGCTGGTCTTAAAACTCAGAGATCCACATGCCTCTAGAAGTGTTGTTTCTGATGATTGGAATGCATGTTTATGAGCACAAGTTTTTAACATCTGTGAGGGACTGAACTAAACTTTACTGTCTCAAGAACAAGACAGGCTACAGAAATTGTGCCCACCCATATAACAGAATATATACAACCTGTGGTTAGAGAATAATATTAATGACCTAGAAGAATATTTATGATGTTGTCCTTTATAAAACCCACCAAAATTAAGATAAATGTGATATCTATCTTAATACTAACAACAGTCATCTTGAATAGGGATGTTACAGAAGAGTATTTATTACCTTTGTTGAATTTTTTCTTCATTTCGTAACTTTTCTGTAAGAAGCACACCATGAATTTTTAAAGGAAAAACAACTTGTTAAAAAATACAAGTCTGGCCCCTATCAAGCAGTGTGAGAAAGGCCCTGAGTTCCTGTCCATCAGAGGACAAGGTGCCAACCATGTGCAGTGGGTTCTGTCTTAAACACCTGCCTTGAGAAAAATGTGGCCTTGAGCTGCTCAGCCTTGCAGCCTACCTGGCAACTTTTGAGATGGAATCAACTACCCTCTTGCTTGTCACCCCTTCCCCAGAGCCGGATCCAGTCCTTGCTTATAGTAGATGGACCTACCTCCCACCCCCACACCCTGCACAACCACTTTAACCATTTTCCAAGTCTCCTTCCGAGCCTAAGTTCTCTGGGTACTTCTTATTCCTTTGCCAGCATCCCCTGTTTCAAGTTTGCTCCTTTTTACCCCCATTTTGTATTCTCCCTGATTGGTCTGAATGCCTTCCCAGTTTAGTGAGTTTACCTTCTTCAACTCCTGCTCTGTTTTATTTATTGTCGAATATTTCCAATGCTCTGAATCAAGGTAAATAAGAAGAGTGATTTTATTGTTAAAAAAAAATGTAAACAGTGTACAGGTTCCTATATCCAGGTGGTGTGGCCTCAGACGGTTCTCTTCTGCTGCTCTTCTGTAACGGACTTGGAAGGAGTCCTGTCTCGATGCCTGGCTGATGCAACAGCTTCTACCTTTGTGCACAGGTGGCCGCTCTTGTAGGTGATTCTCACAGTATGGAACTCAATATGTTATTGTTACCCGATATACATCCAGTTACACATCAATATCGATATCTTGAAATAGAAGAAATGAATGGGTTGGGATGGCTCATCATCAATTCTGCCAAGTCTGAGGCTCCCTGTTGGTAGTGTGAATATGATTTATGAAATCTCAGATGATGTGTATCAGATGGGAGTGTTTCGGGTACAAGATGGGTGGCTAGGCAGAGGGAGACTATATTGTGGTTCTACCTACTAGCAAGTGTATATCTTCCCATCCCTTATTTCTCCTTGGCTCCCCAAGGCATAGTGGTTACCATAGCAGCCAGGGGCTGATGATGCCTCCAGGGGGCAGCAAGGTAAAATTGAGCCAGCTCTCAAGTCCTTACTTCACCATGCTGTTACAGGCCAAGGTGAGATCGTCTGAAGTCTAGCCTTTTGTCAGGCCCCCAAGCTGTCCTGGACCATTTAGACTCATAAACCTTGCTTCTGTTGACTGCAATCAGGGCTCTGGAATACCCTTCTAGAGACTCTTCTCCCCAGGTTGTATCTCCTGGCACTCTGCCTGGTTGCCTTGGAGACAGGTTCCACTGCGGACAAAGGAGGGAGCTGGGTCCTGCTTCCTCCTGGTCCTGCCGATGAGGATTTTTAGACCGTGGAGACTGCGCTGCTCTGCCCTGCACCTACCCTCCTTTCCCACATTCTCTATAAAGTGTAGTTTGCCTTCCTTTCCCACTGACGAAGACATGTGTAAGAGTGTGACCACAGGTGAGTGGAAGAAGGTCTTCTACGAGAAGATGGAGGAGGTGAAGCCAGCGGACAGCTGGGACTTCATCATAGACCCCAACCTCAAGCACAATGTGTTGGCCCCTGGCTGGAAGCAGTACCTGGAGCTTCATGCCTCAGGCAGGTGAGTAGCCCAGAACTAAGGAGCCTGCAAGCAGCCTCTGGAACCCTACCTTAGCCTTGGGGCATCTTCTAAGGAGAGAGGACACACAGAACCCATGCTTGCTTAAGTCTCACTGTTAGGCTGGTATAAACTAGAAGACAGGTAGTCCTTCAAAGGGAGCCAGGGCACTCATTTTGAGTCTAGGTTTTCTGCTGCTTGCAGAACTTCACTGCTTGTGGCTTCTCCACTTGGCAAATAAAGAGGTAGGTTATATTTGTTAGTTTCTGACTCTGACAATTTACACATTTTTAGATTTTAACAATGTCTTTAAAAGTAGCTGTGAACTGACAGAAAAGAGGCTTAGGTTCACCAGGGGTCAGGGGTCTGTGATCTTGTATTAGGAAAGTTCAGGTTACATTTGGTCATTTCAGCTCCATCTGGCTTAAAACAGTGAACACACGAATTATGCTAGAAGCTGACTCTGCTATTGGTTCCATGATGCTTGAGCAATCCTCTTTGCGCTATGCTTTCCCCACTTGCTGAATGAAGGGCTAGCCTATAGCTTCACCTTGTGCTCCAGGGATGAATGACAGTGAGATCATCTAGAATTTATTATAGCCGCTGAGCATTGGGCTCTTTCCAGATTCACCTAGTACCCAAATTTTAGAAGGCAAAGATACCTGAGCATAGCTACGCTCTAGTCCGTGGGTCCAGTCGATGGGTCTATGCTAAGACTTTACTCTGGGGACTTGAGTGAGGGCAGAAAGGTATGGTGCAAGTGTCTGGGTCAGAAGCGAAGTCCTCCCTGCTTGGCCTGGCTCTTTCTCAAGTCATCTCAGCCAGCATTGCTGGATGTTGGTTCTGACTCTCACTAGCTGTGAGCGGGCTCTTTTGCTGTGTCTTGAACCAAAATGAATGATAGGTGATTTCTGTGGCCCCTCCAGTTCTGACATTTTTAAATCCAAGTGTGGCCCGAGTGAAGAAAATAGCTGTTAAAGATCTGAATAAACCTAAAGGCTAAAATGAAAATGTGTGTGTGTGTGTGTGTGGGGGGGGGTGGTGGCCTGGATCAGATGTTAGGAGGGTGCTGCTTCCCGGAGGTTCTCATGGAGTAGACTGGGAGGGTTTTGTGGCTAATTCAGACTTGGTTGCTGACTTGTGATCCCCTGCTGGCTTCAGTCATCGGGAGATTCTGGCAAGTGGGAGAAGGGGGATCACGTTGGGCTTACACTGCCTCTACTTCCAGATCGTGGGAATGCATTCGCTCTGGGCTTGCGCTAGCCTGTACCATGTTGACAGATAGGCTTGTGTATCTCTTAGCCAGCAAAATTCAGATTTGCTATCGGACTTCCACATGGTGTGGGCAGAGCATATTTAATGCACCCATAGCATTTTATAGATGAAGAATAAGTTCATCAGAGTTGGGATGCCGGCCAAGGCCTGAAGGAGCCAGGTTGAAGGGAGACACGAACTCTGGAAAGCAACCAGGGAGCAGACCATTACTAGATGCCCGGTGGCAAGTCTGGGAGACTGCGCTTGTCCCTTGAGCACTCACACAGAACAAGCATGGTGTCCTGGGGAAACTAATAGACCTGGGGAAGTGTCAGCACACCGCCCTACCTCCGGGCTCTGCTTCTGCCAGCCTCCACATTTCCTCACCTTTCCTGGCCTGTTTCTTCCCTTCACATGGCCCTCTCTTCTTTCTCTTTCCATTACTCGTAGGTTCCACTGTTCGTGGTGCTGGCACACCTGGCAGTCGCCCCACGTAGTCATCCTCTTCCACATGTACCTGGACAAGGCTCAGCGCGCTGGTTCGGTGCGCATGCGCGTGTTCAAACAGCTTTGCTACGAGTGCGGCACAGCGAGGCTGGATGAGTCGAGCATGCTGGAGGAGAACATCGAAAGCCTGGTGGACAACCTCATCACCAGTTTGCGCGAGCAGTGCTACGGAGAGCGCGGTGGCCACTACCGCATCCATGTGGCCAGCCGGCAGGACAACCGGCGACACCGCGGAGAGTTCTGCGAGGCCTGCCAGGAAGGCATCGTGCACTGGAAGCCCAGCGAGAAGCTGCTGGAGGAGGAGGCGACCACCTACACCTTCTCCCGTGCTCCCAGTCCCACCAAGCCGCAGGCTGAAGCAGGCTCAGGCTGCAACTTCTGCTCCATTCCCTGGTGCTTATTTTGGGCCACTGTCCTGCTCCTCATCATCTACCTGCAATTCTCCTTCCGTAGTTCTGTCTAAGATTTCCGTGTGGCTTGGGGTAGGGAGTCAGTGGGTGGGAAGGGGTGAGGTGAGACCTGGCTTGGGAAGGGGTCACATTCTAATGTGATGCGGTTATTGATTCAGTGGGAACCCTGAATAATGTTTCTGTAAAATTAAGGGTTTAGGCTGGACGGCTGATTTCTCAAAAGAAATTCAGGATTCCAAAGTCCTTCTAGGTACCTCAGGGATGTTTGATTTGGGAAGTAGACAATTAGTGAGTTGCTTTCTCCTAACTTAATACCTGCCCCCCCCCTCCCCTAACTTCTGCCTTCTCCCTCGCAGCAATCAGAAGAGAACTACTTTCCATGGCGTTCCATGTATTACATGTAGGGCTTTTTGCAACTACATATATATACAATATATGTGTATATGTATATATACATATATATGTGTATGCATGTGTACATATATGCATGTATGTGTATATATATACAAGCTTACACATATATGTATTTGTATATATACACATATATGTATATATATGCTTAACTGACTGAAAAAGAAAACAAGCTTGGAAATTATAGGACTAGGTTGTCTCAAAGGATCTTAAAGCCAAGGAGCTTGACTTTGCTCTCGTGGTATTCTCACCCTGTCCTCATTTTTAACCACAGCATCTAGCTGTAGCTTTAAAGAACCTCTTTGCCTTCACTATGAGCTTGCCTTGGGCACACACAGAAGTTTCTCCTGAAGGTAGAGAGGTGGACCTATGGGCTGCTGGCTCCTCTGCATTGTGCAGATGTTCACCAGACTGGAAGCTTCTGGCATCTTGTCCTTCAGGTGGATCCCAAGGTCTGCCTCAGAGGAGTGACAGTTGGGGTAGAGTCACAGAGTGAGGCCTCACACTCGCACCCAGTGCTTGTGAAGTGGCACAATTGAGAGAGATTTGGAAGGTGAAAGCCACACAGACTGATTCCCCATCACAGTGGAGAGTTTTCAGGGTTCAGACTGTCAGGTTACTGATGTTGAGAACAGGCGAGCAGGGGCCTGGTCGCCTATGATTTTGCTGAAAGGGTAGTCGACTGGTTTCCCACATTGACTTTCTTGCCAAAAAGGTTTTCTACCTGGCCTACAGTGATGGGACCTCTTAGCAATAATGGGTGCATTAAAGATACAAATAACTTGTTGGTAGAGGTTACCCAGTCTATAGAAAGTCACAATGTCTAAAACACTTACATAAAGGTGGGATACATAAAGACCTTCAGGGTGCCATTAGTGCACCTTTAAGATTCCCCACATGGTCCTTGATGTCCATTGGGCCCCTAGTGTCCCCTTTCAGTATCCTGTCTTCTCTCTTACCGAGACTCTGTCCAGCTACTGCTCTGGGCCAAGAAGATCAGCACAAGGTGTCACCATGACCCTCGCCCTGACAGTAGCAATCAGCTGTGACCTCTTCCTTCACAGTATTAATCTCTTTAGTCAGCCACACATCCTGGGCCCCACTCTCTTACTAAACTTACTTAAAGAACTTACTAAAGTTCTGCTCTGGGTTAATATAGTAGGCATCTTGAACCAGGTTCAGTCCGTCAGTCATCTGCTCACTTCAGGACTTCTCAGCCCTGGCCATGTTGTAGGGGACCCTGGGGAACTTTGAAAGCAATAGTAGTGACCTAAACGTCTGCGTTAGAACAAACCTCTGCTCCTGGCATAACACATCTAAGAAAGGGGCAGCTTGGCAATCTCCCCTGATGAACCTCCCTGGCTTTTCTAGAACTCTAGGGCTCGGTTTCCCTCCTCAGTTGCCTTACCTCTCAGGCTGTGCCCTGGGAATACAATCCTCCCCATCCTTTCCCACCATGGAGATCTGTTGCTACCCTGCTCTCTGGTCTCCATTACTGAGTCTTTCTTGCCTTGCTAGAATACCTACCCACCAGACTCGCTGTAATCTTTTAGTTTTGGATGTATTCCACATTACAATGTAAATTCCAGCCAGTACAGACTCTCTGTATTGTATTTACCCCTATTGAGCACAGAACAAGAGCTCAGTAAGATTTTGTTGAATGACTAAGTAAATTGATAGCTAGGCTATCCCCAGCCAGACCTTTGCTTCTGTGTACTCTTTGTTCACGATAATATGTATAGTCCCCTTTTCATGGCACCACCTACTTTCCTAGATCTTGTACCCATAAACCCCAAATAAAACATTTAAACCAAAGCACTTAAAGAGGATAGGATTGGTTTGTTTAAGATGGTGACATGGATTTAGACAAGTGATACTGAGCTCTCCAGGCCCTGGAAGCTGTAGGTTCTATTGGAACTCTGGACTGATTGCCCTGGGACTTTCAGCTGCTCATTTTGTCTCTACCTCAGGTGTCCTTTCTTGGGAGTAAAAACACCTCTAGTTCTTACCTGGTCCCACCCTGGACTCACCCACATGAAGCCCAGTTCTTCACATGTCCCAGTGCTGGGTTACCCAGCCTGTTTCCAAGCACCCTGGATAACAGAGATCATCATTGGTCAAGGCAGCTTTGACCAATATCCATTGGCTAGCTCTGCCTGGTAAAGAAGCCTGCTCCTTCTTGAGCCTCCTCCAAAGGATTTGTTTTGCACGCACCAGTTCACAAGTGGAAGGGCACAGGGAAGGCTCCTTCCTTTTCCTAACCTGGGTTTTTCTCAGCACTTCAGCTAGGGCATCCTTTCAATCTAAGTCAGGCTCTGCTATCCCTCTGCTCTTCTTCCCACTCAGTAAAAGCCAGAAATAGCATGGCTCCGATGGTCTTATAACCCCTTTTAGTACTCTTCCTTTCAAGGTTACACTGATTTCCGTGCTGTTCTTCATACATGCTGGAAATCCCCTTCCCTAAGGCTTGTTACCCATTCTTCTGCTAGGAATATTCTCCAGAAAGGCACCTGGCTAGCTCTCTGACCTCTCTCAAGACTTTTGTGAGTGTCACCCTTAGTTAGGACTCCTTTGACATGGCATTTTATGACACAACCTGCATCTGCACCTCACACTCCATTCATGATCTATTTACCTGTACTTATTGTTTTTTTGAAGAATTATTTATTTACTTTATATATATATGAGTATACTGTAATTGTCTTCAGACACACCAGGAGAGGGCATCAGATCCTATTACAGGTGGTTGTTGGTTGTGAACCACCATGTAGTTGCTGGGAATTGTACTCAGGACCTCTGGAAGAGCAGTCAGTGCTCTTAACCTCTGAGCCATCTCTCCAGACTATATTTGCCTGTACATTTGTCTGGACCCCCAAGAACTCTGAAGCTAAGACAGGGGCTTATCTGTTGGTGCTTTATAAGGAATTTAGTTTGCTTTTTATAAGCACCATGTGATAAACACTATGGCCAAAAGCAAACTGGAGAGGAAAGCATTTATTTCATCTTACAATTCCAGAGGATCACCAAGGGAAATTGGGGCAGGAACTCAAGCAGGGCAGGAACCTGGAGGCAGGAGTTGAAGCTGCAACCACAGAGGAGTGCTGCCTATTGGCTTGCTCAGTCTACTGTCTTATACAACCCAGAACCACATGCCCAGGGTAACACCGCCCTCAGTGGGCTAAGCCCTCTCACAAAATCATTAATCAAGAAAATGCCTCACAGGCTTGTCTACAGTATGGGGGAATTTTCTCAATCGAGGTTCCTCTTCTCAGAAAACTCTAGCTTGTGTCAAACTGACAAATAACCAGTATAGAAGATTAGGGGGGAAAGACAATAGAAGGGGCTGCTATTAAATTAGTAGCCTAAATTGATGTCTGTTTGATCAGTCTCTCGATCAATTGCCTCCTGTAATTGTGACCAAAATACCTCAGAGCGCAATGCCAGGGTGGAAAGATTTGTTTTACCTCAGAGCTTTGAGGCTGTCACTCTGTGGTGCTTGCCTCCATATGCTTGGACAGAATGTCATGGCGCCAGAAGGAGCTTCCTCATGATGGAGACAAACAGAATATAACAAAATAGGGCTACACCCTTTCACGAGCCTACCTCGCCTCCAGCGGTGACCTACTCATTCCAGCAGGCCCCACTCCTGAAAGTTTCCAGATCTTTCCAATTGGCTTCACCAGGTAGATATCAGGTGCTTCCCATGTGAGCCTGTGGAGACAGTTCATATTCAAGTCAGTATTCCACCCCTGGACCCCTAAAGGTTCATGTCCATCTCAATGGAAACTGTATTTTGTTTAATTCTAACATTAGGAACACACATCATCTTTTTTTTCCTGCACAAAAATTCCAAAGGCTCAATTCCACAGCACATGGTCAGGCTAGACACATCTATGGTCTCGGTTCCTCGGCTAGCTTTTCCGTTAGTTACATTCTGGACACCATGATCAAAATACCTCAGAGAAAAGAATAATGGAAAAACTACTTGTTTTGCCTTCGGGTTTAAGGGGAACCAGCCCACAGTCTCTCAGCCCTATGCAGTTGAGAAGTACAGTACAGCTATGGGCCCAGGTAACAAGGGAGAAAAGCTCCGACCTAAGGTAGACAGGAAACACAGAGTGAGACAAGACGATGCCACGACACCTTAAGGACCATCGTCACTAACCTGCTTGCTCTGGTTAGATCCTACCTCCTACTGTTTCTGAAACATTCCCAAATAGCGCCACCAGCTGCGAGTCAAGCAGCTGTTGACAGGCATTTTATATTAAGCCACAGCAACTCCACAGAGCCTCTTGTAAAGCCAGTGGGAGTGCGACTCAGCATCATTTGAAGCAAAGGTGACCAAGCGTTTCTACTAGCTCTGACCTCTTTGGCTGAGCATTGCTCCGTGGAGAGTTAGTTCACTCTAGGCTATGGCATCCTGAGACAATAGGTGCTGAAGAGATCTTCAAACAAGGCTTGTGTTCTTTCTCTGACTTTGGGGTAAAACTTCTCGTTTCTGATTTTTTTTTTAAAGTCCCAATCATGTCACACCTCTTTATGGATTGGGTCCAGCTGGCACTCTGACTTGTGTTTTTAGGGGTAATTTGTCCCATACGAAATATGGTGCTAATGGTATTAAGGAGGTCTATATCTTTGTCTCTCAACTGAGGAACATGAGGACAGACAAAAAGTGATTGGTATTTCAGTGACATTTAAATAGATTAAAAAATTTGAAAAAAGAGTTTATTTCAGTAGTGGCCTCCCAGCGTGATCTTAAGAGTTCCTTTATTCACACACCCAGCACTGTGACTGTGTGTGTGTGTGTGTGTGTGTGTGTGTGTGTGTGTGTATGTATGTGCACATACTTTCTGAATACATTCCTCTTTATCCTTTGATCAGCTGCTCTGTGCATTCTGACTAAGAGACTCTGACTAGGGCACCAGGCATATCCCCTGTGGGATGCTACGTGACATCTCCAAGAATAGGATACAGCAAGGAGCTTTTGATGGGGACAGAGTTTCAGTTTGGGATCATTAAAAAGTTCTAGGGAAAGATGGTGACAAGGATTAAACAGGAATGTCAATGTACTCACCACTGCTAAATGGTACAACTGAAAGTAGTCAGAATGAGAGACTTCACAGACTTCCAGAAAGGAAAATGAATTAGCAATCCATTTGAATATGTTGGCTCTGCAAGTGTATGTAAAACTGTCAAATGGAGATGACACCCAAGAAATGTCAGTGTAAGAGTTGTACAGGCCTCAAGTCAACGGAAGTCTCAGAAGACGTGAGATGATCCAGGAGATATGGAGAAATGAGAAGGGGGAAAGAGAAGGAAACTCAAGAGGGGACCCTGCACAGCACCCACACACAGAAATCAGGCAGAAGCAGGAACCCCACAGAGAGGAAAGAAGAAACCAGAACCGATAAGGTGAGTCAAGAACCACATATCCTTGAAACTGAGCTCAGAGAGGTTGGCTGAACTCTTTGGTGGGAAGTTACAAAAATAAGGCTTAAAAGAATGCGTTGTGTGTAAGATGCCTGCTGGTGAACCGGGTGAGAGCTGGTCTGGAGAGCTGTGGAGGTAACGGTTTCACATTCATGAAAAATTTGGTCCTAAATAGAAGGAGAAAAGACTGATCTGGGAGGGTAGCGCAGGCCAGTGAAAGAAACGGGAGAGCAGCAAAGACTCAAGCCCAGGAACCCTGTACACACCACAGTTTGTACATTCTCTGAAAGACAATGCTTTGCTTCTCATGTGTGTCATGAATAACATTTCTATGAATAGCGATGTACAGATATCTGCTTGAATCAGTCCTTTAATCATTTTGGTTATTTCCTTTGCTAAAAATGGAGCATCTGGTGGTGGCAAGAAGGCTCAGTGGGTACATGTGCCTGTCACCTGAGTTTGATCACTAGGACTTATGTGGTAGGGAGAGAGCTGACTCTTGCAAGTTGATCTTGGACTTGTGCCAGCCAGTTTGTTTGTTTGTTTGTTTATTATCTTGATACAAGTTAGGGCCATCTGGGAAGCTGGAACCTCAACTGAGAAAAATGCCTCCATCAGATTGTCCTGTAGGTAAGTATAAGGGGAATTTCCTTGACTAATGATCAATATGGGAGAGCCCAGCCCAGCGGCAGGTGGTTCTGAATTATATAAGAAAGGACATTGAGTGAGCCAGAGAGTGCGAGCCAGGAAGGAATGTGCTGCCTCCATGGTCTCTGCTTCAGTTCCTGCTTGAGGTATTTTCCTCAGTTCCCTCAGAAATGAAATGTGACCTGGGACGTGTAAGCCACATAAATCTCTAAGTTGCTGTTGGTCATAGTATTTACCTCAGCCACAGAAAGAAAACTAGGATAGACTTCCATATATGTACAGTGACGTGTGCATGTGCCTTCACACACATTCATACACACTGAATAAATAACAAATAAATAATAAATAAATAAAGTAATAAAATCAACATTTAGAAAAATAACTCTACCAGTCTTTGCAGACTAACTTTGGGCCACAGAAGTTTTCTACTGTGGCCACAGAAGTTTTCTACCTAACCCTAACCCTAACCCTAACCCTAACCCTAACCCTAACCCTAA
>JANHMN010000011.1:9045586-9060694 GCA_030674055.1 Rhabdomys pumilio
CCTAACCCTAACCCTAACCCTAACCCTAACCCTAACCCTAACCCTAACCCTAACCCTAACCCTAACCCTAACCCTAACCCTGAGCATGTGAGACATAAAAGCTGAGGTCTCTCTGACTTCTCTGAGCTTCCCTTGCCTGAGTTTGTGGCCTTTTCAATTCCTTCACATGCACAGGGGCTGCTGGATCCTTTCACTTTGCAGCGTCTGTAAGTCTGGGCTGTTCTGTTCTATGGTTCTGTTGTGGGAAATATAGAAAAAGAACCCACAGACTTCTGGCTGGCCTACACTCAGCCCACCAACTCTCCCTCGGGGCTGGAGCTCCCATGTTCCCTTTATTGCCATGCCAGCCCCACGCCAGCCCCACACAACGAATGTCTACCCCGAGGCCTTTGAGGGGCACATTATGCAAACCATGCTTGGTCGCCATACCTGTCTCTCTCAAACCATACCAAGTGGTCAGGAGTTTAGGAACAATGGTAACTCAATCTCTGGGTGCAACAACTAAAACCTAATCTTGTAAACCTAAAATCTAATCCTCCAGTGGCAGATCCACAGATACCGGGAAACTCTATCATATGCTCACCCTGTACCATGGCTGTTTTCCTTCTCCTCTTCCTCTGTTCAACCAGGAAGTCCCACCTCCTACTCACCCAGTGATTGGCTATTTTATTCATAAGGGGATGGTTCACAAGAAGTCCAAGAGTAGGTGTCTCATTCCTTGTCTGCAGCCCCCTCCCAGGAGAACGAAATTAACACCAGAATACAAAATACCAGGGCCGTCCACAACATAGTTTCATTTGTAATATCTTGTCCTGTATTGATGGGTCTATAGTCTCTCTGAAGCCTTGCAGAGTGATACTCCTGCTAAGACCCTAGCAAGACAGAGGCCAATCCTTTAGGCAGCTCCCAGACTGATTAGAACACTGCAAATAAAGTCTAGGCTTTGTGTATACAGTCCCTTCCACACCCTCTGGGAGAGGGGTGAGATGAGATGAGAAAAAACACATTTCCTAGGGTTTCATGTGTTTGCACATGTTTAACTAATCTCCAGTGTGATTATAAGGTTATTTCAGTTATCCTACGGTCCTTTTGTAATGTTCCTGTGGGGAAGCACACACTTGGAGCTGCATAGGATGACTATACCAATTTGAGAAAATGGCTTCAAATGCTCCTCTTGTTCTTCACCTCATTAGAACTAGCATTTACACAGGGCAGTAGTGATGCTGCCATGAAACCAGACTCTGCACAGGGCAGTAGGGATGATGCCATGGAACTAGAATCTCTACAGGGTGGTGGGATGCTGCCACAGGACCAGACTTTCTACAGAGCAGTGGGATGCTGCTATGGGACCAGCCTCTACACAGTACAGTGGGGATGCTGCCATAGGACCAGACTTTCTACAAAGCAGTGGGACATTACCATAGGACTGTAGGTAGAGTGGCTGGTAATGCTGAGAGTTCCTCCAGGCAGGAAGTTAGGTGTGGCTACAGTGGCTCATTAAAGGCCTTCTCTACAGTTCCTCACGGCACAGCCCCAATGACACAAGAAAGTCTGTGAGCTTCCAAAATGGCTTTATTGGCATGACGGATGATGGTGGAATCTGGATGTGCACCCCTGTGAAACTCAGGGCAGACCTGAGTTAAATAGGGAGGGAGGGAGGGGGAGGGACTGGGGAAGAATGCTTAATTGGCTCCACCCTCTGGCCTTCAGGTATCTCATTAGTATGTAAATCTCTCTAGGGCCTGAGGCCTGTTCCTCATGACTGAGGCCCTAGACCTCTCTGTGGGAGGGACTGTGGAGGGCTGAAGCTAAATGAAAAGAACCAGGCCCTGGGGGCAGAGCCTAACTCCTGCCATCCAATAAGAGTCCTGGGTTCCAGGTTTATGCTCGACCAAACACCCAGCTGCTTCTCACAGCCCACTGCCCCACATAGGACCAGCCTCTGCATAGGGTGTTGGGGATGCTGCCATGGGACCAGCCTTTGCACAGGGCAGTAGGGATGCTGTCATGGGACCAGCCTTTGCACACAGGGCAGTAGGGATGCTGCCATGGGACCAGCCTTTGCACAGGACAGTGAGGATGCTGCCATGGAACTAGCCTCTGCACAGGGCAGTGGGGATGCTTCTTATGGTTTCATCTGTTTCTCTTTTCTCTCTGCGGGTGAATTCCAACATTCTCTTGTAGTTTCTGGTTTATATCACCTTCTCTTCATTTCATTCATGTGAGGATAAACTCAGTGTTTCTGATTAGAATGCTTGTTTCCCTCTCTGCTTTGGCTCTCACGGAGCCTCTTTATAATGCTAAGGCATCATAATTTTGAAAGGCTATGTAGTTGTGTGTGTGTGTGTGTGTATGTGTGTGTGTGTGTGTGTGTGTGTGTGTGTGTGTGTGTAGACATCATGGCCAACAGAGTGATGTGAGAGACAAGAAGGCAGTTTGGTTCAACATGACTCAGTAGCTGATGTTGGTTCAAACTCTGAAAGTCTGACCCTGAGTAGTTTATTTTAGGCATAGTTAAGCATATATATATATATATATATATATATATATATATATATATATTTCCCCCTAGTGATAATTAACTCAATCCCATGTGCACAACAAAGCTTAACACTTGACTACATTGAAACTCTGTGAAGTACATGGAACATCTTCTATAGAGACAGGATCTATACATTAACTAAGACAACAAGCTCAGGCTAAAGGGCAGGGTGGGGCGGGGTGGGGGTGGAGATCCAGTGTGGTCTCACCATATAGACAGAGTAAATAAACGACATCAGGTTATTACCCACATCTGCTATCAGCCTTCTGGGTGGAAAACAGGTTCTACATCTCTCCCTTTGGATTGAAAACTCTTCCTGCTTAACATTCCTGTTTCCCCAGTGCTTATCTGTGAGCACAAGGACTTTCCTGCCTTTTACATTTAGGGAAGTAAACACTCAGAAAGCCATGGCTATGAAAGTTGGAAGACCCATTAGAGATGCAATCACTTTATTATCAAATGTCATCTGGCTGTAGAAATGTCTTATTTCTAAATATGTGAAGAGATGCAGAGCAAGGAGACTGTGTCTTTTCCTGGAGAGACACACAGACAAACATCTATTCAGCCCAGAGATGGCACTGAGGACAGACTGAAGGAACACAGCCACCAAAGGCTAACTCAGTGAAGCACTGAGTTTACTGGGGAATCCTTACGAAGTGGGAAGGGCAGCTGCAGCTCTGAGAAGCCTGCTGCCCCATGAGGAGGAGGACTCACAAATGCTGCCACCTTAGCACCACCTGGAGGCCCATTGGCAGGAGGGGACATGCCTTCTCCCTAGCAATTACTACTGCTTTCCAACTTGATGAGGAGCCTTGCGCATCTTGGCAGTTTAAAAAATTTCCTGAAATTTGAGAGTTTTGGTCTACTTCCCAAACTTGTAAGTTTCGTTTCTTTCCTGAGTTTCATGGCCCTCAACTCCTAGAGAAAATGTTGGAGTTAGGACAAAACCACTATATAACAGAGTCCAGCCCTTGCCTACAGCTTTAGTCTGGAACTTTTCTAGGACTCTTCCCACCATAGGAGATGCTTCTGATTTTCTTATTCAGCCCTCACCTATCTCCCCTGTTGTCCCCTGTACTTGTGACAGATAAGGAATTCCAGACTTGCTTGTGGAATGTTTGTCTCTGCAGAACTCTCCAGGGTGGCTCCACATGCCACACACAACATGATGAACTTGTTAGATGTACTCAAAGTATGATAAATAAAATCCTCAAGGGACATTCCAGAAACATGGCCCTTCTCCCACTGGAGTGTTGGAGCACGCTGATTCTGGTGCTCACACCAAGAGGAGACCTACAGGCACCACGTGCAGCTCTAGAGGGATCCTTAATGCTGGGTCAGCAAGATGTAATACTTTGATTGCATACCAAAACCCACTGGGGAACAGGGCACTAGCTGTCTGGAGAAGTCCCCTAAGTCTTGAGAACCAAGAAATCTAACAGAAAGAGAATTAAAGCACCTGTAAAAGAAATTAAAGATACAGGACTTGTATCATATAGATGAAGACCCAGAGTATAGACTGATTAAAAGTCTGACCAGCACAGTGCACCAAGGGTTCATAGGAAGTCAGGAAACACTGGGCTGGGAATCACTTGAGGGCTAATCCTACCTCTTACCAGCCAGTGCCTGAGTGCTATGAGTCTCATCCTTCCTTCCATCAAATGGGGATAACGTTATATCATTCAGTATTGCTCGGGACATGCCTGTCACATGCCACATGGCTTACTAAATGCTCGTGCTTTTTCTCCCTTCAATTAAACTCTTCTCTTTTGAGCCCTGACATTCTTTCTGCCATGTGACTTCAGACAAATGCTGTTGGTCAATGCTTATGGAAAAAGAAAGCAACAGGGATCCATGTCCCAGCCCTGGGTTCGAACTGGCTTGTTTTTGTGCATCCACAGAGGCTTCTTTCCTTGTCTTTCTATAAATAAATTTCACAGCCATGACTGTGCTTTTCCAGAAGCATGGTGACTATACTTCATTCTTCAAAGATTGCTATTTTAAAAAATTTCAAACAGAAAACACCAGTGGTTTTCGGTCCCCATTCCTTCTGGCTAGAATATACCAGGAAGAATTTAATTCTTTTCCAAGTTTCATTCTGTCTTTCTGTAGGACTCCCAACTAAGCATTTCCTCTGGAGTCATTTCTGGCATTGTCTGTATCCTAGGACATGCAGGGAGGAGATAGAAGCTGATTCTTTTCCCCCCAGAGAAGCAGGTGAACGTGTGTTTGTGGTGCAGAAATCTCACTGGTTTGGAAGTTAGACACCTTTGCTCTAGTTCTGGCTCACTGTTACCTGGGCTGCTGGCCTCAGCTGACCTGGGTTTTCTCCTGCATAAGTTTCTGAGGCAGATAGTAACTGAAGGATCCTATACATGTTGGCCTTGCTTCTGCTCTGTTCAACCATCTCTGTCCTTGGTCATTTCCAGGGGCATCTTGACCCCGATCTCTCCAATGGGCTATCGAACTGTTATCCCAGGATTTCCTTATACCTTTGTCAGTTTGGAGTTCTTACCGGATAAATTCTTAGCCTCTTCCTTCCCTTTATTCTTCTGAAGCAAACTCATTGACCCAATGTCTGTGCTTCCTCTAAAGATGCCTAGTTTGAAAGGCACCTCCCTTGGAAGGCTTGGCCTTTTACAAAGACTTGGGTGGTGATGAGGAAGTTTTAGCTTGTGTTTTGTTCTCTTCTTTCTTTTTTTATTTAGGACATTAAAAACAATTTAGAATTTTATACTCGAGTGCTGTGTTTATGTCATTTCCACCCTACTCTCTCCTGTCCCCAACTCCTCCCATGTCTTTTCCACTCCCATTCAAATTCTCTCTCTCTTCTCCAATTACAGTCACACACACATGGATGTATAAAGATAGCTTGATGAGTCCATTTAATGTGACTCATATGCACTTAGGACTGACTGCTTATGAATGGATACCCTATTAGGGAGCTCATCCCTAGAGAAGACTGATTCTGCCTCTCTCAGCAGCCATTCAATGGCTGTAGCTCTTCATGTAGGGGAAGGACCTTGTGAGATTTCCTACATCTATGTTGTTTGTTTTAGTTAGAGTTTTATTGTTGTGAAGAGACACCGTGACCACAGCAACTCTCATAAAGAAAAACATTGAATTGCGACTGGCCTACAATTTCAGAGGCTTAGTCCATTATTATCATGGCTGGAAACACAGTGATGTGCAGGCAGACATAGTGCTGGAGAAGGAGCTGAGAGTTCTATATCTTGGTCCACAGGCAGCAAAAAGGAGACTGTGTGCCACACTGGGCATAGCTTGAGCATATGAGCCCTCAAAGCCTGCTCCCACAGTGACACACTTCCTCCAACGAGGCCACATCTACTAATAGTGCCACTTCCTTTGGCCAAATTTTAAACACACGAGTCTATGGGAGTCATTTCTATTCAAACCACCACAGTTGCCATGCTTACTAGTGATGTCATTGTGCAGGCCTTGTTTTGGCGACCATATTGCTGAGATTTCATGCTTGCAACTTCCCTGCCTTACATAGAAGATGCTATCTCACACAAACATCCTGGTTTTCTGTATCTTAAAATGTTTGTCTTGCCTCTTCTGCAATGGTCCCTGAACCTTAGGTGAAGAATTGTGTTGCAGATATTTCAGCTGAAGCCGGGCAACCTACGGTTGTTGCTCTCTGCAATTTGACTAGCTGTGGATATTTGGGATGGTCTCTGCTGAAAAAAGAAACTTCCTTAATGAGAGTTGAGAGCTGCACTTATCTGAAGGAATAAAGGTAAGTATTTAGAATGAAGTTAGAAAGCACAGTCATTTAGGAAAGTGGCAGTTTTAATCAGGCAGGAGTGCCTGGTAAGCCTTTACTTTGTCCTCCCCACCCCCTACCCCCATGGATGTAGAAATATTCTGAGATGTAATATTATATTTTTTTCTGTAGGATTTAGTTACTCAACACATCCCTACTGAGTAAATATTTTAATAAGCTAGACCTTGTTCTAGGCATACATAACAGAGGACTACCAGACTAAGTAGCCCTTGTTGTTGCTAGTAGACTAATTAGATGATAAACAATATAAGATGTATGGCATATTAAATAGCTTCCTTTTTAAAAAATAATTAAAAGGATAATTAAGTATCATGAAAAGAAGGAGAAGAGGTTGGAGCTACCAATTTACGTTGGCTAGCTAGGGAGAGTCTCAGAGACAAAGAAACATTCAAAAGGAAAAAGACGGAGGGACGGAGAACAATGGCTTGTACCAAGGCCTTGAAACAGAGCAACCTCAAATGCTCATTGTGACTGGATGGTGAAAGAACCAGGAGCAGAGCTCTAAGTGTATAAATCACAGATCACAGCCCTGGGTCACTGCTGACATGATAGACAGGAAACCCAGGGAGTTTAGCCATTGGTATGTGTGTTAGCTTTCTATTGTTGCGATTAAACACCATGACCAAAGAAACTTATAGAAGAAAGGGTTGATTTGGGGCTTACAGTTCCAGAGGGATGAGGGTGTCACCATCATAATGAGGAAGTGGGATAGCAGAACCAGCTGGTCCTGCTGCAGGAGGGGCCATGTTGATGTCTGTGGCCCATATTTCCACTCAAGGATGTCCGTTGCCTGTGCTGCTGCCTGAAGTCATGTTGATGTGAATGGCCTGTGTTGCTACCTGAGGCAGTGTTGATGTCTGTGGTCAATCTTGCATCTGGCAGCTGTGTGGATGCCCATGGTTAGTGCTCCCCTTAGAGGCACTGCTGATGCCCATGGTCCGTACACGTTACCGCTGAAGGGCATGCACATGTTTACGGTATGAGCTCCCACAGGAGGCCATGTTGATGTTCATGGGCCCGGCTTCCTCCAGGCACCATATTTGTCTCTATGGCCTGTGTTGTCCCAGAGGCCACATTAATGTCTGTGGCCTGTGCTGCCACCAAGGGCTAGGATAGTGTCCGTGGCTCATGCTGTGGTAGAGGGCAGTATTGATGTCCAAAGTATGTGCTATCACCAGAGACCATGCTGAGGTCTGTAGCACATGTTTATGCTTGTGATCTGTGCTGTCACCAGAAATCATGTGGAGATCCATGATCCATGCACCTGCTGGCTGTAGAGGGCAAGGAGACTTCTGCAGAGATATCGAATACTGTAGACTCAAACATGAGAAAGACAGACATAGAAAGCTTCTCCGTGAACCCCACACTCCTCCCCATCCCTCCCCTAACAAAAGTAGGAGGCTAGACAGGAAGCCATTGAAGAGAACTATTTAAAAGCATGATAAGGATGCTGAAGTGACTTTGTCCACAGTTGATGGCTTCTGGTTGGAGTGGAGACGAACTCAGTCTTCATTAAGGGGCTGGCCGCTGTGAGTTTGATCATGTTTCAGTGAGTCTATGGGCAATACAGATTGGACTCTTTTCTTTCTCTTTTTAGGTGGGGAAGGGTGGCTACAAGGTGGGGAGCAGACCTGGGAGAATAGAGGTTGGACTGCGCTATGTGAAATTCCCAAATAATCAATAAAAATATTATATTGGAAAAAGGAAAAAAGAAACAGGAAGTTAGCAGCAATATATCAGAAGGGAAACCCAAGCTAGGGAAAAATCGGAGTCATCTGTGTTTAGATGGTTCTAAATATCCAGAGACAAAGTGACAGCATGCAGATAGGAAAGAGTCCTGAGGACTGGAACTTGGGCTCTCCAGACAGAGGTGGAAAAGATGGGGGAACTCATGGGGGAGACTGTGAAGATGGGGGTGCAAAGAGCATACGTGATAGAACGTCTGAGCCCAGAAATAGAGCTAGGACTGAACTCTAGCTGTCCACCCTGGCCCAGGCCACCTCCCCTCATGGCACCATCTCACTTTGTGATGGAGCTTGGCCTGGAATTCTGCTGGGATTCCTCACACAGAGCACTATTTCATCTGAGCGGGACATGGACTTGTGTCTATTTTTTTCCCCTGGTGTGTTTGAAGTGTTTCATAATTTAAAAATGTACTGAAATAAAAAGGCCTAGACTGCCAATTAGGAATTGAGCACACAAGGTCACATCAAGACAGAAGTGCTGTGGAGTTGTTTAAAGGAACAAATTCAGTTGTTATGAGTCCTATTGGCAGGCCTTAAACACGTATGGCATTTAATAGACATGGATTAAATGAGCCACATGATTGTAGGAGTTGGGAAAGATAACGTCACATGATAAATAACCCAAGGAAGATGAAAGTTCTGATTGCTAATTGGGTCAGCATCTTCAGAGACCTTGAACCTGGGCTGAGTCTATGTGGAACCTGACGACTCCAGGGCTTGCTCTGATTGGTGCTGGATTATCACTATAGACAGAAGATGGTAACCTCTGCGTCAGTTAGATTCACATTACTGTAATAAAGTATCTGATGCAGGATACTTAGAAAAGAAAGGCCTGTTTTGCTTAAGGTTTGAGAGGCTCAAGGGTATGGCTCTACCTTTGACTCAGTTCTCTGGAGGCAGTGGCTGTTAACGGTAGAACATGTGTGTTAAAGCGATCACAAATAATCTTAAATCAGGAAAGGGGATGAATGGATCACCACAATCTTTTGAGGGCACAACCCCGCTGACCAAAGCATCTCTCACTAAGACCTACCTTCTAACAAGTCTTTCCCTTCTGAACAATGCTACCCTGCTATCTCTTCTGTCTCTGTTTTTTTACTAACTGAGTAACCTCAATCCAAATCATAAGTCTGGGACAAACAGGCTCCCACATTCTTCAGAGGTTACATTCTGGCAGAACAGTCTAGAACAGTGGCGCTTATGATGTTCATTAGAGCCACATGGACATCTTTAGAAACCTCCAGTGTTTAGGCCTTACGCCAGCCACACCAAGGGTGAGCGTATGACCAGGGGATTCTACCCAGATCCACTCCACAAAGACTTCTTATTTTGTAAGGGCTAGCAGAGGACTAGCAGAAGCAACGGGGGAAGGGCATTGTTGCCTGTTCTGACCTGTTTGTCACTCATCATGTACGCCTTGGGCACCACTTGGACTATACACACCTTCTCTTTGTCATAACATGCTTTGTCCCCAATTTCTCTGGGGGAACTCCCTCGGAGTCTTTGTAATCTGCCTTGATGTTGAAACAGCCCTGGCTCTTCTTCCTTGTGATCAGAAGCTCATTGCTGGGAATTGAGCCTGTGTTTTTGCATCCAAATGACATTTTCTTGATCTCTTTGGGAAAAAAGACCAATGCATACCAGATGCAGGAGAGCACTACAAAGGCGCTGTTTGTCTCCTTGTCTCAGGCTCAGAGTGGCCCACGCTTCCTTTCCAGCATGATGCCAGTAGGCAGAGAAAGACCAGAGACCTGGAAAAGCAACACTCCTTTTGGGGTTTGGTCCATGCTTCATTTCTTCTTTTGCTAACTCTCTGAAGTATTCACAGAGGGTGAGATTAGCTAAAGACATCTTCTTTAGGCCTGGCCCTTGGTTCTCAGCACTCCAGATGTCCAAAACTCTCCTTCCAATGAAATTTTTCTTCAATGAGGAACAATAGGTCTCTTGTCTGATGTTCTGAAGTCATCACGAATCTCTCTGAGTTCATTTTCTACACTGACACCTCATTTGAAGAATGACCTGACCATATACCTCCTTGGTTCTGAAAGCTTAAGTCTTTCCTTCTCCCCAAACTCAAAGCTTCTAGCGCCATTCATAGAATGAGTCCCACAGCCCCAAGTCTCCCCAGATAGTGTGGTGTTCTGTCTTCTGACTTGTCTGTCTTTTCAGGGACAGCTTCCTCCAGATACCCAGGGACACCGTATCACTCAGCTTCCTTCAGATATCCAGGGTCCTTTCAACTCCTTGTGCCCAAATATGCTGCTCTCCAGTTTCTGGAGTGCTTTCCTTGTCTTAGTTTCTTACTGTAAAAGAGTTCTGTTTAGGAAACACTACAGCAGGAATACCCTAGCACTGGCATTGCTACTGAGTCATTAATGTTCTGGATCACAGGCTAGAACACCAAGGGACCTTGTCCTATCTCTGTTTCCTACCAGCTAAGTAAATGGAGTCAAAGGCTGAAGCCTGGGAAATAGTGGCTCTCATATTCTTCTGGGAGGGGCATGTCATATGGGCAGGATAACTCAGAACATCGATTCTCAGACTGGATGGGTGTTAAAATCATCTAGGAGTCTTCTAAGAGGCACCAATGCTCAGACCTTACACTAGACCAGAGAAGGACCTGGGAGTCTAAGAGTTTTAGAATAGAAGGAGTCTGGGGAGTTTAAGAATTGTTTTCATTTATAAAAGTTGTGACTATGGTGCAGAGAGTTATGGTGTCTCCCCTACTAGTCATATCTGTTTCTGACATGCTGTCTATCCTTTAGAACAGTGGTTTTGCTATAAAAAATGAGTCAACACAGATAGATTGGTTATGATCAAATCCATACTTTGTTTGAGTCTCCTCAGTGCTTGATCCCCCACCCCTACATTCCAGGATCCCACACAAGACTCAATTGTTTGTGAGGTCTCCTATATTATTGTCTTAAACCGAATGTTTTAAAGTGACAGACCTTTAAGGTATCGTGATGAATCCAGAGGCCTAAAATCAAGGTGCTGCCTGTCCTTACCTGTTCCTGTTTGCTGGGGTCTTGGTGGCAATCCTGGCACCCCCCTGAATTGTTCCTTCAGGATTCTGTACCTACTGACATGTTTTCCTCTTTGTGTTTGTGTCTTCTTCTCTTAATGAGGATAACAGTTGTTCTGTCTCTAGGATGACCTCTTCTTAATTAATAGCATTGGTAATGGTGCTATTTCAAAATAATTCACATGTGGAAGAATTGGAGTTTAGAGGGTCACTATCTTGTGAGGGGGTAGGGCACAATACAACCCATTCTAAGCTTCTGTTGGCTGTGATATTTTTAAAATGACATCCCCGCCTCCTTTTTGATGACCTAAATTTAGGGGTGCATTGGTCAGATACTTTGCAGAATCCTCTTCAGCTGCAATTGATCTGATATGAGTTACAGAGTGTGTGAAGAAGAACAGAGAGATGCAGAGCCCTGTTCAGTCTCACTATGGATGCTTAGTGTTGATATCAACCTTCACTTCCTAACTGTCTGCACTACGGAGTAACTATGTTCTCTTCCCATACTGTTCTTTTTCTTCCATGTGAATGGTGGGGGATTGGACCCGATGTCTTGTGCATGGTAGGTAAGCGCTCTTCCCCTGAGCGACACCAAGCCCCATATTATGCTTTCTGAAAACAAAAACAAAAACAAAAACAAAAACAAAAACAAAAACTATCATGTACCGCTCACTCTTAAGGGATGGACAAACTTCTTCACAGCAGGATTGTCTACTCTCAACAGTTTATGTGTTCATTAAACACTTTATTCATAAAGTATGTGCTCGTGGTTACTTGTTTTATATTTTGGTTTATTATTCAATTCAGCTTTGTCTTGTGGCTCAAATTGTTCCAGCTTTGTCCACTGGGGCTCTTTCAGTTGGGTCTTTGCCATTTGGAGATGTCCCCACCATTGAGGACAGTTTTGAACGCTTCCTTACTTTTCGGCACTACAAGGCACTCCAGGCTTGTCTTGTGTATTTCTTGCCCAAGTTCTAGAATCAACTTCAAAGGGGCCTTGTTTACTGGAGGACTATACAATACTCTGAGGTTTGTTTGTAGGTGTGCAAGTTTCTGCTTCTAGGTCCAGTCACAATAAACTTGTGGTGCCTCAGTTTGATCACCGCAAAATGGGGAGCAGAGGAGTAATCTCACCACTGGCTCCTGTCGGAGTTTAACTAGAGAATGTGCATGTAAGAGCTTCAGTACCAATGAGCTCACTGTACACTAAAAACCACCCAGGATTATTTCCAAAACAACGTCTATATTTTGGACTGTTTATAATTTCTCAATATTTTTCTTCTCTGCCGACTCATGGATTTAATAATCTCAAACGAGAGAAGGGAAGCATTTTTTCCCTCAGTTTAATGAATAGACTGAAGTCAGTCTTTGCTGCTTCAGAGTTTGTCTGTTGATTTAAACACCCGTTCTAGACTGAGATTCGCTGTGCCTCTGTTGTGAGCAATGTTTGTCTGTTGATTTAAACACCCGTTCTAGACTGAGATTCGCTGTGCCTCTGTTGTGAGCAATCCTGAGTTCCTCTCTCCATATCTTGCTTACCTCTTGTTTGAAAAACATCTTAGGGGTGATAGGAGTGTTTTTGTTGTTGTTGTTGTTTGTTTGATTTTTAAGTCATGCCTTTGTAGAATAGATTAACTTATAGCAGAAAGAAGGTACATATTCCACAATGTTGGCTATGCCAGGGTAGACAGACATTGAACAAACTAAAAAACAAAAACCCTTTCTAATCTGCATGTGGGTGGTATTTGAGAAATATAATTTATGTGCTGAGACTTCAGCTTTATGGTATCCTGATAAATTTGCTGGGACAATGGTGAGTTTTTTTTTTTTTTTTTTTGGTTTGGTTTTAGAAAGAATGAATCAATAAAACCAGAGACATGCTTTCGGATCTGCAAGTCAACCTTCCCATCAGTTTTTCTCTTTTCATGCTACACTGATCCTAATCGAATAGAACAAATTTTTGAAACATGTAAACAACTTCCCAGACCCATCAGTGCATGAAAAAGCGCACAAGCCAGGCAGAGCGCTTTGACTCAATGCAGATGTTTATTGGAACGAATGTGTAGTTTCCCATAAGACAACAACTTCTTGGACTAATGAATGCCAGGCATGATCCTCACTGCTAATACCAGTGCTCACAGCGTGAAATCACAGCTTCCATTATACCAATTAATTTCTCGGGAGGTAGATTTCAGTTGGCTTGAAGACAGGTCTTTGTATGGGCTGCACATTTTAGAGTTGGTTAGGAACTGGCCAGATTTAAAGGTAGTCAGTTGAATAGCATTAGGCTATGAACTTAGACAAGGTAGTCTCCATGGTTCTATCCCACCCTTCTGTGTCTCTAGTTTTAGGTGATCAGGTTTCTTGGACCATAACAGCAGCTAGACTTCTGTCTTAGTGTTCTTGCTGTGAAGAGACACCATGACCACACAACTCTCACAAAAGAAAGCATTTAAATGGGACTGGCTTACAGTTTTAGAGGTTTTGTCCATTTTTATCATGACAGGGAGTGTGGTAGCATGCAGACAGACACGGTGCTGCAGAAGTGACCAAGATTTCTACATCTTGATCCACAGGCAGCAGGAAGAGATAGACCCTGAGCCTGGCTTGGGCTTTTGAAACCTTAAAGCTCACTTCCAGTGACACATGACCTCCACAAGGCCACTCCTACTCCAACATGGTGACATCTCCTAATCCTTTTAAATAGCAATACTCTCTGGTGACCAAGCATTCAAATATATGAGCTGATGGGGACCATTCTTATACAAACCACTGCATCATGTAACAGATACTTGAAGGACAAGGGCTCAAGTTTCATGGGACATTTAGTTATTTTCTAAAGATAAAGATGAAGTCATAGTTTGGAGGATAACTGGGCTCAGCCAGAAGTTGGTATCTGCATGGGAATCCTGAGGCATTTAAAGTGCTGAGTATTCTGATAAATATATTTATTTGATCTATTTTAGTTCCTGAGAAGAATTTTGGAGAGAGGCCTGTTTAGATATTGATTCTCATACTTGAATGTTGGTTTCCTGGGAATATCATTACTATGGGAAGATCTGGTGGTATCTGAGTGGAGGTGAACTTCTGTTCTTCTAGAAGAGTTTCCTCACTCGTGGAAATGCACACTTTCCGAAGGTCATCTCCCTCTAGGCTGGTTCTTGGCATTGCCCTCCTTCAATTACATACAACACAGGGCTTTCTTCTGTCTCCATGCCTCTCTAAAATAGACTTGTTAGGGGTCATCTCGCTATCAAAGTTACAAGTGTGTTACAGTTTCACCAGGAGGGTCTGGAAGCCGTGGCCCATATACTCCTCACTGCAGCAGACTGCAGCAGCAGTCAGCGTGGCCTGGAACAGCACACTGTTCAGGAAGTGCTGGCGATGGGCGGGCTCATTGCCTCAAAGCAGTTTCCAAGCCACATCAAAATTCTTCGTCAGGAACTAAAATAGAGCAGCAACTTGCTTGAGAAGTATCTGATTCTTGGGCCTGAGCCATCTCTTTGCATACTACAGAGTCAAGTGGATAGGAGCAGAGTGCCCTGCTCAGAGGGGTAGAGGGGTGAACTGTAGTTCCTGTGTGTGAAGCCTTGGGCTTAGTGCCCACAAGTCCTTATTCCCCATTGTCTTCCTCATTTAACCAGAGATTCTTCTGGACTCTACCAGCTGCAATTCGGGTCAAGGGTCCAAGTCTTCTGTGAAGAACAATTCTCATACACAGAAACTCAGGGCTGGGCCTCAGTTTGTTTGAAAATCTTGTCTTGGATGAGGTCTCTAGAAGCTTCTTCAAAGACAAGGGTTCTCAGGTGGGTGAGACAAAAGAGCAGGGACCAGAGAAATGGGCAGCCTAAACTCAGCTAGGATGTGGAGAGGGAGAAGGAGGGAGGGAGAGACAGAGAGAAAGAAGAAGAAGAAGGAGGAGGAGGAGGAGGAGGAGGAGGAGGAGCAGGAGCAGGAGCAGGAGCAGGAGCAGGAGCAGGAGCAGGAG